>CM023450.1:161742466-161936863 GCA_013339765.2 Haemaphysalis longicornis | reverse complement strand
GGGGATGATCAAACTAGTACGCACTTTGACGCGGTAGTCCACGCCCAGTGTGCGGAAGTTCGCCTTCACGCCGCACAGGTAGGCTGTCGCAGTGTTGGCCGAGTCCGACGTCTGCACGTCCAGGCCGTACGTCCTGGACAAAGACACGTGCGGGAACGCGTCCCACGATAGCTGCCCTTCTTCGCCGCTCGTCTTGTGCAGCCGCTGACCCTTGTATATGCGTGCCGCGGTCACCGTCGCTATTCCCATGCCGTCACCAAGGAAAAGAACCACGTTGCGGGCACGATGGGTGTTTGCCGTGCGGGCCAACCGCTCACCTATGCCGGCGTTGGCAACCTCGTACCAGTGGTGGCGGTCCGCTGCGAGGAGACGGGAATTTTTATAAGCGATGGTGGCATTACTTTTGTTCGATTGGAACTGACAGGAGTTTTATAATTCTGAGATTCGCGAGTGAAAAGACGTTAGAAACCTGCGCCAAAGATGGCGAGATGAATTGGGTTGAAGAGATGGGTGTTTTAGCGCGGACCGCTGGCTCCCGCGTATCGCAGAAAAGCCGGCATCGTAGGCAGCGAGCGAAAAATCCCAAGCGCCTCTACGCGGACCCCACTGAATCTCTCGGGATCATAATAAGCAGCCCCAACAAATGGCGTGAGAGCTGGAGCAAAAACGTATGCCTGGAGTTTATGTATGTCGCGTAGCCGCAGAGTTACGCTTCTTATTTCCGCATTCCGCGGGTTCCACCTGACGACTAGAAACTCCCCTTTCAGTGCTGCGCGCAAGACCTCATTTTCAGTCACTTATGCGCAAGTGAGCGGCTGCGGTTGTGGTGGTGGAGGCCGCTCAGCTGATAAGCAGCCGACTATTGGCGGCCAGCGCGACGACGGGCGGCGCTGCGAAGGGCGTCTCCGTGACGTCGACTTGGGGATTCTGGCATTTTTTCTCTGCTTCACTCCGGCACCCTCTCCCTGCTGTTTCTTCGCGCTCGGTTGTTGACTTTTCATTCAATTCAATGATATTCAATCCCGTTTATTCAGGATATTTACTACAGAAAGATATACATTGATTCGTGGGCTAAAAGTTGAAAAAAAGAATTTCACTAGTGCCCAGGCGATTCATGGCGTGGCTTACATGCTATTTCATGCAGTACGGAAATATTTGGAACAAATACAATGTTTCCAAAGATGTGTAGTACATAAACAAAAAAGTTAAATTGCAGTAGATATCCCAAAACATAAGATATAACACGAAGGATACAGAAATAAACAAAACAGCCAATAACGCCATTTGTGAGTAATAAGAAAGAGGTCACGCAGACGTACGTAACAGAGTACATGGGAGCAGTGGCGGATAATTAGTTCAATAAATAAAGGTGTAACCGCAGACAATACATAAGAGGTAAAAGGTTTCCACTCCAACATATCAAACTCCTACTAAAATTATAAATGCAGACAATGAAAAAAATCAATACAAACAGGCAAGAACACCAGAAATATTTCAATCTCCATCAGGTAGTATCACTTGTACAAAATATCGACGGGTTTACTTAAATGGCAAATGTTTTACCGCTTTAAATCTATTGAGAATATCAGGAAGGTTGTGCTGCAGAGATTGTAGCTTGTAGTTTGTGCGAAAGCGGGGTATGTACCAGGTGTCAGTGCTGCGCCAGTTTACTAAGTTTGTTGAATGTGTTAGCAGTGCTGTAGATGATAGCAATTGCTGTGGTGTGAAGGACGAAAAATAAAAGAAAGAGATGATGCAGAAATGATACTAATGCTGGAAAGCTGTAATAGTATAGGAGTTAAATTTACCTATTGTTTGATGCTTGTCCGCACCAGCTTTTGCGTCTGCGCAGCTTTTATCATAACAAAAGACTTAATATCGCATACACTATCTGAAGGCGGCATTCAAAGTAGAGTTTGGGATACCGCTCCTGAAGAAACATTGCCGGCGTCACTTTGCGAACCCGCTTCTGTGCGGGGCGAAGCGTCAGCTTTTGTATCAGGCAATATTTCGAACGAAGGGAACCGCCAGCTTCTCATAACCCACAACAGCAACAATGCAAGACGAAAACAAATTCCGGCAATCGGTATTGTCGGTTTTCGCAGGAGGCATTGCGATTCCCTGTAATCGCATGTGGTGAGATGGTAAAACAGTTTTTGCAACCTTGCCGAGCGCTTGAATGTATTGTATTACGTCACTTTACGTTGTCATGGCATGAGAGTATGACGACCTGCACTCTGAGGCACAAGAAACGTACGTTGACTTCCAAATAATGTACTGCGTAGATAGGCGCCTCCTTGTTTTATACCAGGCTTCTAACTGGTGTGGAGGTTTATTGAGCAAAACGTTAGCAATTCAGCTCGCTACCAATAATGTAGTCGGTTCAAGCTGGGAAGCTGGGGTCGTATACAGGGCGCGACGCCATAACCGCTTCATCCACAAAGTAATCGCGGTTTCAACATCATCTCATATTTGTAATTGCAAACAAAATCACAGACTTAGGAATCACACAAATATTTTTCATCCTTATAAAAAGTCAGTACGGATAGAAGCAAGTTCTTCCCGGCTCGTTTGCAGGTGTGTCGCCATACCATGTTTCCGCCATAACACACACGAACGGGGACATGCGTGCACACACACACACACACAAACACACACACACCACACACAACATAGACACATCCACACACACACACGCGCGCACACACACGTACAAGCATGAACACACACACACACGCGCGCACCCATCCCGACAAAACACAAGCACACACGCGCACGCACACACACATACGCAACACACGCACAAACACGCACACACAAGCACACACACGAGCACCCTCGCAGACGTACACACACGCACACACGCATGCAAACACACGTACACGCATGAACACACACGCGCGCACACACACGCACACACGCACACATGTACACACATACACACACACGTGCACACACACGCACACATACGTACATACACACACACGTGCGCGCACACGCACATAAATACAATTACGTACACATACGCACTTACACGCACACACACACGCAAACACACATGCGCACACACACGCACACACGCATACCCACGCACACATACACACACCCGCGCGAGCACACACACACATCCACACGCATACACAAACACACGTACACATACACGTACACACACGCACACACTCATACACACTCACGTATAAACACACGCCCACACCCACAGACACGCGCACACACACATATCCACACACATGCACACACACACACGCACGCATATACACACAAACACACACACACACATGCTAAGCATGTATACGGTAAAAACAGTAACACCGTGTTTTTAAAAACCGGAGGGATATTTACGGTACATTTTCCACAGCCACATGTTCTCGTATTAAAGCAAAACTGCACTGAATAGGGAAAGAGTAATTTTCTTCAATTCAGTGAACGTTATCCCGAGAAGGCCAGGATTTGTTCTTGACGCCTGAACTGGTCGGAAGACAATAAACAGCTGGCTGGACGGATCCACGTGTATCTATTTTTGCTATAAAGGAAACCGGCACGTATGCTAGTAGCCAGCATATCAAGCCTCCAACACCGTAACCATGTCATAACCGTTCTAGTTGAGAGTCAGTTGGTTATCATCACAATTGTTACGATATAAATTTGGGGCACAAAAGCCTTCTTCACGTACTCTGGACAACTTTGTGTGCGCCATTTCGCGGTTGGCGTAGCACAAACCTTCTCATTGTATTTGCATTTGAATAAACAACGCACGCTGGGGATATGCACCTTCGTGTCTGCACGCAGCCATAACGAAAGCCAACTTGAGAAGAAAAGAATGTATGTCCTAGCGTGAACAAAATATCCAACAAACTTTGTGAGCCTCCCAAGCATCCCCAAACCTGCTTCTGCACCGTCACGTTCGTGACGGTGCAGAATAATGAAAGCGTTACGCACAGCAAAAACATTAAGCTGATACAAGTCAACAATGAAAGAAATAGAATACACCCGTTTTGGTGCTTGGTGCGTAGTATTACAGTGTTGAGCCTTCATAACAGCATCTCAAAAATACTTCATGGAAGCCTACACATTAGTTATTGAGGAGCTTCGCCAACTGAAATAAGTAACAGAAAGGACGAGTTCCACACGATATTCTGAGCGATGCTCTTAAGAAAGTTGTTCGCTCTCTCCTCATGCGTCGTAAACTTGTGCGAGATATAGCTTCAAATTATTCAGAGGTGTGGGTGGTAGGCGAAATAACCTAATTATTGCAAATATTCTCTAAAACATCAAAACTGGAGATTTCTAACACAGTCACTGCTGCCACCCAAAAGCGTTATGTAGCAAACGACAGGAGCGCGAGTGCGGAAGTTGACGTCAGGTACCGGGCGGCGCCACTCAAAAAATTAAAGCCGTTCCACTCCATGTGAAACCTGTCGGAAGTGCAGAGCAGTGATTCGCCATAACGGGCGGTAGCGCCGTTTTCCGCTCACGGGAAATTGAAATGCAATTCCAATTTCCCGCCTTGGCTGTGCTCGCGCGCTTCCTGCCTGAAACTGCGGCAGCGGGATTTCTGTTCTCTTTGAGCTTTTCTCCCCGCACGTGCCGGCATTGCAGTGTCACATTTTGCGTTTACTATCGTAAAAACCAACCGAACGGGAGTCCTTAACTAAAGGAGCCCGGGCGCTGCCAGTTCATTACGTATATTTTTCCTCAAATGTACCTATAGTTTTCTTTGCGGTAATAACACAAGAAGATGTATGATAAGCGCCAGCGTTTCACGAGTAGCGAACGCTTATGACTATATAAACCGCTTGGCTTTCGAAGCCTCTACGCCGCAAACAACAGCGTTACCCCGGGACGCCGCCTTGTTTGCCTATACGGCTCGAGCGCGGCCTGTAGGGGCGCCACTGAAATCCCCCTAGCGGCCCGTTTCGAAAGCAGCCGCGGGAGTCGCCGGCTCGCTCCCCACTGTCACCGTTGCTTTCGGGGCCCGTTTGCGACTGAGATTTACCCTTTGTAGGCGTTGGGAATACATATTCATGTGGAGCAGTCACTCTGTTCGCAAATGTGGTGTGTTTACGAGAGTTTAAATGTGTGTGGCGCGATCTTAGTCTGGTACATTCGGTCTGTACAAGCGCCAAGTGTGCGTCACAGGTCGGCGTCGCGAAACCAGGATATGTATATGGAGACGATTGTGATTCCACTGCCCTGAAATTTCCTAACAGTGTATCCGTAAGCATAATATCCCCAGATGGTCATGCCATGGCTTTACACTACGATGTAAATCAGTCTTGCGCGCTTCTATAACCTAGTGGAGCGCTCATACCTGACAGAACGCCAGTTATGCTTGCCAATATCATACCTCAGATGTGGATAACTACCCTGGACATAAATTTTACGAACATTCTACGAAATAAGTACGATGGGTAATCCAAAATTATAACCGGGATCAGCGCACGACAAAAAAAAATAATGCTGGGGCGTCTTGTCGTAAGCTGAGCGCCCGCCAACATTCATATATGTTACATATATCCTCCGCGAGCAGGGAGAAGGGCTTCTACAGTAATGCCCGTTCGCGACTAAACGTTTCTTCGAAGCATAGTCATATGACGCAGGTAGCCTGCAGAATCTAGCACAAGCGGAAATCAGAAGGCCTTATCAGATATCCCACTCTTCTAACAAAACCTTTTATCAGTTTTGTACTTGTATACCTCAAAAAATGCGTTCGCCGAGGGATCAGCTGTTAGTTGAAGTCTAAAAACTAGAGTGACGTGAACGAGTAGCTTGTTTGTGTGATTACTAAAACGTTCTTTCCTTCATTTCGCTCCGCAATCGTATACAACGATACGTAAGCGTCCCCGTCCTTTTCCACCCTCCCCATGTCTCACGAAATAGCAGTGCATTTCGCACACTTGTTCATCTCGTAAGTTCCACACGGCTTAAGTTTATACGAACGTCTTTAGCATTTCAGAAGCTGGACCGAGTTTTTTTTTTCATTCTGTACGAGCTATGTTGTTTCTTCCGGACTTGCAGACCATTAATTTTTCAGTGGTTTAATTTACTTTTCTTGGTTCTTGCTATAAGGCATGAGTGCACATCTTTCTCGACGCAGAGCTTTGGAATATACTTAACATTTTCACTTGGCTTATATTCTTATAAAAGGCACAAGTTGTTATCAGGTATTGAGTAATCGCATCCCCGAAATATATTTTTCTACGACGCATATATTCGTAATGAGGGCGGATTCGTTGTCCGAGCTACAAAACAAAACACACCTCTCACTGTGCCAGTATCAGGTTTAAACGAGGCGACAATAAAAATCACTTGTGCCGGACGTATTCGGAGGTAACAGTGGTGGTATGCTGCTGCCGTCGCCGACGCCCGTAACAGCGGCCGAGAAGGACGCAGAGCCGCGTTCCCGGATAGCTATTGTTGGTGTTTGAACACCCTACCAAGACGCAGCGGATTTTGCGGTGATCTAAACGTACTGTTTACTTACAGACGTCCCCATAACAAAATTTTTTGGCACTTGGAAGGGCAAAAAGAAGCGAAAGAGAACCAAAACACTGCATGAGCCCCTATGGGCCGCACAGCGCTAATCCCGTCAACTCCGCCGAGAAGCGGCGGCAGGCGGCGCAGCGATCGCAAAGCTCGAGGCGTATATACTTGGGGTGAGCGAGCGAGCTAGGACGAGAAGGCTAGTGCCTAAAGTGCTCTGTACGTAACATTTCATGGCAAACCATGCAGCCTATCTTCCCCGCAGCTGCTGGCACACGCTTGCGCCTACTCCTTCCCGCCTCTCACCAAGGCGGCGGCAGCTCCTACATAGTTTGATCGGCGGCTTTCCCGCACGCCCTTGGAACTTAAGGTGGCGGATAAACGCGCAACTCTGCTCCCCTAGGGCTCCGTGCCCTAGGGGAACTACACACAGATACTCTAGGTATCCGCTCGGGAACGCCACTAGCGGGTATGGTGACGTCAGCGCCAACGTAACAATGACGCGCGGGGTCGTGCGGCAGGGCGACGGTACTTAAGCGAAAGCACAAGACTTTGAAGTCTGGTGCCTCGGCCTGACCGACGCAAACTGGCAACCTTCGGTGCGTCCCGGTGTACATGAATCCGAAACAACTCAAGGCTAGCGCTGATGCGATCCGTATACTGGCTTACGACGCTTCGGCCGTGCGATTCGGCGACTTCGTTTCCACGGATCCTCAAACTGCATATCCTTGTGGTCCCGGCACCATTGTAGAAAATATGTTCAGTTTAGTGGAGAAGAAGAGTTACATAAAGTAATTGAGGTAATAAGGAATCAATGCCGGTCAAACATTTTAGCTAAATCGTAAAACAAGAGCACAGCAAGCTATATTTCCGCTGTGCGAAATCTCAGTCACAGCCTGGCATGCATTTGTGATCGCTTTATCTGGCAACGCAGCGAAGTTGCTGGTGGTCAGGTGTGGTGGTGGTTTCAAGAAACGTTAATGCGAAAGCGTTTTTCAAGAAATACTCAGTTTACAATCCAAGCAATCTTTAAATCACGTAGGAAACATTGATATCAGACACGAAGGTTGGGCATCCATCTAAAGTAATTTCCCCGGGGCCACCCTTTCAGAAGTGGCGGAGTGCTCTCAAGATTTTGATTGATTTGATTGTAGGGTTTAACGCGCCGACGCAACGCAGGCGATGAGGCGCGCCGTAGTGGAGGGCTCCGGATTAATTTTGACCACCTGGGGATCTTTATCGTGCGCCGAAATCTCGTACCCACGGGCGTTTTTGCTTTTCGCCTCCATCAGAAAAGCGGCCGCCGCAGGCCGGGAATCGAACCCGCGACCTCGTGCTCAGCAGCGCAACGCCTTAGCCACTGAGCCACCGCGGCGGGTAGTGCTCTCAAGAGTTGCGCGCACTTCATCAACGTGGCGTGTTGGAATTCCGGCATTGTATCGTTTTAAATGCAGAGCATTTCTTTAACTCACGATGTTATGCGTCCGTAACTCGGCGTCCGCAGCCAGCCAGCACGTGCGCCCCTCCCCCGCTCCTCCTCGCTCTCAACAACAGGTCCGGGCGCGCATGCGCGTGCTCCTGCGCTGAGAGAGGCGTTGCAGCAGCAGGTGCTACGTCCTCTCCCTCTACTGCGCGCGCTACGAATATACTCGTTGCCCGAGCGAAGGATCCGCGGCCCGACGTTGACGTTTGGCCGCGGCTTCCCCTGCACGAAGTTCGGCGTCGGCAGCGCGCTTCAGACGCTTGCGTTCGGCGTCGGCAGCGCGCCGTCTCGCCGCCTTGTCTTCTGCCGCCGTCGATGAAGAGGATGGCACGATGTCTTGAACTGGTACTGCAACGCTGACGTTGGCTCGCGTCGCGGTACTGGTTGAAGGTGTTGCTTCCATCGCTTATGAACTTCGACGATGGCGCACTGCCCTCCCGAGAGGGATAATAATAAAGAAAAGAAAAGAAAGGAAAGAATAATAATAAAGATCCAACCGATTGCCCCGCAGAGAGGGTGGGGTGCAAACGACGGGAATAAATAACACGTTACGTACTTACGTCTCTCATCACTCTCTCTCTCTCTCTCTCTCTCTCTCTCTCTCCTCGTCTCGCAAACCAAGTACCCAACACCTACGACAACAACAACTACAACTACCACCACCAACTACCACAACCTACGCCACGTGACCACCCCCAATGCTCTGCATTTACTCGTGTCCCTCGCGCGGGGGCATGCGACGGAGGTTTTTTTTTCTGGGCGATTTCCCAAGTGGCATGGTTTCCGTAATGATAAATGCAGGGTCTCGTAGAAGTTTCAGGAAAAGTGGCGGTTGGGGGATCTAAAGCACGACGCAAGCTTAAAAATGATTGCAACCACTCAGAAGCTTGTTTTACGGTTGTTAATATGTACAAAAAAATCAGAATAACGCAATGGCCTGTGTATGCGCCTGCTTTGCGTCATCACAACACGACCAAGCTCGACATAGACGCGAACGAGTGGCTAATGAAGCAATATATAAATCAGCGTCGCTTCAGAACAAATTTATGTGCTCGCTCCAAGAATTCCAAAGCGATTTTTTAGTGATACGCTCACATATTTGACCTTCCTGCACGCACCAAAACACGTCGTCGCCGCGTCCGCGTGGTGACTATGACAGGTTCGTTCTCTTTTCGCTAACTTCTGGCGTGGTATGGAAGCGTAGAAATCCCGCCTCTGCCATTCCCTCAGCTTTTCCAGACGTGAGCGCCGTGTGGGGTTCATAGGCTGAATGAGCCGTTCTACTCGCATGCCATCACGCTCACCTGTAACGCGAGACAACGTCAGCACCACACGCACTATGCTATCTGTTGTTCCTTCACTGGCAAGGGGCTGATTTCTTTATTTTATTTATTTCCCTTTTTTTCAGAACCACTGGACGGACATGTGTGCTAAAGGCTGCGAGCTGAAAACTTTTCTACCGGCCGCGGCGGCCGCTTTTTGGATGGAGCGGAAAAGCGAGAATGCCCGTATGTTCGAGGTTTAGGTGCAGGTTAAAGATCCCCAGGGAGTCAAAACTTATCCAGACCCCTTCACTACGGCGCGCTTCATCACCTGTTTAGCGTCGGCCCGTTAAACCTCACAATCAATCAATGAATCAACCAGTCAATCAATCAATCAATTAACAAACCAATGAATGAGCATCTTTGCTGAGCCGAGAAGCCGTTGTTTAATACAGCAAAGAATATGCAGACGTATTACGTAGTATTTACAACAAAACTAAAAAAATGGCACTTTCAGGCCATGGCAAACAAGCATTATGCAAGTTGTACAAATCATAGAAACAGAAATTGTACAAACGATGGTACAAGTTTTCTAAACAGAGGTAGAAATACCACAAAAATCCGCATGTACAAATATGTATGTATGTATGTAGGTGTGTATGTGTGTATGTATGTATGTATGCATGTATGTATGTATGCATGTGTGTATGTGATGTATGTATGTATGTATGTATGTATGTATGTATGTATGTATGTATGTATGTATGTATGTATGTATGTATGTATGTCGTACAGTACAGGGAGCCCCGCTGATACGTCCCCCGGATTTACGACGACCCACTTACGATGGATCACCGCGGTTCCCCCATCCAAACAATGCATCAAAAACCCGATGATACGACGATCGGGTGCACGCGGTCCACTTCATACGATGGACTCTGGCGCGGATAAACCGGTGCTTTTCCTATATTTTAAACCGATTGACTGCTCGTCGTTACCCTCTTCATCATTAACCCCCGTTTGACGCTGCCTGATGTTCAAAGTTCCGCAGGCAGGCCAGATCACTTGCATAACAGACTCAAGCAAGCAGCGGCAGGTACTCGCGAGCGGGAGTTACCTTTGACGCCCCCACGCGGAAGAACTACGCCAATGCTCCAACCGCGATGAGTCAAAGTTCAGATGGCAAACGGACCGTGAATTTGAAGCTCCCGTAGAGCCGCCGACGAACGCCAAAATACATACGACGCAAACCTGCGGCCATGACCGAACACCCGCTTTCCTCGCCCGCTCGATCCAAGTTTCTTGCTTTCATGACATTCTCTCTCCGTATATCTCTCATCTCTGCTTATCGGTGTCTTTCAAAGCCGCGTTGTCACTTCGCTACTCAATAGTGCCTCATATCATGTGCGTCCGCAGCATGGGGGGAGACACGTATACCTTTGCACCACCATTTTGGATCAATCGCTGGCGGTCGCCGCAAGTCCCTGCAGCAAGACCGGGCAATAATTTTCGCCGCAACACGGTTTACTCTCGAGGTTTGAGTCATCTCATCTATTTCGCGTTGCTGAGACTTGTGGGAAACGAAACCAGCTATGTGTTAAGCTGTTTGACACAATAGCGACGGCACGGGACCTTTCAAAGGCTGTCTCCACCATGTTCCGTAATTTTTTTACATCCCCGCCTTGTAATATCGTTTGTTGCGCTTGGCTTTTCCCCTCTTCATTTTTGCTTGACCACGTCGGCCTTATCTCGCGTGTGCAAGGTGCGGGGCTGCTGGGCTATAAATAGCGCCGGACAGCACGGGTGTCGGGTAGCGCGCGGCTCTCGGCTGGCGGACTACCTCGGACGCCATGGAGGCAAGGGGGACACAACATAGGGCGTACGACAGCCCAGGTCGTACGACACCCCGTTCAGAGGACGCTTTCTCGCGGTCCCTTGAAAGTCGTATTATACGGGTTGCACTGTATGTATGTATATATGTATGTATGTATGTACGTATGTAGAAATAAGGGTTGGCAGTCAAGAAAACCTCGGTAAGCAAAGGGGACGTGCAGGTAGGTCATTGAAACAGATAAAGAATTTGGAAAGAAAGAAAGAAAGAAGGCGGAGAAAAAATGCCCGCCAGGTGGGATCCGAACCCACCACCTCCAGAATACCGGTCTGGTGCGATCACCAGACCGGTATTCTGGAGGTGGTGGGTTCGGATCCCACCTGTCGGGCATTTTTTCTCCGCTTTCTTTCTTTCTTTCCAAATGCTTTATCTGTTTCAATGACCTACCACAAGCTCCCCTTTGCTTTTGACTGCCAACCCTTATTTCTGTGTTATTTCTGCGAGCCCCTCATTTCCTATTCTGATTCACTGTATGTACGTATGTATGTATGTATGTATGTATGTATGTATGTATGTATGTATGTATGTATGTATGTATGTATGTATGTATGTATGTATGTATGTATGTATGTATGTATGTATGTGTGTTGTGTGTATGTATATATGTATGAACGCCTGTATTGACGTATGTATGCATGTATGTATGTATATGTATTCGTGTACGAACGTACGTATGTATGTAAGTATGTATGTATGTATGCCATCATAATCAGCAGCAGCAGCAGCAGCAGCAGCAGCATCTCTACGCCCACTTCAGGGCAAAGGCCTCTCCAATAGATCTCCAGTTATCCGGTCCTGTGCTAACTGCGACCAATTTATCCCTGCGAACTTCTTATATCATCTGCCCCCCTAACGTTCTGCCGCCCGCTGCCACGCCTGTCTTCTCTAGGAATCTACTCTATTACCTTTAATGACCAACGGTAATCTTGCCTCCGAATTACATGCCCTGCCCACACCCATTTCTTCTTCTAAATTGTACTAATATGTCCGTAACGCACTTTTGTTCCATGACCCACTGCGCTCTTGTCCCTCAACAGTACACCTATGAACTTACGTTGCATTGCTCGCTGAGTGGTCATCAATTTGGGTTGAACCCTTTTAGTGAGAGTCCGAGTTTGTGCCCCGTACTCGAGTGCCGCTAAGATGCTGCTCTTATACAGTTTCTTCTTCAGGTACGGTGGTAGGCTGCCATTCACTACCTGAGAATGCCTACAGAATGCAATCCACATCATTGTTATCCATCGATTATCTCTGCATCATGGTTTGGATACGTGGTCACCACTTGGCTAAAGTAAATATTGCCACGATGACATGGTATTGGCGGGCTCACGCTTTTAGCAAGGTGCTGCCGCCGCCAAGTGGCTGCACGGCTTTATGAGCAAGGGGCTCGGCGTGGTTGCTCTGTGTTCTTCTTCTTATCTCCTGGCTTCGGCTGCTAGCTGTTCTGATGGCCGCTCTTCAATCATTAAAGCCCCCTTCCATCTGGATTCGACTTTGTGACGTGACATTTTGGTAGAGCGTGGTTGGTGGCTGTCCATGCACGTTAATCCGGAACATTTGTTCGCTACTAGTTCGGCCTCGGTGGACACAACACCCGCCCACAAGACCAGCTGACGCCTGCGGGGCCATCAGCCGGAGCTCGGCCGCCTTGACACGCCAACTAGGGCCGCGCCGAGCAGCGTCGTGATGGTTTCAACGGTGAGCCAGGCAAGTTTGGAAGCCCTGCCAGTGGTGCTCCATGCCCCGCGCACTCCGAGACCAGTCTACTGTTAGAGGTTTAAGGATGACGAAGGTTGGCTGGATAGCTTCGAACGTCTGGCCGCGTTCAACGAGTGGGACTAGGTGTGGAAGCTCAACCATGTGTATTGCGCTATCGAAGAAAACGCCATGACGTTGTTCGAAAACCATAAAGCTTCTATGGAAACGTGGCCTGAATTTCGGCGGAAGCTGCTCGCCTCCTACGGTGACAGGGAGGGGAAAGAGAAGGCTGCGCTCGCTTTTCAGGTGAGAGTGCAGAAGCGAAATGGGTGGATTGCCTTGTCATGTTCGTTGAGGACATGTGTCGGCCATTCAGGCGAGCTGATCCTAACATGCGCGAAGAAAGGAACGTGTGCCGTTTAATGCGCGGCGTAAAGGAACCGCTGTTGTTTGCGGGGCTTGTGCGTGATCCACCTAGTTCTGTAGCTGACTTCGCTTAGGAAGCGACCAGGACGGAGCACGCACTGCAGCAGCGCTTTTGCCAGTACGGTCGGCAAACTGACCCGGCAACTGCGAACTCCCATTCGCTGTCCACGGGTAATTGCAGCACAGCAGATCTCCGAGGGATTATCAGAAGCATCTGGCGGGAGGAGCTGCAGAAGCGCCACGTCGCCGGTCACCAGCCAAACGTCGTCGCCATTTCCGACGTGTTCCGCGACGAGATTCGGCCGGTGATGCAAACCTCTACTTCATCGCAAAACACCCCTGCTCCGTATTTGAAGCACCCCCTACGTCATAGCGTACACTGGCATGCCACGCCCAACCGCCCCAACGGTCCGGCACATACAACCCCAGCCTAGGCCGCTATTTCAGCGGTATTCCGACGGTGCTCCGCGAACTGAACCAGGCCATAACGCAAGCAAGGCTACCACTTGGCGCACGGCGGACAACAGGGCTCTATGTTATGACTGAGGAGAAGCCGGACATGTTCTTCGCCATTGCCCTTATCGCACGATGGGCCTACGGGGGTTTTCACCAGATGCTCCACGACCGCGCCACGGTGAACGTCCCCACTGCATCCAAGAGTACCTGGCCGCCCACCTGCGCCCTTCGCCGCCCGCGCAACGCCGTGAGTCTCTGTCGTCCTCGCCCCGACGCTTCACGTCACCTAGATGTCCATTCTCTTCGGGGACGACCAGCGGCCGGACTCCCAGTCCTAACCGGGGAAATTAAAGACGGCGTCCTCCGTAGGTGGGACCGCCGCAACTTAGAAAGGTCAACATCATCCACGTACCCCACGAACCCGCTCACAACCCGACTCGACACAACCATAGGGGTACCGACGAGTCGACTTGACCGGAACCTGTTCAGAACCCGACTCGACCTCAGCGGTCCCCACCGACGACTTGACGACTTGACCCCACCAACTCCGTGGACGCGCCATCACGACAGTAAAATAGTTTCGGCCGATATTGCGGTTATGGTCGATAGCCATCACGTGGCGGCTTTGCTGGATACCGAAGCCGACTTCTCCGTGATTACTAGCCAGCTAGCCACCACACAAAATAAAGTAACAACACCATGGCACGGTCCACAGACCCGTATGGCTGGTGGTCATCTGGTAACACCGATCGGCGTATGTACCGCCAGGATCCAGATACGTGGCGTACATTTCCCTGGCTGCTTCCTAGTGCTGCGGGAATGTTCCAAGCAGCTAATATTGCGATTAACTTCCTCCATGAGTACGGCGCGATTATTCATCTTCGAGAGCTACTCGTGACGTTCTCGACACAGGGAGCTGTCCGAAACGGGGGTGAACCACCCAAGGCGGCGTTACGCATTTGCGGCGGTTACTTAAAAGTACAGCCCCGATCTAGCCTGTTTCTCACGGTAGACTGTGAAAGCGACGCCACCTGAGGGGTCGCTGAAGGGAACGTGTCCGTCTTACTAGACCGGCAAGTTTGCGTAGCTCGAGCACTTGTGTAGCTCCGCATCCACCGGACCGAAATTGTGATAACCAACTTCGGTAACGCACAGCAAAGCCTAGTGAAAAATGCTGCCGTAGACCACCTGGACGAAGTGGATGGCTCTACCGGACAACGTTCGTTCTTTGCGATGGAGAAAAATGTTCTGCAGCACATCTTGACAATGGCAACCCCTCAGGCCACTTGCAACTTAAGCTATAATGTTGAGATTAACCCGGAACTATCGGTAGATCCAAAACCGGCGACTCCACAGCATCATCGTTTCTTTTGCTGTTTTGCTCCTTCGTCCAAGGTCCGACAGAGCAGTCACTAAGCACCGCATTGTGACAGAGGAAGGGGAAAGATCTATTAATCAACATCCGTACAAGGCCTCCCCAAAATAGCGATAT
Organism: Haemaphysalis longicornis; assembly: GCA_013339765.2. Lineage (NCBI taxonomy): Eukaryota > Metazoa > Arthropoda > Arachnida > Ixodida > Ixodidae > Haemaphysalis > Haemaphysalis longicornis. The sequence continues at coordinate 161,921,654 of CM023450.1, read as the reverse complement.
GGAATACGTCGCCAGGTCAAAGAAATGTTGCGAGACGACGTTATACAACCGTCGACGAGTTCATTGGCGTCACCCGTGGTTTTGTTGGCAAAAAAACGACGGCACTCTCTGATTTTACCTGGACTACAGGAGGTTAAACAAAATTACGAAGAAGCTTACGATCTGCCTCGGATTGACGACTCCTTAGACCGACTACGCCATGCCAGGTACTTTTCCTCCACCGACTTACGCAGCGGCTGTTAGCAGATTGGAGTGGATGAGCACTACCTTGAAAAGACTGCCTTTATTATCCCAGATGTTTATACGAGTTCAAGGTACTCCTGTTCGGTCTCTGCTCTGCCCCTGCGACTTTCCAAAGAATGATGGACAGTGCACTGTCAGACCTGAAACGGCAGTCATGCCTAGTTTACCTGGATGACGTTGTCATTTTTGCCCGGACCTTTGACGAACATCTACATCGCCTGCATGCCGTGTTGAACGCGATCCGTTCAGCGGGACTGTCGCTGAAACCATAAAATTATCACTTCGTGTTTCAACAGCTCAAGTTCCTCGGCCAGGTGGTTAGTCCTGAGGTTGTCTGCCCCGAACCTGACAAGACGGCGGTGGTGAGCGCATTCCTGACACCCGCTGACAAGCGCGCCGTGCGCCGATTTTTGGCCTCTGCGCTTACTACCTGCGCTTTGTGGCTAATTTCTCCAAGATAGCCGAGCCCCTCACTCGTCTGACAAAGGACGACGTGCCATTTGTTTGAGGCCCTGAGCAGACCAAAGCTTTCAATGAGCTGAAGGCGCGCATGCAGAGTACCCCTATTTTATGACACTTTTACGAAGGCGCCGACACCGAACTTCACGCCGATGCGAGTAACGTCGATCTCGGGGCAGTCCTTGTGCAGTGGCAGGATTTTGCTGAACGTGTCATGTCTTACGCAAGTCACACCTTATCGCGCGCTGAGGCAGACTATTCCACGACCGAAAAGGAGTGCTTGGCCGTGATATAGGCAGTCACGAAATTCCGCCCGTACTTATACGGCAGGGCGTTTCGAGTGGTCATCGACCACCACTGTCTGTTTCGGCTTGCCAACCTAAAATATCCGTCAGAACGTTTCACACGGTGGAGCCTGCGGCTCCAAGAGTTTGATGTGATGGTCGTGTATAAGATGCCACACCGACGCTGATTTCCTATCACGAGCCCCCCTGGAGCGAGTTGCTGCTGACCAGGAAGACTATGCACCCTTTCTGGGAGTGTTGGGGCCATTAGTCCTCGCCGAAGAACAGAAGAAGGACACAAAACTTTTGCCGGTCATTGACTACCCCGAAGGTCACAGCTCGCGTCCTCCACGGCTCTTCCAGCGCTCGTTCTCGTCATTTCTGTTGCCCAACGAAGCCCTTCGCAAAAAAGGATTTGACACTACAGGAGCCACCCACCTTATTGTTGTGCCAATAGCACTACATCACGACATCCTACACGCCTCCCACGACGACCCTCGTCGGTGCATCTGGGTTTTACCCACACACTCGCAAGGCTTCGTCAGAAGTACTACTGGTCAAAGTTGGCTCCAACCATCAAGCGCTACACCAAAACATGCCGTGACTGTCAGAGGCAAAAGACACCACCCACTGAACCAGCTGGTTTCCTTCAGCCTGTTTATCTACCAAGTAGGTCATTTAGGAAGTCGGCATGTATTTACTAGGACCATTCCCTACGTCAACAGCTGGGAATCGGTGGATTGTAGTCGCTACTGTTTATCTTACCCGTTATTTAGAAACCAAAGCATTGCACAAAGGAACGTCCGCTGAAATTGCCAGATTTTTCATCCATAAAATTGTGCTCCCTCACGGCTCCCCATCAGTCATCGTAACCGATAGAGGCACAGCGTTCACCGCAACACTTACTGAAGAGGTAATCAAACTGTGTCATACCGAACATCGCAAAACCACTGCATATCACCCCCAGACAAACGGGCTGACCGAAAGGCCGAACAAGACCATCGCCGACATGGTTTTGATGTACATTGATGTTGACCACAAGAACTCCATGACATCCTGTCATACGTGACCTTTGCACACAATACGCCGGTTCAAGAAACAACAAACTTCACTCCTTTCCGGTTGCTCCACGGCTGCGGCGTGACGACTATGTTGGATGCGATGCTGCTTCCGGATGAAATGAACGAGTTTACTCCAGATGCCACGGAATACGCAAGCCGCGCCGAAGCAGCCCGACAACTGGCATTCATCTCCAGCAGCGCATCCGTCTCCAACAAACGACTGATGCCCGCCGCTATCACGGCACCGACAAGTTACTTTCCAACCCGGTGACGAAGTGTGGGTGTGGAGCCCTGTCCGACTCCGAGGACGTTCGGAAAAAATTTTACGCCGCTACTTTGGGCACTACAAAGTGATACGCCAAGTAAGCGCAGTGAACTATGAATTTCTTCCCGAAGGAACACTGCGGTCAACGCGTAGTAGGACACTCCCTGAAGTGGTTAACGTTGCCCGGATGAAGCCGTATCACTCACGTTGACAGTGGCCCGAAAAAGTTTTGCGTGTTGCGTCGTGCTGTTTTGCTTTATGTTTTTTGCATGCTATTTACATGTGTTAAGCATCGAGAAGATGCTTTGAAAAAGAGAGGGGGTATTGCCATGATGACATGACATTCGGGGGCTCACGATTTTAGCAAGCTACTGCCGCCGCCAAGCGGCTGCACGGCTTTATGAGCGAAGGGCTCCGCCTGGTTGCTCTGTGTTCTTCTTCTCTCGTGGTTTCGGCTGCCAGCTGTTCTTATCGCCGCTCTTCAATCATTCAAACCCCCTTCCATCTGGACGCGGCTTTGTGACGTGACAGTATAATCACTTACGACTTCCACTGCCTCACCACCCATCTCAAACCGGTGTACTCTCCCGAGGCTATGGAGCATTACTTTAGCTTTCTGCATTATAATTTTCAGGCCCACGATTCTCCTCTGCTTGCCCAGTGCAGTAATCATGGTTTGCAATTCGCCCCCTGAGTTACTTAGCAGGGCAACGTTAGCAAATATGGGATTACTGAGGTGTTTGGTTTTAACCCTTATGCCAACCTGTTCCCTATGCCAATATTCTGAATGCCTCTTGTAATGATGACTTGAATACATTGAAGAGACTGGGTCTCCTTGTCTGGCGCCCTTCCTTACAGGTATTTTACTGCTCTCCTTATGGAGGATGATGGTAGCTGTGGATTCATTGCAAATATCCTCTACTATTCTTACATAATGCTTATCTAGACGCTGGTTCAGTAAAGCTTAAATGACATAGTCAAATACTTTCTCATAATCTATGAAGGCTATCTATAGGGGTTAAGTACACTCCGCGCACTTCTCGATCACCTGATTGATCGTGTGAATATGGTCCATTGTGGAATAGCCTTTATAGAACCCTGCTTGTTCTTTAGTTTGACTGAAATTTAAGTTTGCAGAAATTCTGTTAGCGATTACCTTGGTAAGTAGACGATTACCTTGGTAAGGTAGCGATTACCTTGTAGACGACTGACAGTAATATGATCGGCCTGAAATTTTTCATGTTCTTCATGTCACCTTCCGTATGGATTAGGATGATGTTCGTGTTCTTCCACGATTCCGGTACACACGTGGTCATTAGGCATTGTGTATACAGATTTGCGAGTTTTTCGAGTACAATCTGTTTTCTAGTGAATGTATGTAGGTATGTATGTACACAAAAATAATTCCCATGACGCCTCTTTTTAACGTCTCCTCAGTTTTTTCTTGTCATGGATGTCTGTAATGCCTCACATTCATATTTGGAGATATTTATTAATTGGAGCTTATAAACCGTGAAGTGCTGTACTTCATCTTTTTCACGGTGGCCTTCAAATGTTGAATTGTGAAATTTCTCACAAAGATGTTGAAATTTAAATCAATTATTTCTTTTTATAGGCAAGATATGACAATCTTAACTTGAAAGGCTCAGTTCTTTCCGGATATAATGGTAATTGTCCTCTCAAAAGGTAGTCAATTTCGACAACCTGACCTTTTTCTTTAAAGTAAATACACTTCATACTGTCTTTTATTTTCGAGGGGTGAAGCGCTGAATTTCTCTCTAGCGTTCCAAACGAACGCTGTCCAGGATTCTGGCTCTCGAGGTAAACAAACCCATAACAAAATTTGATAGCTTTCATGTGTCACGGTGACTGCCCGCATTTAACCTTGGTGCTTTCCACTGCGTTCGCCAGGCAGTGAGGTACGTCTCCATTTTAGCTTGCAGTCACAACTGTGTCCACAATGTCTGGCGCACTCCTGGCTCATCCAATTAATAAAACGAGAAAAAAGTGATGTGGCAGCTTGACAATCCTTTCGTCGCCACTGGTCGGATACTGAACACCCATGCACTGCAATTAGGTTGTACGCTCCAACACAATCCCAAGCCTTCTTGTTTTTTAACCGTCATTTTTCGTGAAAGACAGCTTCAATGTCAGGAATCGAAGCCACTTGTGCACACAAAAGTGTAACTTTTTCCGTACCTGAAAGTGCCCTAGCCACAGCGACGGGTTAGGAACCTTGCGGGTGAGGAGATGTGACAAGAGTAAGAACAGAACAAAGAACGTAAAAGCAAAATATAGCCCCCTATTAATGAATTGAAAACCTTCAGATACGGACGTGAAGCCCCTGGCAGCTAATTCGAACTTGCTCAATACTTTTGGAAGACCTTTGGCCTTGTTCATTGCGCAGATGTATGGTAAAAATCAGAAAACGTGGCGAACGTAACAACGAGAGAAGAGAAATACCCTACAATTTTTGGTAAGAAAACCTTGATGCCAGTACGGGGAACATCACATGTAGCCTTCCGATTGCTTACGTCCTATTTGTTTTATGGGACACTCGAAAATAGGTGGTCAGTGTAATAAGAGCACGGGTCGCAGCTGCCTGCGTTGGAGCGTTGCTTACGGAACAAAAAGATTTTTCGACATTAATAATTGAAGGACATAGGTTGAGCCAAGGTGTGGCCATTTTTGCTTCGAGTTGTAAACGAATTTTTTGTTCTCTCCTTGCTACGCTTGTCGTCTTCTACATTTTTATTATGCATAAACCGAACAGACAACACAACTTGATTCCACAAAGGATAGAGCATGTTCGAATTGGTTGCCAGGGGTGGTGGGGAGCTTGAAGTGATTTCATTGACGTAAGCAGCTGCTGTAGTTCTCTAGGTACTTTTTCTATTTGTTGTTAGCAGAGCTAACATCACCCCATTCCTCTAACCCATAGGTACCAACCCCATCATTGTGCGGCTAAGGCACTTCAAAGTGCGCACACATTTGCGGCTTTGACCCCTACATTTGCCGCTGCTTTTTAAGGCAAAATGACGGCAAAAAAAGAACGCTACGCCGTACATTCCAACCTGCGGCGAGTTCGCTGCACGTCGAGGCTTAGTTTCCGGTGAGTGGGTATCAATGAACATGGATATTTTGGCATTGGTCTCCGGGCAATTAAATGCTTCAAAAAGTTCTAAATAACTGCAGAGTAGCTAGCGCATAAAAGATTGCGGAATGCGGAACTGGCGAGCCGAACTTAAAAGAAAGTACAAAATTTTGTACACACACACTCGAGCTAAAACGTAAAATACCCTAGAACCACACGCCGGTTCGCGATGCCTGACGACATATGCCGGAATTTTTCGTTACGCTCTGTCCAGGCTAACGACTTTCGCGATGAAACAGTTGCGAAATCAGGCAGCTGATGCGCGTGTATGACAAATATTATGTGGATTTCTTTGACGCACTGGTTTCGAGTGGCGTGTGAAAATACACGCGGTCCGAGTGAAACACATTTCAAATGACCTACGAACGTGGGCTCCAGTTACAGGTGTGGTGCTTCGGAGGTTCTCGGATTGTTTTACGATTCGGAGAACCCTTGTTAGAATGTCACCACGTGCGAAGTTTTCTATTTTTAAAGCACCACTTTACAAATCTTGTTGCGCGGTTTCGCCGTCGCGGTAAATTTGACCTTCATTTGACCACAGCTTAACCGTATGAGTCGCTGGGCCGAGCCCCACCGACGGCTGCGTTCGTTAGGCGCTGCCGCCGCCGCTTCCAGCTTGGCGCATGGGCCTCCTGCGCTGCCCAGGAGGCGCTGCGCAAGCGGCTTCCGGGCAGTACTTCCGGGTAGTACAAAGCTGCGCAGGTCCCATAGGATCCCGTGTTGACTGAAGCAAAATGAGCTCGATGCTCCCGATTGTTTTGCGACATAACACCAGCCCATCCCAGACGAATCCGATATCTTCTGGTGATCAACTTGGCATTAGGGGAATAAGCTTTGCAGCGCTAAACAGGTTTACAGCGTCGACGAAAGTGCCGGGACCGTGACGGCGTCTGCTACTCGCAGGTTCACCGATCGATGGTCGTACGAAGTGAAATTTTAAGTAAAATTTCTAGTTTTAAACTAATACTCTAGGTGACAAAGACTTCTCAAAAACAGCCGATCAAAAAAGAAGAGTGACGCAATCGGTGATGACCGCGCTCTAAAAAGCCAGCGAGTCCGGCGGACCGCAGGCTCGCCTGCTGCGGTGCGCCGCTCTTTTGCGTACCTGCACACTATGCGTGCACTTTCATTAAACAGTGCTCGTTTGCGTCGCCGTTACGAATACATGGTGCAGCGTTGGCTTGCCGTTTTGTTGCGTGTCTCAGTGACAAAATTACGCGACCGTCAGAAGCGTGAAATCTGTTTTGAGATTCCGAAATTAGTGGCCGTAAAACAAAGTGGTCGGGCGAACTAAGAGGCCGCTCGCCTTCCTTGTTTGCTCTCACTTTACTTAATTACGCTCTTGCAGCATAGATTCCCAGTTCGCATTTAATGGCCTAGAATGAGGGTCAGCAACGGCCGAGTTCCATGCAGCCGACACGGCGGAGGGCTGGACGGCAAATCGGGGGAGGGGGGGGGGGTGGAGGAGGAGCTTTGAATGCACAGAGAAAAAATTCAGCGATTTTCTAATAATATTTAACAATAATCTGGCGAAGTGTGAAGATGGGGGGGGGGGGGCAATTAAACTGGAGGACGCCAATTCTCTGTTCTTGTCTCGCTGTCTAACTCCATTTGAAGTCAAGGCGTTCAGATTCGACGACCCCTGCACTAGGAAACCAACACAGTCAGTGATGATCGTATATAAATATTCGGGGCCCCACGCCGTGTATGCGGCTGTGTTATGTTATGCTGTGTTATGTGATGTTATAGAAGTACACATCTTTGCAGGCAGCGGGCGTGTGATTTGGTGCGTGTTTTGCGTCCTTTAATAGCGCTTAATTTGATTATTTAATTGGCGCTATTGCCCCACCTACTCGCTAGTATGTACCCGGCCGTTCGTAAATCGTGCGGCGTAAAACGTTACGCAAGAATCATTTAGTTTGCGAAAATACGGAACAAAATTTCCACTCGTTTCAAAGGCGGTGCCAGGCCAGCAGTGTCAGCTGAGTCGGCTGCGCAATTCTTGCGTTCACTTGCATGCTCCCGATGTAGCAACCTTTTGCAGTTATCTCAGGATCTAAGATGAGCAGCGTTCCGTGTTTATGCTACTCGTGAACTTTCCTTTGTCGACCGCACGCAAGAAAAAAAACTGTAACTGTCGTAAAAATTTTAAACCACCCGACCTGGCGATACTGTCCCACGCCGCGACCACCACGACAGCTCGCTCAAAAGAAAGCCGACAAATCGGCTTCTTTTCCGGATATTATTTTGTTTAGTCTCTGCAGCTACTTTAAGGCTATTTCATACAGTATGCAGTCATTTAAACACGCCACAAGCGCCAAACCAACTTTCACTCGGGTTGTAATTGAAAACACATGGAGGGCGGCGAGGGTGTCTGCTTTTGTACTACCCGAGGCGTCGGCCGCTAGGGGCGCTGCATGTCCCCAAAAACTCTAGCGCAGGAGGCCTATGCGCTCCGCAGCTGTTTCGTGGCTAACCACGTGACTCACCGCGTGTATGCGAGCTTGGCCATGGACAACGTTTTTAGATTAGGTCAGTTTGCAAACTGCGCCTCGAGAGGCGGCACCATTTTGTCGCCATTCCGAGGGGGGCGCTGGCGTTGTTTTGAGATCTAGTTTGGGGAGCGAGGCTCGCCCCGGCCATGTGTTTTCGCTGTCTGTTGGTGCTCGCCTGTTCGTCACGTCTGTATTAACGTATTAGCTCTGTGCTGTCATCGTGCATACATATTTTGTGGATCTCTAAATTCGGTGCGGTTTGTTGACGTGCTGCGCGCCGGGCTGCCGTTCGGGGTATGCTTCGGAAGCGGCAAAGTCCGTGCAGCGGCATTTCTTCAAAGCGCCGAAGGGTCCTGACGGATTGAAGGCGTGGGAAAGCGCGATTCCGGGGGAAAAACTTCAAGGTTACGCCAAAAACATACGTTTGTGACATTCATTGTGAGCCTTCAGACATCGTCAACTGTTACGAACACGCGTGAACGGCAAACTGTAAGGATACCGTAAGGCAGGTGGACTCGGAGGGACGGCGCGGCGCCCCGTATTTTCCCTGACATACCTGAGCATCTGTCGCACCAAAGACGTCAAAGTCATGCCGAAAACCCCCCAAATGGATGACAGTATAGTTCCGACCTATGTTGCGTCCTGCCAAAATCAGGGGCCCTTTGCGCGATGAACTGGCGTAATTAAGTGGCAGTTGAGTGGTGTAGAAAGCGCCGACGTCAGCACGTACGTTGGGAACTGATCTGTGGTTCGGGGTTTATGCAGGAATTCAGCAAATGTCCGACATTTCAATCGTAGAATATGAAGGCTTCGCCTACCCAGGTTATCTTCTACAAGCTCGAAATTCTGGGTGTGATTGAGAAGGCTCCCGTAGTCGGGCAAAACTTGTCGGTTGAAGTTAATTCAAGGGGTTTTGCTTGTCCCGCCGTGTATACCTACAGCGATAAAAAGGGAATACTCAGCCCCAGCTGGCAAGGTGGAAGAATGTAGCATCATCCCTTTTGTTCCAAATCAGCCTTGGAACAAATTACTTGTTTCCAGACGTTTCATCCGCAACAACTGCCGTGAAAGGGCATGCAGTGTGTGGGCAAACATAAAATTTTTCACGGTGCTGTCAGATCAATCCCTAGCCGGCGCGGTGGCTAAGGCGCCGGCTGCTGGACGAAAGGGACTCGGGCTCGATTCCCAGCCGCTATTCTGATAGAGGGGGAAAAGCGAGAACACCGTGTGTTCGGGATTTCAGCGCATGTTAAAGATCCCCTACGTGGTAAAAATTAATCCGAGCCCTCCACTACGGCGCGTCTCACCGCCTGTGAAGCTCACTAGTAAAATTGAGGTGTTGCCTATCTGTAGATTGCAAAAAGAAACGAGCAGGAAAAATAAACGCAGAAGAAAAGCATAAGCATGGCTCAAGGGAAAACTACCAGGCTAAGGCACATCGGGGCTACAAGAAGAAAAATGTAGGCTAAACGTTTTAAAAAATCGGCATATCAGGGCTACAAGACGATAAATGAAAGTTTCTGTGACCCTAACAGATAGTCCATCAGATTTACAAACCAAAAAAAAAGAATAGCATACGACAAGCATTCTCATCAGAGAAAAACGTTTATTTCTTTAAAAAACCACATTTATACCTGTCAAAAAAATGAAAAAAAAAACATTGGTTTAATAATTGCTTTCAATTTCTTTTTTAACAGCAAAGCTTTTTAACAAATCGTAATTTTTCTGTCCGCACTTAAAATACCAAGAATTTGCTGAGCGGGGTGCGCGTGAGCGCGCACGTCAGCACTTGGTTTCCAATCGGCTCACTTGATCAGTTTTGTTGGGGTTGTAAATATGTTCTTGTGAAAACGTACCTACTGCATTTGCTTCCACAGCATAAATAAAAATGTCGAGGCGTCTTTTCTTGATTCCAAGTAGATGGCTGACTATTGTAGGCTTTCCCGCAGTTTCAGTAGCGTAAGACGTGTTCGGGTTGCTTTAAAATTGAGCTATAAGGGATCCCATACTGGGAAAAAAATAAATGGAAAAAAAAAATGGAACGGGAAGCAGCCGAAGACAAGCGGTTGTGCGGGTTTTTTTCCTACCTTTTTTTTTTTTTTAAGTACAGCTTGTTTCTCGTTATAATGTCGATAAAAATGTGAAGCTCTTGTCACTAGTAAGCGAAGTTGGACTTCGCATGTCAAAAGAACATTAACGGTGTGCGGTGGTCGTTCACCGGCGCCTTTCCAAGCAAGGGGTAGCAAAGACGCGCCGAGACCGATCTCAACGCTACCGCAGCGCCACCGCCTGGTCGGCACAGACCCGGCGCCGCGTGCTTGGAAGGCCGCGCTCTTTGCCAACTGACCTAATCTAAAACGTTGGCCATGATGAGACAGAGACCTTGCGTCGTCTCTGAGCGTGTGTGCGGGAGCGGGAGGCTTTGAGCCTTCGTCGGCAAGCGGTATGTGACCACACCACGGACATCGCCCGACGAGCCGTTCCGTTCGGAAAACGCCTAAAGCGGTACACAACCGCACAAAACGGCCGGCTTTTGGCGAATAGTACAATCATTACAGCTAAATAAAAGGATAACTCAGTGAAACCAAAATTTAATGGCTAAGCCATGCTTTTACTTTCCTACCCAGGCTTTTCTGAGCTCAGTCGCAGTCATTTTTTTTTTCATCCTGTAATTACGTAAATCAGGCATCATTCCGAGCGCACCTGATTTTTATTGTTTGAGCAGGCAGCTACTTCTGTGGCATCCGTCGGCTATGTTGCTTGCCTTGGACGCCAGCTTCTAAGCTAACATAGTTACGTAATGCTCTACACTGAAAACATCAAGCCCACTTCTTGAAGGCTTCGAATTCGAAAGCATTAACTTCCGATTGCACGTCTGAGGCTCTTTGCGCCCCCTCGCGTTGCCGTTTGGCTTCGTCCTCTTGCCGCTTGCGATGCCTTGATTCACGATCCGTTTAGGCTTAGCGCCTTCATGTGTCTTCGACCTATCGCCTACACAGTTGAGCCTTTGTAAGACGTTCTGCCGCCATGTAATGGGAGAGTTTTCGACGATGGTGAATTTCCCCGCCTGTTTTTTTACTCGCCTGGCCTCCTTCTGCCCTCCCCTGACTTTCACTCACCCACATCAGTGCAATCATCCCCATCTGGAGTAGCAACCACTGCCGCTAGCAGGCCTGATCTTCATCTCTCAGTTAACATGAATGGACTCTTCTTCTCTCCCTCACTTCAACTGTAGTGTACTCGTGTGGGCGGGCCATCCTACGCTGCGGCTGTGTTCAAGCTCCCGCTATGGAACGCCTGTCGCTATGATACTCTTCCAAGATACGCAGAATAACAGCCGCTCCGCTGCTACAAACACCAACACTGACGCTAACTTTATTGATCAATCAGCCATTTGCGGCTTAAGCAATGTTAAACCATGCTCCATTTGACTACATAAACAACATGGCCGTAATAAAGCCACCTCTCACATGCCGGTGGCTGCATGGAAACAATAAAGAAGCACAAACACTTCCGTTTAATTGTTCAGTCACGTCGTAGCTCCGATATGTAACCATGTTGACAGTTTTTCAGGGAGTCCTATAGACGCGTTTTTAAATAAGGAATGGAAGGTGCTTATGCATTCTGCTGAATCGTTGATGAAAGGCTGTGCACGACGGACATGGGAATTCTGAAGGGCGGAATTCAACGGATGTCACGAATGACACCGCTGTAAGCGGTGCATGAACCGACAGATATTCATAATAACCATGAAATAGGTTAGAGCAGAAACTTTCAGGAGTCAATGGACTCGAACTGCATTGTATTCAAGTGCGATGGATAGACGTAGTTCGGAGGCGACCCCCAATTGCGCCCTGCCATTTCTGTTCTTACAAACACTACAAATAAACAGAGACGCTAGACCTCCGCAAAATAGGAAAGAGAGTGATAGCACGAGTCAATTTGTACCTGTCGCGCCGAAGAACAGTTGGATAATTTGATATAAGGTCCCTGAGACTTTTACCTGATCGCTACACTACTAATATTTTACCAAAACACGACGCATCCCAGTTTTATTTTGACTATATGAAATGTTGTAGCTGATAAATATAGACTCATTAATTCACTAAAAGGTTCCGTTTATCAAATCTATCATGTTTCATGCGTGAAAACATAACTATTCAGCTCACCAAGTTACCTAGCCATTCCACGCAATTTTCAGATACTTCAAACCTATATCAGGCAATATCTGGGTAAGCGCAAACGCTTAGCAATAAAGGGCCAGAGAAAAAAAGTTCGCCGCAGGCCAGCTGAGCGCGGGAAAATGAACGCGTTGAAGATCTGGCCGCTCACCGCTGTCGACCGACTACTGGTTTACGTAGAGTTGAACAAGAGCTGTGAATTTTTTCTGTAGTGTTTTGTTGCAATGTGGTTCGCTTGCCAGGTGTTTAGCACGTCCTACGGATCCATACAAGCTGTTTATGTTAGCGAACCACCCCTGCCGTTTACCGTATGATTGATAACTCGACCATCTGGACCTTCTGGAACCGGTATCGGGGTGCGGGGATCGTGCGCGTGGGTTCGAATGAAAGGGGGCGGGGAGAATGAAAGTTCCAAAAAGTAAAACCGAAGAGAAAAAAGTCAGGGAAGCTTGTACTGACGCGCAAGACTTCAATAGCGAAACTATTGTAGGGAATCATTGACGGACACAAAGTATCGTTGTGGCGTCGTGGTGGACGTCGGCGGCATAGCAAAGTTTGCCTAAAGACAGGCAATGAGATAAAATCGCTGCTTATATAATGTCTAGAAAGCAGAGAAGGGTTCCTTTACACTGCTGCTAAGCACACGTTTTACGGTGGAAATTCGCGTTTTGATCCCCTCTTTCCGTACGTAAAGGTCACTCACCTTCGATAGCAGAGTTTGGGTTTGGGAAGGTTTCCTGGGGGACTTGCTCTGCAGTGGAGGCGAGGGCGCATGAAAGAAACACCAGGCTTGGCAGGAATATTGACGACAAAGAGGACATTTCCGCTGCCGACGCTTCTTGCTGGCGTTGGTGCCGGAGTCTTCCGATCTTACTAAATGCAGTGAAACGCGCACGTTGGCGTGCTCTTTTCTAGGAACGAATGCGAAGGGTTGCGCTCGTAAGCGTGTGGATCTCGTGAATACTGAACGGATGACATTCGCAGAGGATTTTTCAATACAGCTTTGTAGCGGCCGCTCATCCTCCTCACCCATCGGGAGTCGCTTTCGCCGCCCAAAGAGGGAGGGCTCCATTACGCTACGGAGAGCAGGAGAACAGATGGTTGCGCACTGAAGCGGTCCGGTTCCCACGTGTCACGCAGCGGGGTCAAATGCGAAAGTAAAAAGTTGACGTGACTGACTCCGCTATCAGTGGCTGCAGAGAGAGCAGTAGAGTCCACGACAGTTCAGGGGTTATTGCGTGATGGCTAACGCTGTGTAGGGATGCGAAGCAGTGTTTTTATCATAGCGTTGTCGGCGGGGATAAGTTAAAAGTGTGAAAATCGAATATCGCCGCGTGCCGAATGAGATAGGAAGGAGGGTGTAACGCGCATAACACCTCCGTGGGCAATTAAGCGTGATGAAGAGATCACTCCGGCGTAACATACGGCCGATGTTTATTACTGTCAGTGGAAGTACTGCCACCCGAGGACACTTTGCTTTCCCCCCAACCTTTGCCCACTGCCGAAAGAGTGGCGCTACATCGAGAAAATAGACCTAGTGAAAATAGGAGCGACCCCGCAACAGATTGCAACCGCCGCCCGACTGCCGGGACCCGCAGTCAGCCATGCGATTTTTTTTGGTTCCTTTGTTTCTTTGGTACGTGTTCAGCTCATTGCTTATTTATTTGTTTTCTGTGTTTAGACGAGAGGCACAAACGAGCGTGTTTATTATAAGCCACCAAAGACGTTCACTTCTCAAAGATGCCGATATATCTAGGTATGAATGTATGTATGTATGTCTCAATATATATAATAATATATATATAATATAATATACATACTGAAAGAAATGCCGGCAGTCTACAACGCCAAAGAAGGCTAGGGGAATGGTTAGATAATTTTTTTACTGGTAGTGACGTTACATTGTTATTTTATTATTATTATATTATATGTGAGAAAGAAGAAAGAAAAACACGCGCCCAGAGTGGGACCGAACCCCCGCCTTCGATTAGATCTCGAATGCCTTACCAATTCGGCTATCTGGGCGACTGTGTTCTCCTTCACTTTCTGGGGTATTTATATTTACACACTGTATCTGACGCTTGAGGGTGGTAGCCAGCGCCACCAGACAACACGGGGAGAAGGGGACCTTCTTTCAAACCCCGGGGCGTGACGCGAACGTCATACAACCTGTCATAAGTGGCTAACTGGCGCCGAAACCCTCTTATGCTACCTTGGCATCAAGCTGCCAGAACCGAGGACCCTCGCTAAGCTTTCCGCACGATAAAGGTTTGAAATGAGGGGCTCGTTAGGAAATACTTGAAAGAAATGCCGGCAGTCTACAACGCCAAGAAGGCATATGGGAATGGTGAGAATTATTTTTTACTGTTAGTGACGTTACATTGTTATTTTATTATTATTAATAATATTAGGTGAGAAAGAAAGAAGAAAAAGACGCCGCCCAGAGTGGGGACGGAACCACGCCTTTCGATTAGATCTCAGAATGCCTTACCAATTCGGCTATCTGGGCGACTGTGTTCTCCTTCACTTTCTGGGGCATTTATATTTACAACTGTATCTGACGCTTGACACCCTCAAGCGTCACATACAGTTGTGGTAAATATAAATATAAATATATAAATATATATATATATATATATATATACACTAAGAGAAGGAAACCTTCGAACAAGGTAAAAGCACGATTGTGGCCTACGTTTCAGCAAAGAGAACTTGCTTTCTCTCAGGGCAATCTCTCGCCGGCACGCAGGGTTTATATAGGGGTAGGACCCCAGGTGAAAGGAGAGGGAAAGATGGAAGGGAAATTGAGCAAGCTGATTGGTTTCGGAGTGTGTCGGAGGAGAGATTGAGGGGCCAAGAAGGTTGTCTAGTTTAAGCCGCGAAGTAGGTCACACGGAAGTCAGCTGGTGGTTGATATTCGTGGAATTTTCGGACAGAAAGGATGAGAGGGTGCTTATTGACACGCCGCGGGGTATAGGAAAAGGATCTCAGAACCGCCGGAAGCAGACCAGGCGGTGAGGGTGGGGGGTCCTTATCAGAAACTATCTGCAAGCCTCAGGTCAAAAGAAAAGATAGAGACGGGGAAAAACTAACTAGGTCAAGAAAAAAAAAAAAAGGAGAAAAACAGGGAGGGAAACCACATAAACCCACACACAAAAGAAAAAGCAATGGCCCGGCAGCTGAAATGGCACGTGTCACCCACGGCAACATTCCTTGTACAGGCCTGTCCTGAAACTCAAAAACGAAAAGATAAAGTTAGAGTGACGTACGGGGCACAAGACCACGCGGAGTAAAACAAAAAGAGAAAAAAATAAATAAATAAAATTGAATTCCAAAAGCAAAGGTTGGAGGCATGAGGGCGAGTATTAAGCTAGACACTAAGGAATGAAAAAAAAAGAAAAAGAAATTAGGTGACCAGGTACAGAGCAGAGTGAACGGTCATAGTCTTTGGATGAGGAATATGCACGAAAATGCCTAATGCTGTATTACCGGTGAATATCGCAAGCATTCCAAGTTGCCCTTAGACGCATTAATTCCAGCAGGTTCCATGGAGTTGAATTTGTGAATTAAGTAGGATTCTCGATATTTCCTGTCCCTAGGGGACCTTAAAAATTTGACTGAAGTATATATACCTTAAGGTCATCAAAATTGTGGCCTGGTTGGTTGAAATGCTGCGCTACAGCTATGGAGGATTTGCTAAGAGTATCTGCCGGTGACCATTAAGTCGTAGGTCCATAGGTTTGGCTCGTTTCGCCTATATACTGTTTGTGGCACATTGAGCATTCCAACATCTACACAATGTTAGATGAAGTGCACGTAAAACTTGAATTAATCTTGTGGACATAATTACTGGCTGTGCTTTTCACAACGCAGTCTGTTTGCAGGGCCTACAAGTCTTGGCATCTGGGGGCGGGAGCAGCTGGCTATGACTGGTTGCTTTGAAGGCCCTGTTTTATGCATGGACTAAAATATCTTTTAGATTCCTGTTTCTCCGGTACGTAACCTTGGTGCTTCCGGGAAAGTCTTTTTAAGTCGGTCATTACTGGCTAAAATGGGGTAGTACTTCCGCAGTATATTGTTTACATTTGGGAGGGCGTTTGAAAATTTAGTTATTAGGGCAGGTGGCCTGGCGCTTTCGTTTTGCCCCTGTTTCTTGAGAACGTCATCCCTTTTGAGATTAGACACCCGTTGGTACGCCTGATCGAGCGAGCTTTCGGGGTGGTTCCTGTTCATAAGGGTGGCCTTAGTTCGGCTAGGTGCTCTACGTAGTCACTGTCATCACTGCATACTCTTCTAAGCCTTGTGGCTTGTCCTACAAAGATCCCTTGTTTGCAGTGTCTGGGGTGATGGGCTTTTATAATCTAGGACTGCTGCCTGTCTGTTGCTTTTTAAAAAAGCGTGGTTTTAAGTTTGTAAACATAACAACTCACACAGAGCGCGAATACATAAGGTAAATAGAGACAGAGACAACCGAGAAAGAATTTCATTAAAATAAAAAATAAAGTTTACTGACGATTCAGGAAGAGGACTTCCTCTTTTCAGAGTGCCCGAAGAAAGGACGAAAGGAAGTCCTCTTCCTGAAATGTCAGTAAACTTTTATTTTTATTTTAATGTCTTTCTCGTTTGTCTCTGTCTCTGCTTACCTTATATATATAGATATGTATATATATATATAGTATAAGGAAAGCGTCGGATACACAGCAAGAACAATAACAAAGAATGTTTACTTACGTACCGGCAACGGGACTTGCCTTTATCAGAGTACCGTTACACGATTTTTCCTTCACAAACATTTGGAACACATTTCTTACATAGATTTGCAGTAAACTGTGAGAAGGATCAAGGGAGGTTCCGGAAACGGAGAGTATGCACATACTAAAAAATGGGTATAGCTTCTGAAAAAACTGTTTACTTGTCGACGTTTCGGTCGGATGCCGACCTTTCTCAACACAACATTCCGTATTTCTCTGCACGTGTTTATGAGCTCGTCGTCGAACGACACCGAAAAAAGTGATAGGGGGATCTGTGGAGAGGAGCAAAAACAAAAACACACCCTCGGCGAGGTGACGTAATGGTTTACAAAAAAATAAACAAGAGACTACAAAAACAAACGTTACACACAAGCTGAAGGGAGAGAAAAGCACACAACTCTTTCAAAACTCTGTACTCTAGTCCTTTGAATCGTCGTTCGTCGGCTTGTAGAAACAGTGACAGGGACCGCGCGCTTCAGAAGGGCGCCGCTATGCTCAAGGAAGAAAAGCGCAAAGCAGTAACAGGGAGGCACTGACACGGTCACTACCGGGCCCAGATTTACAATGGTCATGACATTACGGAAGGGTTCACAGGATGCGGTCGCAGCCGCAGACATGTTTCTGTGACGCTAACCCTACAAATAAATAGGAAGGCTCGTGAAGGGTGTAGGTACGATCTCCGCACTGTGGCTCAAAGCATGCACAATTCCGCCGACCGGCGAGACGGGCGGACGGCATTCATCATTCTTAAGTCTATTCTTACACCGCTTGCCCACGCAGCCGAAGGGATTGTCCCTAACCATGGAACCCGGGCAAAGACTCTTAACTTCAAGTTCAATAACTACCTCCACCCGAGAGACGCGTGGGTCCTTTGTTGGAGCGAACGCCAGCGGGAGCCTCGATGTTGTTTGCGGTAGATACCGCCTGTGCGGATACCCCAGAAAGAGAATAAATCAACTAGGAATAGCTTCATTGCACGGTTGAACAACACAGAGACTTGCAATTTAGAAAGGGGATTATTCCGCAGCCACATTTTCAAGAGCATGTACAGGCGACATTATGCCCGGGCTAACATTCATTCCAGCCTTTACGGTATTGAACTGGTGAATAATGTATGATTCACACTGTTCGCCGTTCTCTTGTAGTAGAAAGTTCACTCTGTAAAAGTGTAACTTTGATGGCATCGAATGGGTGGTTTTCGGACTAAATATGTCGGGATAAGGGTATATCCTTATCCCGACACGGCACTCCGCATGCGCATTACCAACCACCGCGCACATGTTCTTTCCCTCTACGGATCTACAGAAATGATCCCAAGCTTCGACCTTATCATCCATTACCTCGAAGGTGGCAGTTCTTAACTGCCCAGACCTTTCGCATGCTGCCGTACAGAATTTTGCCTGGGCAACAACGTCCTGTATAAGAAAAAGTTGGATGCTACAGAGACGATATACCTGCTGGTTGTACCGCATGCATTATGGAAATAAATTCTACACGCCTGTCATGACAAACCCTCATCCGGCCGTCTGTGCTATGCCCGTACACATAGCCCGCATACGGCTTCGGTATTAGTGCCCGAAGCTTGCCGTCTATGTGAAGCAAAACATTCATACATTCCGCGTCTGCCAGAGCAGAAAAACGCCGCCCGCAATGCCCGTTGCTTTACTCCAGCCGGTGGACCCTCCAAAAATACCATTTTATTTCTCGCGTGGAGCTAGTCGAAGAAAAAATGTCACCTTACAAAACGCGGTTTTGATTTTCGATGTACTATAGAATGTCTAAAAACTGGCCGCGTATCAGCTCCTTTCGTTGCAAATGACGACGAAATACGATAGTATTTTGTCAACATTTGCCACGTAAACGCCTCTGTTCGCTTTCCCAATCACATTTCATGCTGTTTCTTCCCGTCGCGCTCCTTCGAAGATAGCACTATAGAGCTTTGCTCAAGTCAATTTAAATTTACCGCGTCCACTGCTCCAGGCCGGGTGCCTCAATGACAGCGCTCGGAAACGAGCGTATATCGAGGCACCCTACTTCAGCGTTTATAGAATCACGTTGCCTGGCTCCACATGCATTACAAGAGGAACGTGGAACCTATCTAGTAGAATCTTTCGTAACTGTTTCTCTTTAATTTCTTAACATGCCCTAGAAGCTATATTGGCGCGGGCGACAGCAAGCGACTGAATGAATTTTTTCGCAGTGGATGCATTATTTCATTTGCTCACGCAAAAATCAAGAATCCATGAATGTTTTTATAAAGAAACACCGCGAATATTACTCATATATTGATTTTCGGCCTTATATTTGCGTAATGTCCTGTTCTTGTTCTAGAATATTCACAAGTATGTGCATTGCTACACGACTTGGACGTTTCGATTTGGCTGTGGGTACACTCTTAGGCAAAAAGGACTAAAACAGGGACTAAAATACAGCTGTTAGTCTTCGCGGGCAACAGTTCATCTTTAATGGGAGTATCTGTAGCAGAGTGTGCGCCGTGTGGACAAATGCGGACTAACTGTTCCTCCACACCGATCTATAGGGAGTAACGGGAAGACGAAACGCATGCATTTAGTCTCTTGGCTGTGTCGTTAATCCCTTAATGGCGTCGTCGTTGCCAATTCGCGTATATGTCTGGGGACAGTTTCAGATTTCCAAAACACAAGTCATTGCAGTCAGTGGGTCCTTTACATGGTGCCACTGGAAAAAATCTCGATGTTAATTATAAGAAAAGCGCCCAGGGTTAATAGAGCGGTGGGTAATGGCAAGGAGCGGCGATGCGTTATCGACAGACGCTTCTCGGCGAGGTTATGTTGATACGCTGTGTTGCATCCGAATCAGGCGAGGTAATAACGGCTAATGAAAGATTTCAAGCCCGTCAACAATAGCACAAATATTAGTGACAATACTAAATGCTGATCCCCAAGCGTAATGAATATGTATGTTTCACAGACGAGAAAAAACGCATTAGTTGCTGTTGACAACTGCAAAATAAAATTGTTGGCTACAGGTAAGCGTCTTGAAGTTAACTTTTACACTCGGTACATAATTGCCTTGTGCACCAAAGCTATGACAATGCTGCAACTGCTGTAAAACCCAGTTGCATCTCCCAGTTCCGATCATCTAGCGACGCTAACTTGAAGAATTCAGGCTAAGCAACACCAAATTTGATTTCGCCGATGCAGGAAATTATGGTTTCTTTCCTTATTATGACACTCACACAGACGACCGCTTTCACACACGATACCTAGAGCACTTAGCGCATGTATCGAGCACAGAGAATACACTTAGTTTGCTCAAATTTGTGCGGAAACAAATCAGTCGCCCGATCACCCGGCCATCTGTCTCAACAGGCGACGAGTTGGTTGCTCTTTACAAGAAAAAACTGATTGTGAGGCTGTACTTAGAATCAAAATGAGTAAAGGTCCCTCAAGTTAGCAAAGCGCTATACGCAAAGCGCAAATAGCGGTCACGGTCGCTTGCACAGATAGGAATTCCGGGACCACTTGCAAGGAAACCATCACCTGGCACAGCACTACGCGCTTTACGCTTGAAAAGTATCTGCCTGTCAACCTGTCCGGCGGCGTGGTGTCGTGGTAGCGCGCCGAGTTTCTTGCGTACAATTTGCGGCGTCGGTGGTTCGATCCCCGCTGGTGGACAAAAATTTTGTTTTTCTGCGACTCTCGGCAGTTCGTCCTTGAGGAGTATCGGAACGGACCAAGCGAGTGGCGGAATAACCGTTCGTCCCCTCGCATGTAGTCCCCAAAGGGACTAATGATTGTGGCAAAGGCCATTAGTCCACCAAAGGACGAACTTTTGGTCCTTTCTGCCTAAGAGTGTATATAAAACTACTCTGCAGCTTCACTTTTACCCTGTCCGGCTGGCTGAATCGAATTGCAGAGAGACAGACAGACCAAAATTTTCGCGTTGAAGTAGCCCAAGAAAGGCTGTCGTGTTTAATAGCTGTATACCTTGTTAATCGTGTGTTTTAATGATGTCAGATCGGATATAGCCCAGAACGTCTTTGCTATAGCAAGTGGGCTTTGGTCTTCTCGCTTTATTTCTTCGCTTTGGCAAAGCTTCATCCACGGAAGAAGAGGCTCATGCAGAACTTGCCAACTCAAGACTAAAAAGGTGCCGGCATACTACTGTCAGTACAATGTCCCTTTACGGGCTGGCAACCAAAGCTAATCCTGCGCGCTCCTGTGGGTGATGGCTCTGCGGTTTCCGTGGGCAGCGTCAATCACGTTGTGTCATTTTAGAATTAGCAAAGAATTGTCATCTGGTTCATAGCTCGCGTAGGTGTGACGTTCGATACAGAATCATAGAATTAACTAGTTTGAATGTGTTTTTACAGTAAAACTGCATGTTCTGTTGCAGCGATGTTTTGCACGACGGTTGCGTTTTATGATGGATTGCGGTTAAACGTAACAGAGTCGTGAACAATGTAACATTTCTCAACAATTATTTCGCAAGCCGTTTCCCCACAGGAGCCAAACTCACCGGATGAATTTCATGTAATGCATGTGCAGGTGAAAAAAACTTTAAAATGCTTGGTAGAATGCATAGGCAAAACACATTTATATCCTACTGCAAGGATAAATTATTGGGGCTGGCTAAGCTTCTTCTAAAACCCCAGACCTCAAAATGCGACCGGTGTGCAATCAATCACCCCAGTATTGCTTCACAGAATAAAAAGGGGCTCCTTTGTACTTCAATAGGCCACTATAAGTTATACAAGTCTCGCAAATAAATGTAGCCTCGACCAGCTTTGTGGTCGTGGGCGTGCACACGAATTCCAATTTACAAGGCGGGCAGGCTGGAATCGCCACTAAGCGAATTATGCTGCTCTGTAGCTTCAAAACATGCTCCAACATGGCGTGCTAATAGCTAGAAGGGGAAGTCTCACTAAATTAGCTGCCTTTTGCGCACATTGCAGAAGCGAAATACACACTTTTGGATGTTCGTCGGGGGTCGTGTAGAGATGTAAATTTTCATCACATTTTGAGGGGCATGAAGAAAAAAGGTTCGTGTTTCTTTTTTCGGAAAAATGCGAAAAGTTGGAAAATACAATTCCGCACAGATCTATCAAAAATCGACATAGTTCTTAGGTGAAAGCCTTAGATGTCTCACCAAACGCGATAAGTGACCGCAGTTGCTGCGACTACACGAATGACACCAATTTTGACCGCAGCAAAAAGAAAACAAATAAATAAAACAGACATATAAATCTATTTGGCTTCGAATGGGATTTGAACCTGGGTCGCCAAAAGTCGCAGCCAAGAGTGGTCACCACAGCCCTAACCCTGTACCGTACCAGGAGGGAACAAGAATTATCCGTATGCGTGCCGCATGACAGGTGAACATAACGCACCGAAAACCCGATGCAGCTGTGAAGAATTCTTCGACAATCACTGGCTTTCGCCTTGAAATCACCTAAGACACTTAGGTTCCGGATAACGTGTTCTGTTAACGCTGTACAGAATATAATTTTACATGCTGAATCACAAAAGTCCCGGCAAAGATTCCGCTCTCAAAGTATACGTACCATTTCACGTCAAATAATCGATTTCAGAAAGCGTTTTCATCACTCCAGATTGGTCGCATCACAACGATTTTCCCCGGAGAAGCTCTCTTTGTTTTTTCAGTGCTATCTTGGTTTAAAAAAAACGAAAAATAGCCGTATTTTTTTTCTTATGATATTTGTTTTTTTTCAGCCGCTGATATCTCTACTGTCGTGTGGGTGTTCGGGTGTAAGGCTCCAGTCGGCACTCACCTTCGATAGCAGGGTCCGGGATTTGGAAGGAGGTCGTGGGTACTTGGCCAGCGCAGACTAGGGAGCAGCCAAGCAGCGCCAGCGCTGCCAAAGGTGCTGTTGCAGGCCACATTTCACTCAGCTTTAGGACCGCCGCCCTTCCGGCCGGCTGGGGGGTGAAGTACCCGCGTTTTAGCCAGCTACCGCGAGAGCGACTCCAAAAATTGTGTTTGTAAAGTTCACGGCGTTGCAAGCGTGTCGCCTGGGCCGCTTCTGGGTACGCTAGCTTTGCCATAGAGTTAGATGCAACTTCGTATAGGCTTCCCATTGTGGCTCCCCCAATGAGAGCCGCTTTCAGCGCAAAACAACACAGGAAGGGCGTGAATATGCTACGGAGAGGGGCGACCCGGTCGGATGCTCACTGGGACAGGCCGGTTTCCCTACGGCCCTTAATATATCTGAGCTTGGTAGAGTGACCTGGGCCATTGTGACTAATAATGCAGCGAGAGACACTCGCTCCCTGCTACATTATTGCGCTCCTATCGGCCGCTGCTTGCCCCCAGGTATGCCGCCGGGCGCTCTTAACTGGCGCTACGGTCTGCGGCCCCAGTTCCGGCCGTTTGAGAGCAAGCGCCCGCTGAAACGGTGAGGGGCGGCACGAGGGCGAGGGCTTTTCTCGCTCTCTGCTGTGTATGTTGCACGCAGTTCTTTCAGGACGGTCGGGTGCTTTTGAGGACCCCGTTTTAGAGGTGCGCCTCTGTCGAAGCCGCTTTACTTTTATATGTCTACGCGGGGATCTCAATTTTGGTCGGGCTTGATGCGACTCTCGCATATGTGTTGTAACAGGAAAGAGGAAGAGGAAAGGACGAGAAACCGGGACTGTTGTTTGTCTACTTAGTGAACTCGACCCAATAAAGGGGAACGTTACATTTGGCGCAGCCGACTATTCCGGACTATTGTGGGTGTTGTTCAATCTTGCCCAGCGTAAAGATGGTCGTCTGGTGGTCAACGGTTACCAAGAGGACGGGGATGATTCGACCGTGATCCTCCCAGAAAAGGTCAGCACACCTGACTTCATATCTTTCCTTGCCACGAAAGCTAAACTGACGCTAGACGAATTAGCGTTGAAGAGTAACATCAAGGTGAACATGCGCGCCGCTGATTTTCAAGCTTGGGTGATTAAGCCAAGTGAATCAGTGAACGCAAGGTCAGACCATCCAGAGAGACTCACGCGTATCATGGAACACATTGTGCGATCGCCGAACATTCCAAAGAACCATTCGCAACGATCCACCTTGATTTCGCCGAGCTCAGAAAAAAAGGCGAGGGAAGGGGCAGCACGCAAGCGTTCCTACTGGCAATTGATGAGCGCACGCGAATGGTCGCGTGTAAAGCCGGAAAGGAAGATGCAAGGAGCGTCATCTCTCTCTTGAACCGGGATATGTTTAAGGACACCAAAACAATTGTGGCCGACAACGGACCAGCCTTTCGGAGCGAGCAGTTGAAGAATTGGGCTCTCCAGCGCAATGTGAAGCTGTGTTTCTCAGCGCCGTACCACCATGAAGCCAACGGGTTAGCTGAGAGAGCTATACGTGACATCAAGCAGTTCATTTCCCTCTATCCAGATTTCAAAGGGGGCTGGAAATGTCCTCTAGAAGCCGCTGTTGCACACCACAAACACTCGCACACAGAAGCTTTAGGATGCAGTCCATACTTTGCATATCATGGCAAATCTGAGTTGCTGCATGCCGATCACCTCCTGGGGATTACCGATTCAATAGTACTCCGTGAACAAGAAAGGTCCGAGAGAGAGAATGAAAGGTGCCGGATCGCAATGAAGAAGCCTTACGACCGTCTTCACACGGGCAAGGTTCAGGAAATTAACGTTGGGGATTATGTCCTTGTCCGGAAAGGCCTGCAGGGTTCAAAGGATCCTTTTTCAGGGCCCTACATGGTTGTGAAGACTGCTCGCAAACAAGGAATTTTGAAGTACATATGCTACAATGGACCTAATAACATCGTGGAAGCTGCTTCTATATGCAACGTAGTGCCGTATCAACCCAGGAGGGTTGACAACAGAGGGGCGGCCTGTGTAACAGGAAGAGGAAGAGGAAAGGACGAGAACCGGACTGTTGTTTGTCTACTTAGTGAACTCGACCCAATAAAGGGGAACGTTACATGTGTGTTCGTCTATATTACAGTACACTGGGACAGGAGTAGACGTGCGCATTGCCGGCGCTGTTTCATATCTTGCTCTCGCGTGGTTGAGTTGTGGCTGTGCGCCGAGGCGACAGCGGATAGAGCGAATAGATCGCGGTTGTGTTGCACGGGAGTCACCCGAAAGTGTCGGAGATTTAGTGCTTGCGTTAGATTTCTCGCATTTCAACAGCAGAGTTGTCATATCCCGAGCCTTTGCGTAAGTCTGCTGAAGGCCGTGCTCACGCAAGGGTAGAAGCCGGTCTTCAAACCCTTCACTGGCCTTGTACAAGCCGCTTCCCAACCGATCGAGAGCGCAGTGGTATCGAAGAAGGGAGTTCGTCGCTGACCCCGCTAGGGGAGGGAGAATGCAGGAAGTCTCCTATCGCTGAACTGCGGATTCCTTTGCGTGAACCGTAGAGTTCGATGGGCGACAGCGATGCCGTTCTCGGGCGAGCTCCCGTTGCCGTTTGAGGCGACACCAGAGAACCAAAGCTCCGCTGTTTCGGAATAATTTACAGTGGTGGGAACTGGGTTTAATTTTTGTTTTTGCTTTTAGTGGTTGTGTACCAAGTGGCAACCAGTCGTACACTTTCCGCATACACGACCGACTTAAATGCAACCTTCAATTTATGCAATTTTAGTGCCTTAGCGGTAAAACTTATGCGCGATAGTAATTCACACTTTTCTTCCGAAGCCAGTTGCAATTTAGTCGACCATACCTAGTGAATGCTGGCGCAAAGATTTCTAAGGAATACTACAGGAGAAATGACCGGCAAACGATTAGGGCAAGTTCTCCAGTTGCTATCGCTCTAGCCGCTACCCCTTGCGAAGCAGATACAGTTATAGCAGCCGACTCCTAAGTGGCATGCCGCGATTTCCTGATCGGACGAATATCCCTACCAGCATTGGCTATTCTAAAACAAATTAAACAACTTCCAGAAATGCAGCTCGTATGGTCACGTGGCCACGAATGCCACAGAGAAAATGAGACAGCACACGCCGCTGCCCACGCCCGTACACACCAGGCCGTTTCCCAAAAGGGACATGAACCTACAAGCTGACGACTGCCTCAAGCCCACGCGCCTGCGACAATCCGCTAAAATACTCGCCCACTACCGGCACGGGTGCAAACAATACCGAGCACAACAACCAAACTTATCCAGAACAATATTCCAACGACTTCAGACAAACCCTCACCCCAAAATACCCTACTCCATGCAATGTACCCCACCCTCTACCCCGCCCCTTGCACATAGTGCCCCCACCCTGGCACCCTATACCATCTGATATGGGGGTGTCAGCAAACCCCGTACCTTACTCCTAATCCCCAAACTACACACGAGTAGTGGGTGGCACGGCTGACGAGGTCCGACCTCTCCTCCCAGCCTAGCTTGGTAGAAAGGGCCCTGGTATACACCGCAGACCAGAGTAATCCGGAGCAGAGGAAACTGCCACCAGGAAGGTGCCCAGACATCAGCCTCTAAGGCTCGCCTAAATAAACTTTGCTCCTTCTCCTCCTCGTACCCACTTCTGTATAAATGACTTACGTCGGTGCTGGAAGTGCTACGCGCTACATGCTAATAAGTGTGATTGCGGCTGGCAATTATGCTGCACAGCCAACATCGTTTGATTGAGCAGATATGAATAATAGCGATTTGCTAAAAGTGACCTTTTCCATTGTGGGGTAGTAGAGGAAGGATATACTGCTCAACGATTTACAAAACCCAGAACTTTAGAAAACACCAAAATAATCGAGTCATATATTTACTCGTACAGAAAGCTCTCTGTGGAATTACGGGCAATTTAAAGGACACAAGTTTTAGCTGAAGTCCTTTACACTCGCCACAGTTTACGATTTAGACAATCAACATGCTCTGCAACGACCCCTTTTATTTTTATTTTTATCGACATAGCGAATAACCATGCTGTCCCAGGTTGGGATCCGGGTCAATGAGATGAGATACGGCTGCATGAGCCGCCTTAATACCCGGAGAAGCCCCCTTACAATCTGGCGTCCAATCGGCGCGAGCGCTGCAGTAGTTCCGGTGGAGTATTGTTATCTCGTCAATGATCTTGGGGCAAAAAGAGATTGTGGTAACGGGTCTGTGATGTTTTGAAAGATACGGATTGGGCTCGGTAGACACACAAAGTAATCGTACATGAGTGTGAGGAAGTACCGGTCACTTTCCGTTTGTGAACACGATTTAGTCAACGAAGACGGCCAGTCTCCATTGTGGGGTTATGTGCCCGGAAAAAGAGTAAGAGGGATGCTAGATGATTCCGGCGGAGGGGGCGGTGTGGTGCGGATTGCCCGGCGGTGGTCTTGAGCAAGCGGGCAGCCTGCGGACCAGACGCCGCTGTTCTACTACCGGGTGCGCGACCGTAGTTCCCCTGCGACGGCCTAGAAGGCAACGGCCAGGGAACGACAGCACGGACCAGCGCACCACGACCTGCCCACGTTCGAGGAAGTTGCGCCGGCGCGCCGACGAAGCTCCAGCCAACGTCCCCCCCTCCCGAGCAGCTCATCCAACCCGTGAGACAACGCTGTCGCACAAATAGTGTTCCGGTGTGTTCCGGATTGCCCGGCTTTTGGCTGGAGTGGTTGGCCCAACCAGGCACCCTGTACCACATTGTATGGGAGTGGCCGTAATCCCCTTCCTTCATCCCTAACCCCAAACCTATCTATGAGCAGTGGGTGGAGCTGCTGACCAGCTCCGACCTTCCACACCAGCGACGATTGGTGGAGAGGGCACGGATGGCCAGCACAGCCCAAGGCATCCCAGACTAAGGACGCCTACCACCGGGCGGGTGCCCTAACATTCAGCACCTGCTCTCCAATAAAGTTTATTCATCATCATCATCGCTTCTCTCCGGCGCGACTGGCGGCGCGCAAGCGCGAAAACCATCACAGATGCTGCCGGCTGAGGCACGGGAGCGCCGGTTGGCGGGTGGGAGGGAATCGGGGGGTGGAGAGGAGGCTGACAAATCAAATCGGTATGAAGGTGAGAGCATCTTTCCCAGTAAAAAGCTACGTGTCCTCCATTATTGCCATGACAATTAAAAAGCCTTTAAGGCCTGCAAGGCGGCAGCATTGCTATGGCAGTAACATCTAAATAATGTTTCCCCAGCCTCAACAATGAAGAATATGGCGCTAGTACCGAAATTAGCCCCGACGCTGGGTTGAAGGCTACGAGAATGCCTCCTGGGCTAAGTCCCTGGTGCGGGGGAGCATCAGCGTACTTAGAAAAAAACGATACCTTTGCCCCACTGGCACATGACCCAACGCCGCGCTACACCATACCCATGTGCAAAAGCACCATCCCGGTTCCATTAAGTACTTTATCGGTATTGTTTTAGGCGAGTGACGAGCACGACGTTGGTAGTGTGCGTGCGGGTGGACGTTGACGAGGCTTCAGGCGTAATTTCGTGGGTGAAATTTTTGACATTGCGAACGACGCGAAGGGAGGGGAAGCAGCAGGACATAAGCTGAGACAGCCCGACGTAGCCTGAAGGAGACCACCGAAACACGAGACATCCCGGAGAAAAGTTGAAAGTGACAATAAACTGCCATCGTTATTATATTGTCATGAAACCAAAAACAACGCTGTTGCTTTCACAGGAAAAACAAGTTTATTGAAGCGAGCTTGTGCTTACCTAACAACTAAAAAGTATACAGAGGGCGAAGCCGCAGTCACCAAAGTGACGTACGCAGGTGAGTGTCGGTGAATCGAATACCGCGGCATCTGGTCTGCGGCCATTTATCTTTGGGCGCGAGTGTTTCTCGAACCGTCGATTTCGTCCAGAGCACTGTAGATCAAAGAAGAATATTTTAGGCTGTTGACGTTATTTCGGCACGCTCTCCCTATCGAAAGAAATATAAAGTGCGGCATGAAAATAAAGAATGGAACACCGGCTTCACTTGGCACACGGATAACACAGATAACAGAGCTCGGCGCTGCTGGTCGGGAAAAACAAAATGTAAACAAAAAACCCAATGCATGGTTCGCGGCAATATTGTAAAGCAAAAATTAAGTGCCAGATATTGCGCCTATACGTCGGGGTCATCACAGCGAACAATCGTGTTATCAGGCTGAACGGAAAAAGAAAGAGAAGGAGATTGCACTTCCGCTTGGCACCATCATTCACGGGTCGCACTATCATTTATGCTCATCATACGCCTTCTAACCTCATTCTAAATGCATTGATGTCGTAACAATAGAATGTATTTTTTTCGTGCGGTGCTTTCGAGTGTGGCAATTTGATTGAATCGAGTGAGAAAGGAGCTATGGTGTAGAAGAAGTTAACTTTTAATAGGTTAAAAAATTGCTTAAGCGCATACAGCTCAGCTTTAATTTTGTGCACTGTTGTTTCCCTAGGAAAAAGAGATAAACACTCAAATATGTTTCTTCAGAATTATGAGAGAGAAATAGAGTGAGCAAGAAAGAGAGAGTGAGGGAATAATTTAATGGGAAAAAAGAGGTTAGATCAGCCATTTCGCTTAGCTTATTACACCATAAGAACAGAGAGGAGAGAGAGGTAGAAGTTTATTGGCTGCACTATGATAGGGACCCATAAGGCGTTGATGCTAGCGTCATTGCCGCATCAGTGTACGTAACTGCATGCACGTCCAATCAGTAGCGGCACTCACACATAATAACTGCTGTATATGAGAATTTATTCTCGCACATTTTTACCACCCTACACTCTCCCAAGAAGACGCGTCGGACACGTATACGCGTCGACCGCGTTCAACAGGTGGAAACAGGCCTCAACGGCCCTCAACTGTCCTCTTTACAAGCGAACTGTAACGGCACTATTTTAGTCAGCGTGACGCGTCGCCGCATGAGCTTTGCTGCAGCTGGTGCTGGATGTGCATGAACCCTGCACTTGGCGACAATAGTTCGAAGGGTGCTCTCTGCTACGACCGAATTTCCAGGTGACTTGCAACGATATGGGAACAGATGTTGGCCGTTAATTAAAGTGCGAATTATGAAGCACGCCACCGGCCCCGTTAGTTTAGTTGTGTGGCGCATTGCTTTCTTTTTCATTCTAGTAGTACTGTAAGGTTAGTTAACATTACAACTAATCAACCCTATTTAATTTGCGCAATAGTTTTCAGAAAGAATACTTGTTGCTGTTGCTCAGATGTACACACAAAACACAAGTTAGGCTGAATGGGAGTTTCTTGGCTGGAATACGTCTTTTAAACTTCCTCACGGCTGGCGGCCTGCTCCCACGTGTGGTAGTATGATGGTGGAAAAACTGCCAGTTTACACCGGGGGCCACAAGCCGTCGTAAATAAGCGCATTTACCACGATTGTACCTCTTCACAAAACGCAGTATCTAGCTGTGAGTACTGCGTTTGTCCTAATGGGGGTACTAAAAACTCCCACGCCTCCTCCATTCCCTTCTCCTCCTCCATCCCCCTTCCTCCTCTACGCCTCCTTACAAAATGGCTGCCAGTTGGTGTCGTGTGTCATGTGAAAATTTATTGCCGGTGTGAACTTGCGGCCGCACGAATGGATGTGAAGTGGTTCCCGACAATGGAAGCTCATTGCGAACATTGTGGAACCAGCCTGCAATGACGTGCGACACACTGCAACGTCGCCTCCGTGTCAATGACCTTCGAGCCGACGGAATACGCCAGCGAGCCGACGCGAGGCCTAAATGCAGTGATCGCTGAGAGTGGCTCGTTAAAGAAGACGCTGTTGTGCCTCTGCGAGGTGGTTGAAGGTAAGATATTCACGTTTTTTATTGTACCCAACATTTTGGGACACTTGTGCCCCATCGAGTGTCAAATAAACTCAGCGTGTTTCCCGCGTCACTGCACGGGCGATTCTCCGCCACTGGAGGTGAGCGTTGTGCGTGAGAGAAGGCGCCATGCCCGGAATGTCACTGGGGAGGCCGAACGGTGTGAAAGCAATGCGTATTTGCGCGGGTCTCGAGCAG
Source organism: Haemaphysalis longicornis (assembly GCA_013339765.2). Classification (NCBI taxonomy): domain Eukaryota; kingdom Metazoa; phylum Arthropoda; class Arachnida; order Ixodida; family Ixodidae; genus Haemaphysalis; species Haemaphysalis longicornis. The sequence goes on along the minus strand of CM023450.1, from coordinate 161,890,861 downwards.
AACACGTAAACACTCCCACTCGCGAGCAGAATAAAAGCTGTCCGAACTGTGAGAGGCTGTTAGTGTTTTTGTTAGGCCGTGTCTGTGGCTTATTGGCAGGCGAACGCGAAGTTGGCCGGTCAAACATCGCAGGGCGGCCGCTTTTCTTGAGAAGTACGTGTGGTGCCAGCCGCGCCTGCTACGTGGAGGGTGACTGCCGCGTGCCGCCGGCGAATAATTGCTTTCACTGGAAAGGGAGAAGGTCGGGGCCCCGTGGGAGATCTCCGTACGCTAGGCGCGTGTAACTATAACCAGCAAATGCCATTCGAGGGAGCATTCTGTAGAGTCGACAGACTACTGCTTATTTTATTTATTTTTTTTTAATGGGGCAGGCGCAGGCGTCACACCGACGAAATTTTCCTTAACTTTGGGTGAGGGGAGAGAGGGGCAGTGCGGGTGGTAAAACTTGAAGCTCTTTCCCAGAACACTACACGCAAGGAAAACAGGGAAATGAAGCATTTTGAGAAGTTGGTCGTCACAAGGGTCGCGCACCCTTTTGAACAGCAGAGCACTTGGTTTTGACTCACTAGTGAGCGCAGGTGTCTCAGACGGAAGTGCAATTTTGCGTAGCTTTAAATAAACATTCAGACATTACGGAAAGTTGGACGCAAGAGTGACAAGTTCAGCGTCTTTACAGTGCCGTTTCTTTCTTTTTCAGGTCAGATGCCCAATATGCTTCTGTATTTGTTGCCGCAGATTTAAAGCGTTTTGCTATCCCTCAAATGAATATGCTGCTGTGGCTTCCTTGGGAACGTGCCAGGGTTTGCGGCAACGTCAGCGTTTGGGAGGCAGGTGCAAGCAAACAGCGCACCGACGACATGCTGGCCTCATTGTTTGGAAATGGCTTAAATTTTTTTTCGTTGAGGAGTGTTGTAGTAGATAAAGTTCTTACCAAGATACCTTGTGTTCTCGATGTAGGTGTTTTGTTGATTAAGTGTTTTATTGTCTTATTAACGTGTTCACACGTATATCGTATTTGTGTAATATTTATGCAATAAATTTTCTGTGCAGAAAACAAACTTTTTACGTTTCGCCATTCAACGTTCGAAGCGGAAAAAGACTAGAAATTACGTGATCCTCAACAAAAAATAAAAATGCAGCCTGTGCCCTCATTACGAACTCCCAAATACAGTAATAAATTTCACTGCAGCGCATATCTATCAAGCGCACAAAAACACACACAAAAAAACCTCGGTCAACACTGCTTCCAACGCGCCCCCTGAAAACTCCCAGTTGGAGGAAACAATACACTCCCAATGGTACCCCTGGAAACTCTCATTGTTGTGGCAGTAAAATGAAACTCCCATATGCTTCGGAAAAAAACTGCGGAAATAATGGGTGTAAGGCGAAACTCCCATTGGAAGGAGTTTTTAAAACTCCGAATTGGTACTGAGTTATGCAACAAGCCATTTACTTCCATTCCGGCTTATTTGAGTTCTGTGTGTTTTCAGGAGCAAGATATATGATAAGAAGAGAACTACAATGGCGACCCCCGTTAACAAGAGGTAATGCTGTTTCAGTACTAACTATATATAAAGTCATCATTATCATCATCAACAGCCTATTTGGGTCCACCGCAGGACGAAGGCCTCCCCCACTTGACCTCCACCCATTTCTGTCCTGTACTGCCCGTGTGCATTCTTTGCCTCGGAATATTTTCTTAATTCATCTCTCCATCCAGTCAATGGCCTTCCTCTTCTTGTAGTCCCGTCTCGTGGTGTCATTCTGTTGTCCTTGTGGTCCACCTGTTGTCCGTTCGTCATACCACATGGCCAGCCCAAGTCCACTTCTTGTTCTTAACCTGGACTATGATATCATCTATCCGGGTTTGTTACAAGAAATGTTGTTTCAGTATTTTCTATATACCAAGTAACAGGATATATTGGTGTTTTAGTGTTTCCTGTATACAAACGTTTTTTACCACGATCAGAGACGGAGGTTATCCTACATTCTCCTCCCCTATTCTCTCTCTGCCCTGCATCCTTTTCTGTTTTTCCATACTCAGGTCTCCATAGTTGCGCTACCCTTTCGTATCTATCCTATCGTTCAACTGAAGTCCGTGCCACCTCGTTGTGACGTCACAACAAAGTCGCAGTGAATGAGCAGGTCAACCCCACAATTTTAATGTTTTGCATTTCAGAGCATAAAAACAACGGCGACGTTTCGCCTCACCTCGTAGCGAACTAGGAGTACATATTTATTCGTGAACCTCAAAATTTTGCATTTGACTTAATCCCCTAAGACACTCTGTTATGCACCCGTTCATAATAGGCTAATGAAGCAGCTTCAATTTTTAATGTCTTCCCTGTATTTATTACGTTTTTTGGAGAAAAGAAATGAAAACAGAAAGAAGGTGAATGAAAAAGGACGGAACGCCAGAAAAGTAAAGCGCCGTGAGGTAACACGCCCCAGGCCCATGAGACACAAGGTGCCCAGGATATGCATTTGCTTACTTTGGTTTTGTTTTTTGACCCTGGAGATTGCTTAACTGTCTCGAACATGACGTGGATACTTAAGCGACTGCCTAGTCATAGCTACCTGAGCGGTCGGGCACAACGGTTTGGGTTAACTCATTTTGGTCAATTCTACGCTTTCGCATTGCTGTTTATACTTTCTATTTTTTAACGGTGACGTTAGCCTATTCCTTTCTTGTATAGCGGAAGGTCGCAACAGAAGTCTATTTTCGAGCTATCAATCTATTTTGTCGTTCTCATATAGCCAAATTACTGAAGGATAATGGTTTATCAAAAAAGTCTACTGTTTTACTATTTTACTATTGTTTTGCATCATTGTGTATTTATAATTGTTACCCTGTGTTACCTAGAGTTGCACAACATGTCAAAAGTTACAGCTAGAACGCCTTCCCATGTCTGAATCTATTTAAAATTTAAGTTTTTTCGTAGATCTTGTGTCTAGGCCAGATTTGTACAGTCGACGTGTGTTTTTAGACAAACAGGTGCCATGGTGTTTTTTTCCTGTTAGTGTTAGCTAGCACGACCAACTAAGAACAGGACTCTGGCACAAGCGCGCAATTTCCATGGGGACGTGCCGCACGGTATGGTCTAGACGCATAACCCCCCCTTTAGGATACGGAAGAAGCATTGGTGACCCGCCTGTTGTGTGGCGACTTCGACGCCCATGAAAACCTGCAAGCTGCTGCTGGACATCCCCACTTCGGCTTCAGTAACGCCGCCGTCTACATCCCCCTGAATTGCGACTGTGTACCTTGAATATTGGTTTTTTGCGTATGATCCTTACGGTGTTTAAACCTCTGCAATGTTTTCGCTGCTGCTACTGCATATTGTTTGCTTTGCTGTTGTTAGATGCTCTTTATGCTTGTTGCTAGAAACGACGCAGGACATGGTAGAGATGGTTAAGAACTTATAAAGAGATGAGGACTGATTTACCGCTTTCTAACCAGGCAGTGGAACGTAGCAGTCGTTCCGAGAAGAAATGATGGACAGGTATACAGGGAAATTATTAAAACTCTTGACTTCATGAAGGTGAGATACGATTCAAAATGTTGGGACTGATCGCTCTGGCGCTCAAGCTAAAAAAAACTAGGTTAATGTGAAAAATTTAGGAAGAACTACTTTTGAATTGTACGCACGTTGTGTTAATGCTTTGGGCATTAGTCTCTTGGGTACCTATACAAAACTGGCCTATGGGCGCCATGGAAAAATTTATGATGCGCTGTCGCCGCCTATGGGTCCCTAAGGCCTGCCAACGCATAACTGTGGACTTGTTGGTTCGAACTGTGAAACATGGTTACTTAGCGCGGTAAAGTCGGGGCAATAAGTCCTGTGTGGTCTTTCCTTATTGTCCCGTCTATACCGCGCTAAGTAACCATGTTTCGCAGGCCCTAAGGCCACCTTAAAAGGGCATAAAAATTGCTACAGCTAGCAATGAGATTTTTTAATCTATGGGACGCAAAAAACTCTAACCCATGAAATTCTCTTTAGACGACCATAGAACATCATACTTTAAGATATAGAGTCACAGCTATTCAGGTTACTTTAGCAGCTAAGGAAATATGTATGTCTTGACATCTATACAACAACCGCTACCGAGCTGGTTTCGCTGGCTATAAACTGTTATTTATCTCCCCGTTTACAGCCTTGAAATCATTCAGCTGTTTTTTACCAGCTATTGGAAAGATTTTGCCCTAAAGCTGAAGAGAGACAGCCATAAAAGCTCCTGCAGCTAGCCGCAGAGTAATATATCACTCTCAACCTTTAGACGTGGGACCATTTATCAACATTTAGCCGGCTTTAGAAAAGTGTTTGACGCAGAATCTAGAGACCCGCAACCGTAAAAGCTTTCTTAGATAACCACATAGTGACATAAGTCTCCGAGCCTCTAGAAGCTTATAGAAAAGTGTTAGCCCATACAGCTATAAATCGAGCAACCAATAAAGCTCATTCCGCTGTTTGAAAAAGATTTATGACGCACCCATACACTCATGATTTCCCTACATCTATGACACGCATTGGATGATCATGATGGTGATGTTGATCAGCTGATTATATAAAAGTATTTGTTCAATAGCTTTAGTTACCGATTATACAAGCAGTATTTCAAAAGTAAAATTGAAGGCAGCTACCGATTAAAGCTAAAATGTAGATAACATTTTTGGATAATGCGCGTCGTGAAAGTTGGCAAATAAACGTCTAGCGAGGGACGTAACTTCGGAGTAATCTTCTGCGGCTTTTTGCTGCAGGGGGCCGGTAAAAAGTATGATTCCCTGAAAACTGCTTTCTCAAACATCAATAGTTCATACCACAAGGTATGTGCAGCAGTGTGGAGGCTAAATTGTTGTCAACAGTACACCCTCTCACGGCGCCTAACTCACTGCGAAGGAAGCGACAAAAAGCGCAGGGGCCTTGCGGTTCCCCCTGCCGAGATGGGAGCGGGAAATGTACTTTCAGGGCCCCCTTCATGGTGCCTTAGCCACCCTCAGTGGGCGTACTGTTGACAAGAATGTAGCCCCTACACTGCTGCACATAGCTCGTTGTATGAACGATAGGCAAATTGGAAATAACTTTCGCGGCCCAGGCTACCTACGGACGCGGCCAGGGATATGGTGGCAGCTGAAACCACCCGCATTGCTTTCCCCGGGTATCCCAATTAGAGATTAGTCATGGAGTAGGGGAGAGCCACAGGACAAAAGAGAACCCACGTCGGACCGAAGGGGCCCTCGGCAGGAGGGGCACCCTTGCTTCGTGCCTTATTTTTGGTTGTGTTTTTTTGACGCACTGGCTTTTGGCGATGTGTATGAAAGAACGCTTTCGTTGAAGGCAAGGAGGCAGATGTTCCGCGCTTCATTAGTATTCAGTCGCGCAGCAACAATAGTTGCAGGCGATTTTTCCTGGAGTATTGAGAACAGATACTTCATCGTATGAAGAACGCAAAACGTACCAGAGAAAAAACAATTCTAGCAAACAAGTTAGAAGAAGGTAGAATTAAGCGTGCGCAGCTCCGCCCCATTTTTTATTGCAATGGAAATGCTTTACCAGTATGCGCTCAGTGAGCCACATTTCATTTCTTGCTCGTGTGCGCCTCCATAGTGCGTGTTGTTGCATTGCGGCTGGAAATTTAAATTCGACGGCAATGTGTTCGTGTAGATGCTGTAACGCCAAACAAATGTGGCACTTTGCGATGTTGTGACTTTGAGGTGTTTACGGGGACTGTGTTACGTACGATTAATGAAATACGAAGTCCTGCGGAAATGGCTACCTGCAGCAGCACGAAATCAATTTCATCTTACCCAAATGTCCAGGGTGAGTGATCCGACGAACTGAAGAGTCGGTATAGTGCTGGAAATGGTAGAATCTTTTTGATTATCAAGAATACGTTTCCGAACTTACCTGTGACACGTGGGCACCGGAAACATTTTAAGAATAGAAGATTTCGCCACTGCGATGCGACAAAGATAAGTATTTTTTTCGCGAACTGAGAGGTATTACAATAAACCAACTGCGCGGAATGTGTCCTAATTGTTTCAATAAGAGCGCATTTCTGTTTTAGCCGCCGTTTTTGCGGCTTCGTGAGCTACGTTTTGAGTGTAGTGAAAATATTCTGAGCGTTCTTTTTTCTGGCGGACTACACAGAGCATGTATGCATTTGTGTCCCGGCGGGCACTCGCGGAACATGTGTCGCGTAGTGTGGCTGTCGAGCGGCTGCCGTAAGCGTGATCCAGAGTGTTGTAATGCGTGTTCTGGGTGTTCCGATCGACGTAAGTGAGCATACGTATTCACTGATGGCTAAGTGTTCTAGATAGCCTTCCTTTACGTAATGAAGTGGATGAATAATCCGCTTGGTTTTATTTTCCCTCAATGCCTGTGATTAAACATTTGATTAATCACAATTGCCAAAATTATTGCCTCCCTTTATTACCTACGTTTTAACGTAGGTATTTGTAAAAGGGACCCTGCAAGCCTTTTTATAAGCGCTTTCACTTTTCCCTTCGCTTCTGGAACAACTACGAAAGCTATAGTTATCGCCAGCACAAAGCGGCGCTGCGTGATTTGCTATATGCACCATATACGCCTTCCGTTAGCGCTTTGTCTTTGTGGCATTTTATTAAATGTTGCTATCGAAAAGCGTAATGCTGCCGCTGAACTAAAACCGGCTAACAACCACTACATGGCCTTAGGACGTAATTCGAGCCGTCGAAGAACGTGAAGAATCGAAAAAGAGAGAAAAATCTTTTGAACGAGTTTACAAGTTATCTGATGAACAGAGAGCGGTAATTTCTGGCTGAGGTGCTTTGCGACTCTCTAATATAAGTACCGGTTGTGTTGGGAGACTACGTTCTGCAAGATTTAGCGATTAAAAAAAAAGGTAGGACAAGTGTTGCAGGGTCCCTTTAAAGATAGAAGCTAGGCCCACAACCGATGTGGCAAAGGAGAAGCTCTAGAGATCCGTAAGGTTACATGGACATGGCTATGACGTGCGGTTTAAAGAAGCCTAAAGACATGCCGTAAAAAATGTCTCCCCTGTAGTAGAAAAAGTGAAATATTCCTATAGAGAGACACAGAGAGGATCATAGAAGACGCTGAAGACAACCACAGTGATGTCGCTAAGAAGAGCTAAAGACAGCCATGAAACCAGTTATAGAATGAGCTGGAGACACGCATAGGAATGTCGATGCGAATAGCTAAAAACCATTTATATAACGACAAATAAGCTAGGCACTCACAGAGAGGTCGAAAAGAAGAACGTATGACAGTCATAGTACCGGCTATAGAAGGAGCTAAAGACACCGATAGTAATTTCGATACGAATAGCTAAGACAGCCATATAAATTGGTATAACCTAATTGGCCAAATAGCTAAACACATCTATAAAAAGGAGTTTCTATAACCGGCCCTATGATATTTTTGTATGGGTAGTTTAAAACCACCTCTAAAATTTGATTGTAAGCGGCGTTTCAGTATTAATAAATTCCCTACTAACGCAAAATTTTCACTTAAGGAAGAGATTTGTTAAGCGCAAGAAGGGCAACGGTATACTTTAACAGAAAAGCAGTTAATTGGCATTTTCCCTCCACGACTGCGAAGCATTTGCGGAAATCGTGGAGCTTTCTGCTCAGAATAAGCGATAGCCAGCCGTACTACGTCGCGAACAATGCCTGGAGCAGCTGGCCTGCCGCAGTCTGCTGCCCACCGTTCTTTTTCTCTTTATTTCACGCTCTCTCAATCCGATGCCCGCCACAATAAAACAACCCACGCTAGCATTGTCACGTGTGGCCGAACCCAGAGCATCCGCGTCGGTGGTATATTGGTTAGCATAGCTGCCTTCCAAGCAGTTGACCCGGGTTCGATTCCCGGCCGACGCATGTGTTTTTTTATTTTTACATGTGAAGCGCACCTCCGCGTACAGTCGTACGTTTTAGAGCGTTGGCATTGGTTTCCGAGCGCCCCAGCGCTTACAGCAGAGTGCTTGGTTTCGCCCAAGAAGTCATAACTGGAAAAGGTAAGGCGTCGAAGTTCTAGAATACTTCGTTACATTGATAGGTCAAAATGCGCCCCCCTCCTTCGTTAATTGCCGCAGGTTCAGTGACATTGTGCTGCTGAGCACGAGGACGCGGGTGAGATTCCCCCGCGGCGGCCGCTTTTCTGATGGAGGCGAAAGGCAAAAAACACCCGAGTGCAGAATGTTTCGGCACACGTTAAATATCCCCAGTCGGTCAAAATTATTCCGCGGCCCTCCACTACGGCCCGCCTCATAGCCTGCGTTACGTCGGCGCTTTAAACCCTATAAATAAATCAAAATAAATCAGGGACATTCTTGAAGGGACGCAGGTTCGATCCAGCCTGCAGTGGCGGTTCCTCTCATTGAGGCCAGAAACGGAAATGCCCGTGTATCAATATTCAGGAACCATTAGAGATTCCTAGCTGGCAAAAAACGAATCTGGAGCCCTCCTCTACTGTGCGCCGCAAAATCAGTTGAAGCTTTGGCACGTAAAACCACCAAAATTTGAAGAATATTTTCTCTTGCTCGGTTTTAGTAGCTACATAAATCGTCCTATATTGGACGAATTATGCTGCCATCATAAATCCGCCATTTGTGATACGGCATTTCATGGTTTTATCCTCAGCAGTCATTACGATTTTAAATCGCCGAAGTGTAGGCACGGTAGAAGTATTCCCACGGGAATATTTCAGGAAAATGGAGATCGCAGTGTCGACGTTGCTCTCATGATCGAGTGCAGCAGAATGGGAAGGGAAGACCTCTGTGCGCCTTGTGGGTACGCGACACGTATGTCTAGGCCATCATCACTAGCATCTAAAGCCAGTCGCCGACTAACTAGAGGCAGGATTGCTGATGCGGGTGTGCGCGCTATCCACCCGGACCACGAGATGGTGACTGTTTGGTGCGGTCATCTTTGGATGGTGCTTCGGTTGAACTATGCCCTGTTCTATATATTGTAGTACGAGAAAGCATCCGTACCTATAAACGCCTAGTAAGAATGCGGGAAGGGTAATCTTTAATTTCTAAGATTATGCTCATTTGAAACAGGATTGTAATTCCGGTTTGAGGGCCGGAACCTGGGTTTCGCCACCGCCGACATCCGCGTAACCGATTGATCGAACGAGCCACTTTGGCAGAAAGAAGAGGGAGAGGAGCATCTGGCATTAGTTTGAGGAGGAGGGCGGCACTTGCTGCTATGGCGTCATCTCACAGAGCGTCGTCACGGCTCAGTATGTCTCATTGCTTACCACTTACACCCGCCGTTTGTGGCTCATCCGAACCACGTGACAGTTGCACGGGAGGTTCAAACCCGATTTGCAACAGCATGCTCAGCGGCAGGGAAGCGATGCTGGAGAGAAGAGAGAAGAAACTTTAGTGAGCAAAAATAAATTGTGGGTGGCTTCCTAGTCCAGAAGTCCATGGGCTGTCCTGGCTCTGTCCGCTCGGTCAACCAAGATCGTCTGGTCGTCAAGGCTCGAGCTGGACAACATGCTCTCCCACTGCTCACGGGAAGGGTTTGGAATGGGGTGAATGTCGGGGTTTCTGTCGCACTCCCTGACGATGTGGTAGAGGGTGCCTGAATTGCCGTAAAAGGCACAGTCTGGGGAGTATGGTTTGGGGAATAGATGATTATTCGTACTAGATTTGGGAACGTGTTTGTTTGAATTCGTCTTAATTTGTTTTCCTGCATTTTAAACGAACTGCGTTGGGCTGGGGGGGGGGGGGCGGGGATCCTTCTACCTTATCTATAATATTCGGTTATTTCCTGGAAGTTCTCAATCGGCGTTGGAATGTGTTCCTACTCTGGGGCCCCTTTGGTGAGAGCGCGGGCCAATGCATGGGCTGTGTCGTTACCCGGGAGATCGGAGTGGGCAGTGGTCCATACGATTCTGACCGTGCGAGAGGGCGGGATTTGCTCAGAAGGCGCAGTTCTGTTGAAGAAACTGCTCCAGCCACGTAGCTTCTGCATGCGGCTTGAGAATCGGTGATTGTCGTAATCTCGGGGGGGTTTCTCTTATGGCGATGGCAATCGCCACTTCTTCCGCTTCCTGGATGGAACCGGTCTTGATTGTGAGACTGGTGAGTGGTTCATCCCTTGAGGTGACTACTGCAACCGCTGCTCTTCGGTAACGCTGGTATGGGACGGCATCAGTGTACACTGCTAAAGAGTCTTTGGAATACCGCTTGTCGAGGGCCGCAGCTCTGTCTTTTCTCCTCCCCTCATGACGGTCTGGGTGCATATTCTCTGGGACATTAGCGACGTAGACATTCTTTCTGATTTCTGGTGGAAGCGTCTGCGGTTGCTATTTCTCCTGAGCCTGCCATTTATATGAAGCGAACAGTAGTCGCCCCGCAGTGGAGAAGCCTAATCGCAGTTTGTGGCTTGCGAGCAGTGTTGCGGAGTTATCACTCCCCGAATGGGAATGACTCCGGATTCATTCCACCTTTTCGAGATGGCCGAATGGAATGGGAATGGAATGAGGACAACGCTTGGAGGAGTGGAATTGGAATGGAATTAAGCACCTTTTGCCTGGAACGGAATGGGAATGGAATGGGGATTTTTAGACGACGGCGTCACCGTTGCTGGCGCCTTGCGGCTGCTTAAAAATCAGCCTGTGGCGACGACTGCGCCAGTATATATCAAAGGGAGCACCGGCGACGAAAACTAGAACTTATACCATTCATCTAGAGTAACTGGATCTGCGCAGCATGCCGCAGCGCCTGTGACAGTGAACTTCAAGTGGCGCAACAGCGTCTGGCTGGTGGCTCCGTTAGTTCGGCTCTTCGTGCTTATGCAGGATTTTTCAGACGTAGCTTTCTCTGTGGTGCCGATGGCAGAGCGGCGTCTCTCTTAGTGGCAGGCGATGTGTGGCCTGGCCAGCAGGCGGGGAATAGCATCGAGAAGCAGGGGAGGTGGGGCAGGGGGAGGGTACACGAACCGCGCGCATCCGAAGCGGCAGTGTTTCTTACCGCAAGCTATTGCAGCGAAATCTTGGAGCTAACAATATAAAGTGGTCGCACATGAAACATGAATCACCAAATCTGCTTGGCGTTCTCCTCCCACCCTCTGTGCACGACACGCAAAAGATAGCCTTGATCCCTGTAAGCCGACCTGGTAGGCATCTCGCGGTAATAGGGCGCCAACCTGTCGATCGTCAGTCCCTGGTTTGCAGCAGAGCCCCGGGGGGTCCAGAAAATCAAACCAAGGCATAAAGTTATGGGTGAGGGACTTGCGTGCCCGGCACCCGCTATAAGGGTAAAAAGCGAGCTTCGGATATGTTACTGAGCTACCTCCTCCACGCTCTGTTAAGGCTGCTATGGTAGTGGGCAGCTGGGATATACGATTACACTAGATATTATATTAGACAATGCAGAACACACAGATGCCGAAAGGCGTTTCTTTCCAACAGTTCTGACTCCAGCACCGCCCTTGCTTGCGAGTGCTTTGACAGCTCTCAGCAGTGCGAGACCATGCGTTGCTTCAATTCGGAAGTGCAGCGCTTTCCTCCAGTTGTGCCAAACTGGTTCGTAGTTTGGTTGCTGTGGTTCTGGGAACATGACCTTTGCTCCTGGGCACAAACGTGCCTGATTACAGAAGACTTAGTCACAGGCTTGAAAGTTGGGCATCGCCGCTATTCATGTAGGAAGGTCTCATTTCAAAATTTTGATCAGGTCCTGGTGCATACTGGTTGCGCGTTCATGGAAACAAACTGCCTAACCATACTTCTTTGTTTTGACAGGGCTCCCGTCACAATATTGTTCTGTCACTTTAAACGAGGGGGTCATAAATATACTCTTGTATTGAACGGATTTGGCTGAGGTAGTGCCAGGGCAAAAAACAAGCGCAATGGATGTCAATGTGGAAATGGTGGCAACTTTCCTACGGTGAATGCAAAACCTTGACAGTGTTCCGTGCCACTGCCCTCCCGTCTCTCGCGTTGGTACCGTAGCATTAGTGCTTAATGCTATTAGTTCACTTTAAATTGTTCAAATAAGCATTTTGAATGAGTGTACATGTGAACAAGGTCCGCAGGACATGCCTGTGAGTTATCCACACTATACTAATTCAGCTGGTATGAAGGTACGCAAAGCAGATTGCAAGTTAGCACGCGACAGACTGTGCAGCAAAATGGGAAAAGCAGACACCAACGTAATAGCTGCTTCATCTTGCTTCATGCAGAAGAAACCGTTAAAACATGCTAACATGCAAATACTTTAATAAGTACTGGGATCCCGCTAATTACTACTCCAGTGGGGGCAGTGTGACACTGCCCCTTTTTAAAGCGAAAGTGTTTTAGTGAGACCAATCGCATTCTGTAAAAAAAACTAATATATTACACCTTAGACCGGTTGCTCGACCGAAATACTCGGATAAGTTCTCTACACGCACGGCGTCTGCGTGAAACCGGGGACCGGAAATTAAGTCTCTCTCTCTCTCTCTCTCTGAAACTGGGATTTCATTGTGTCGAATGCCTAATTGAAAATCGCAAAAAACCAATGGTTCTAAATAAGACAACACACGCGGCTATCATGAAGGAGGAGTACATTAATGCACCTTTATCTCATAAACCACGTAACGCTGTACATTTAGATCGTTCGTACTTGCATTTATTTAGTGTGTCCAATAATGCGTCCATTAATGCGTCCAACTTTCAACGAAAGTTGGACGCATTTTTAGCTTTCGCGCTTCTCTCTACTTTCGTTAGGAAGGGATCGTAATTTTTGGCACGGGGTAGTTGTTCTGCACGAGATATGTAACCAACCTGCTTCGGTGACAAGTGACACATTTTGCATACTTTTGCAGTATTCAACCCGTATGATAACGTCATTCATGTTGCGTTCCTCAATAACTCGATAGAGCACTGAGGCAGTTTTTACGCTGAGGAATTAAAGGAATGGAATTGAACATCCCATTCATTCCAGGAATGGGAATGGGCCAAGTTCTGTCATTCCGAGGAATTGAAAGGAATGGAATCACGACAAGTTGTAATTCCTCGGAATGGAATTGGAATGGAATGGGGATGCCCATTCCGCAACACTGATTGCGAGGTAGGCCTCGATAAGTTCTTCAGCAGTGTTGTGAAGGCCGAGACTGAGCAGGCGGGCCGTGGAGGTACTCATGGGTAATCCCAAAGCTTGCTTGAAGGCTCTTCGAATGATTATGTTTACTTTTTAGAGTTCTGCCTTGGATAGGACTGTGTAAGGGGTTGCGTAAGTTATCCGCGAGATGACAAATGCTTGCACGAGTCGTATTGTGTCCTGCTCCTTCATGCCGCGCTTTCTGCTGGAGATTCGGCGTATCATGTGCGTTACTTGTTCTGCTGAGGGCTTAAGGTGGTTCACCAGGATAGTGTTCTTGGTATCCGCTTGGATTATTAGCCCGAGAATTTTGAGTTGTTTGCAAGGGTTTATAGCTAGGCCGTCCAGTTTGATCTGAATGTCATTGGAGTCCTTGACGCTGACTTTTTTGCTTACTAGTAGTAGCTGTGATTTTTGCGGGGCGCAGGAAATGCCGCATGCCTGGGAATATTGTTTAACAATGTCGGGTGCCTGTTGAAATCTGTGTTGAAGGCCACCTAGTAAATCAGAGCCAGTCCAAATTGTTATGTCGTATGCGTACAAGGCGTGTTTTATTCCGGGAACCTCATTGAGTTGCCTCGGCAGATCGAGTAGTGCTAGGTTTAAAAGTAGGGAGGATAGCACTGACCCCTGAGAGGTTCCCCTGTCTCCGAGGTGGATAGGGGCTGAGGAGACGTCTCCAGCTCTGAGCACTGTCACGCGGTTCGAAAGGAAGTCCACGATGTAGTCGTACGTTCGTTGTCCACATCCCGTTTCGGCTAGGCGCTGAAGGACTGCAGTATGTGCCACGTTGTTCAATGCCCCCTTGAGGTCCAGGGCGAGGATGGCTCTTGGGGAGTGGCAGGAGGCTGGAACTAGGAGGTCTTCCTTAAGCAGGATCAGCACGTCTAGTGTTCCTAGATGCATGCGGAATCCGTACATAGTGTTTGGCATCTGACCCGTGTGGTCCAGGTGTTCTTGAAACATCACGAGTATGATGCGTTCTAAAATTTTGCACACACACGAAGTTAGACATATCGGCCTCAGGTTGTCGATGTGAGGAGATTTGCCCGGTTTAGGGATCATCCGGACTTCCGCTGTTTTCCAGGCGATAGGTAGTTTGCCAGAGCGCCAACCGGAGTTAAAATGGTCTCCGAGACTTTGCATGGCTCTGTCGTCGAGGTTTGCCAGGTGTTTATATGTGATTTTATCTTGCCCAGGTGTGCTGTCTCGCTTGCTTTTGGCGATGGCTGCTCGAATCTCTAGTAGTTGGATGTCCCGGTCGAGCCAGGTATTGGGGGTCCCAGTGTACGGTAAAGATGGAGATCCATTCCCGGCATTTAGGTACTTGGTTGTCAGTTCTCTAATGAGGTCTTCCGTCGTGCCTTGGTAAGAATTGAGAGTTTTAGTTAAAGTGCGGCTGCTTTCACCTTTGCTTTTCAGCGGGTAAATTAGGTATCGAAGCAACCGCCATGTCTTCCGGGTGGACAGTGTTCCCCGCAGATCGTCACCCACTGTCAACCAGCTTTCCTTGCATAGCGAATTTGCGTATTCCGCCGCTTCCTTGCTAAGTTGTGGTATACGCTAGATAACGGCAGGCAGGGTAGCGCATGCTGCCGTCCGTTCGCTGATCATCCGTTCACTTCCTAAAGCGCAGCAAATAGTCTCCGTGACCGAAAGACTGCATTTCGGGCTGCGCACAAATTTCGCATTACGGGATATGGTAATCGTTATGCGATTTTTGTGGATGAAGCGAGGGCGAGGTCGCATTAACCAGCTTCCGATGTACGGTTCCCCAGCTCAACTGGTATATGCACCGGGCTGGTCTCTCCTCCACCGCCCTTTGTGCTGTTTGTGGGGAATACCAGAGATTAAAGCAATTTTTTCGTGCATAGTGGTGGTGTTTTATAAATGAGGTAATGTGAGTTTGTTGCGCTATTACAACGACTTGGACTTCCTATTGCAATGCTCGTGCTGCTTTCTTTTGTGGCTGCAACCATGGGATACTGTTACAGAGGATGGCTGCAGCCATTCACGCGTACCGATCCGGGACCAGGTGCATGCCCTGTTAGCTTTCGTTTTTGAGTGTGCGTTTTCCTGCAAAAAAGCTAATCTTTCTCTTCCAACCTCTACTTTCAATTTTAGAACCAATTTTTCTTTGTGATTATGTGTTCTTTCTTTATTTAAACGGGTAAATTTCTAATTTGAAGTTTTCCTGGTTTTGCATTTAATTTTATAAACGATAGATTCGGTGTTGCGAATAAGATAGGTGGTTACGTTAAAAAATTGCCGCTTGCTATATAGGTTGTTTTTATTCTCTTAGATTATCTGTTATTTATGTATGGATATATTAAGCCACGGTCAGGCAATTACAGGGAGTGAAGACAGATAATGCACACATTACCAGATTCAACGCCTTACTTGAAGACATAACAATAATGTATGTGGCCCTTAACGTTCATCTTAAGCGCAGAAAAAAACCGGGACATAGTAGACGAGGACCAGCGCTACTTCCAACTGAATTTTATGGAAACAAGGGGAAATATATAAAATATGTACTTTCAATAAAATTCAGTTGGAAGTAGCGCTTGTCCTCGTGTACTGTGTCCCTGTTTTTTTCTGCGCTTAAGATGAACGTTATGGAACACCAACTAGCCCGAACGCAAGCCCTTCTAATGTGGTCCTGTAATTTCTGGAGGCAAGAATAGCCAGTGTTAAGTGTGGTACTATTTTTACCAAGTGCAGTCGGAGTACACAACACTAGCGCCTCTACAACCCCGGTAAAGGTCCTGCACAGCGCACTGTTACCAGCGAGGACGACTGGAGTGAAGATGTTTAAGCCGCCACCGCAAAGCGGAATAGGGGGACAAATGTGAGGAAGGAGCGAAGCTGACCAGTGAAGAAAGATTGCGGGATATCATGGTTTAACAAGCATAGCTCTAGACGAAAGCGGGGAAGTCACAAGGTAAGCAAATGCCGCGTAAAATTTTCACTTCATTTTAATGCAATAATCTGCCCGCATAAGCGCGCTAGTATAAATGAGCTTATCTTCAAATACAAGTTTGCTTCCTTTTCGGGGAAGAATTCCAGAAGGGAGCAGTGGTGGGGACCCCAGAGACAAACCCGAGGTCGAAGGTCTTCCAGGATGAACCCGTGCCTTGAAAGTGTCAGGTTGTCGTGGTTTCGAGTGAAAGACAAGTACATAATAGGTGATTGTTTCTGAGCATCTGTTCTTGGCTGTTTTGACCGGAAATGGTGGACAAGTGGTTATGTTGCTGTTTCATAGGCTTTGCGGAAGCGTGGTGCAGAGCGGACTGTACGTTGCAGGGTGCACAGGAAGGAAAAAAGCGAAACAAATATGTCACCCCTGTATCCGGTCGGAATGGTCGCGTTTTGAGGCAGAACCAGAAGGCTGTAAGACTTCCTTAGGGCCAAAACTACAAACCGAGTTAGCTATAAAACGTCAGGCGCTCATAGTAACTGAACGAATGTCACTAGAAGCTGAGGGCTAGATCGGAAAGCACGTCAGGTTTAGAGATATTACTCTAGCGTCCCCCTGTCATAAAGATGGGGTCATGTGCCGAAGCTCTAAAAGGCGGGAGAATTTCGCACACGTGGCAACCACTAAACGGACGCGTTGACTCCGAAAAGGCACAGCAGGGCGTAAAGCAACTAACAGACTAGCACGGTCAGGTGGAGTACGGCGTTTTCATTGGGCAAAGTATGACACGAATACGTGCTTCGCAAGTGTGTTTGAATTGATTGAGTGTGACAGCCACATATTGCAAGTTCCATTGCGGTGTAGTTCATGCTCGTGGCGATGGCGTAAGCGACCGGGCGGCTTTCGAAGTTGACCAAGGTATAATCATTGTATACATCATAGACGCATAAACCGTAGTACGCGGAGACACGCGAGGTACATTAGGGGGCAATAAGTCTGGATTCAGATTTTCTATATCTTTTTGCTTTCGCTCCTCGCCGCAAGTGATTAACCAGAATACAACCGCCGAACAGCAAGTCTTCTTCACTTGATGCGAGATCGAAAGCCAGCGTAGATAACATTGGTTTGAGGTACCCTATTTTCGCGACTCTATGCACCCCCTTATTCGAGCCTTCCCCAACTTTACAAAAAACTAGAAACAAGTTTTCATGCACGTCTGAGCACCCAATTTTCTGCCAGGAAGCGTGCGTTGTTATGGCTTCAAGCGTCCTTGCTCGCTTTGTTGAGGCGGAGCTGTTGGAACATAGAAATATCTAGTTTCTCGTACGCGTCCAGGCTGGAACCAGGTCCAAGTTTATGATGTGACCAAGTAATTTTGCAAGTGTGCAATTCGAAACCACTTAGACCGAATAGAATACGGCCTCCTGCTGGATACTGATTGGCTCGAGCGTTGCGACGGACTCGAGTGAAGTGAGTGATAGAATATCAGATGTAATCGCTGGGTTCAATGACTGAACCTATTTTTTGATATTTGCAGAAAAAAACGTTACTCCTCGTGCCAATCCTATAGAGATATCCCTGAGATAATGGGGGAAAGAGGTTATAAACTAAAATGATATGGCATTCGAGGGACACTCGTCTATCTTCTCGAATTATACGTGGAAATTCGTTTACAGTTCGTGAGTATAGGTAAGCATTCCTCTTCTCTCGAAATATCCGCAGAGGTACCACAGGGAAGTATCTTGAGCCCGTTATAGATTTTGTTTGTAATAATTCCATTACTAGAATTAACGAAAGAATAAAGTTCATCACATATGCCGACGACACAAGTCAATTTTTCAGAGGTACGAACATACACTTCTTAGAACGATTATTAAAAACATATTCTACATGACATATTTGCGGCTTTGCAGTCATGCAGTTACGCTAACTCTTTGATTCCGAACGCAATAAAAACAAAACCTGTCGTTTTCTATACGAAGCGCCGTGGTTTTTTTGCACAACATTATTATATTAGGTAGCGTGACGCGAACAAATACTAGAAAACTTTGTGTTACAAAAGAAAGGCATTCGCTATATAGGCATTGCTGATAACAAAGCCCACAAGCAGCCTTTGTGCACACGTTTTAATACTACCATGTTTACGAAAGGGTACGTCAATTATTTCACAATCCGATACCAGAAATCTATGAAATAATTCTTTTTTTTTCAAGTGGGTGATTTTATATTTTACTGCCAGAAGTATCATGGTGTCGACAACGTGTAGAACCTTGGTAAGGTTACCTGTTGATGTATGAAGCTCTTAGACCATTGCTGGATTAGCACCTAATGTATTTCCCTGTGTAGTTCTGATTTAAATACATATTTTTGCGTTTGTTGTACACAACTGTTGCATTTTGTTAGTAGTATTTTTGTTGCTGATTTATTTCTCTTGTGTTGTGCTGCGACTTGAGCACAATGTGATTACAATGTCATTTAACTTGATTTGATTTATGATCAGAAACTTTATCCAAGAAAGAGCAGATGTATTTGATTGTTTTCATACACAACGAATGTACGAAAAAGGGTGTGCTTTTCATAATTTTAAATTCTATTTACTTTGTATTTAAGCCGTACACTTTGCCCGGACTATCCTCAAGCAAAGGTGTTTATTTTTTTTTTCCCGGGCCTGGCGCATCGTAAGAAAGAAAATAAATATACTGAGCTGAATTAAATTGAACTCGATGTTTTGAATTTAAGCACACCCCTGACTTTGGTCACCGCGATGCGGAAAACAGGGGTGTGTAGAATAGAGTAAATACGCTAATAAATCCATATATTGCAGTGCAGAGCGTTCAGCACAGAAATCGAGACGATTCACTGGAGCCCCAGGATAGGGAACAATGGTAATGATGAATGGCGCTTCGGAGTAAGCGCAAAATCGTACTTTAACAATACTAAAAAACTCACGAACGCAAAAAGGCAGAAAATCTAGCTGCGTAAGGTCCCATGTGGCTACAGCGATAAGGGCCAATTGGTAAACCTTTAGTAATGAGCCGATAGGTGGAACTTAGAACACATAGAAAAACGAAATAATGGGAAACTGCATTTCTAAGCATCGATAACTACGGAGAAAAAACACACCAGAAGTGGCGAAAACTAAAGGAGCAAAGACAGCAATAGCTGTGCAGGAGAAGGAAGGAACATGTAATTGAGCAGTCAATGTTGCTGGGTTGACCGCCAGGTGGGGGACCTCCATAGTCCACGAAGCCTTGGGTCTTGGCAGCCTCTCTCGCCCGGTCTACCAGATGTTGTTGGTGGTCCGGGTTGTAGCTGGTCAACCGACCCTCCCACTGCTCAAATGAGGGATTAGGATTTCGGGCAAGGAAAGGTGTGTGGCGGCACTTTCATATCATGTGGTAGAGAGGGCATGGTTATATGGAGAATTTACAAATGTATCTGTACAATGTCGGATGCATTGAGTGTAATAATCTACCATGTAGAAATGTGTTAGTTTGTAACTGTCTGTAGATGGCCATGTCCTCGCGAAACATGTTGGGATGTGGAGGCGGAAGGGTTCTTCATCCCAAGCGGTAGTGGGCGAGGATGTCACTGTATCTTCTAGGGATTATTTCTCGTGTTGGGCTTATGGAAGGACTGGCTGACATCCCAGAAGAAGGTGCCTTGTGTGTATGAGCTCGGGTTGCGGCATGAGCCGCCTCATTCCCTTCCAGTGATCAATAAGCCGGTGTCCATATTGCCGCGAGCCATGCATTGGGTTTGTTTATTTGTGTTTTGCTTTTACGGCCCGGCTGCGCCGGTCTGTGAACAGATAACACATGCGGCACAGAAAGAAAGAATGGGTAGCAATCGTTGCAGTCGGCGGCTTTCTCTGGTTGGACTGGCTTGGCGGCTTCCAGATGTCGTAGGGAGCATAAAGGGTGAGTAAAAGGGTGCTTTTACCGTCTTCGGCGGTGGAGTTTGTGCCTGCAAGAGTTCGACGTTACGATCGTCTACAAATCCGGCAGGAAACACTCCGACGCCGACTGCTTGTATCGCGCTCCTGTCGACCCACCACCACAAGACTCCGATGAAGACAGCGCGTTCATCGGAGTTGTTACGGAGAGCGACCTTGCCGCCCTGCAGCGTGCCGACCCCGACTTGCGCGTAATGATCGACTACCTCGAAGGACAAAACGTCGCCGTGCCTACAGCGTTCAAGCGGAACTTACCAGCATTCAGCCTCAAAAACTCCATCCTCGTGAAGAAGAATTTCAGCCCCGGAACGAGAACGAATTATCTACTTGTCATCCCCGCAGACCTTCATGACGAAATTTTGGAAGCGTCCCACGACGACCCGTCTTCCGGACATCTCCGCACAGCTCGCACTATTGCAAAAATCAAGGCGAAGTACTTCTGGCCCCGCCTCACATCCGACGTCACCCACTACGTTCGGAGTTGCCGTGACTACCAGCGACGAAAAACGCCGCCGACAAGACCCGCCGGACTTCTGCAACCCATCGCCGTCCCATCGAGGCCCTTTCAACAGATTGCAATGGACCTTCTAGGCCCGTTCCCTACGTCACGATCAGAGAACAAGTGGATTGTCGTAGCCACAGACTACATGACGCGCTACGCAGAGACCGCCGCTCTTCCGAGGGGGAGAGCACAAGAAGTCGCCAAGTTCTTTATAAACCAGGTTGTGCTGCGACATGGAGCCCCTGAAGTCCTAATCACGGACCGCGGAACGGCCTTTACCGCGGAGCTGATGCAAGGAATGATGCAAGAACGACAGCGTACCACCCCCAAACGAACGGACTAACGGAACGTCTGAACAAGACGATTGCGGATATGCTGTCCATGTACGTCGACGTTGAACATAAGACTTGGGACGAAGTCCTCCCGTATGTCACGTTTGCGTACAACACAGCGACCCAGTAAACTACGCAAATGACCCCGTTCGAGCTTGTCTACGGAAGACGGCCGACTACGATGCTCGACGCCATGCTTCCGCACGTAGAAGATGACGACCTCAACGCCGACGTCCAAGGTAATCTTCAACGTGCGGAGGAGGCCCGCCAGCTCGCTCGAGTTCGTATAACGAACCAGCAGCTGGTGGATGCCGGACACTACAATCTCCGTCGCCGAGACTCCGAGCACCATCCTGGAGATCGTGTGTGGGTTTGGACTCCATCCGACGACGCGGACTGAGTGAGAAACTTCTGCGACGGTATTTCGGACCCTACCAGATTCTAGGACGTGTTGGCCAATGTACCTACGAAGTGACCCCCGATGGTGCCTCCGGCACATCACGACGACGTACGCGGCCCGAAGTCGTCCACGTGGTTCGCTTGAAACCTTTCTACGGACGATGACGAACTTTTATTTTTTTTTTGTTAGGACTTTCTCTTATGTTAGCATCGGGTCGATGCACTCTTAGAGGGCGGTTAATACCGCGAACCATGCATTGGGTTTGTATATTTGTCTTTTGCTTTTACCGCCCGGCTGCGCCGGTCTGTATTATCTCTGTGCCAAAGGAAGCGCCTGTTCCATTCTTTCTTTCTGTGCCGCATGTGTTATCTGTTCTGATAGGGAGAGCATTCCGATCTAACGTGAACAGCCCGGAAATAATCTTCTTGGATCTACATGTTCTCGACGGGAATTGACGGTTCTAGAACCACGCGCGCTGAAAGATAAAAAGCCTGCAGAGCAGACGCCGGGGTATTCGATTCCGCGACGCTCGCCGACGCAAGTCACTTTGTTGACCGCTGCTTCGCCGCCTCTGTATTCTTTTGAGTTGTTAGGAGAGCACAAGTTCGCTCCAATAAACTTGTTTCTTCTTCAAGACAACTGCGTCGTCCTTGTCTTCGTGACAATATGAATAACATTTCGGGTAAATCAGGGTGGGCCGGTATAATTTTTGCTGCTGGTAATGAAAAGCGACCAATTTGGAAGTTTCGACAGGCTGTCTGGGAGTATGATATGATGATGACATGTTGTTTGTCAGTGGTAGTTGCAAAGGGAATGGCTGCTTCTTCGGCGTTGTCGATGTCCTTGGTAGGTATAGAAGCAGAAGCTAGCTCCAGTCCCTGATCATTGACTATGCTGAAGGCGTGAGCTGATCGACTGGTGTATAGTGACGCGTCGGCGTACCTAACGTCTGGCCGTTTCCCGTATGCAGTTCGAAGAGCTTGAACTCGGGCCTTGCGCCGTGCTTTGTTGTGGAGCGGATGCATATTTCTTGGTACCGAGGCGACAGTGATGTTCTCTCTAACATGTGAAGGAAGGCGTTGTTTAGCGCTGTTGTCTTTCGGGACTTCGTAACCCAATTTTTGTAGGGTGTATGGTGTGTCTTCCCGTCTTGGTGAGCTTTAGGCGTTCCAATTGGCTAGTTTTTGGGCTTCAGCCAATTCCTCCCAAGTGTTGTGCAGGCCTAATTGCAATAATTTGTCGGTAGAAGCAGTAAGGAGTAAACCAAGAAAAAACTTGTACACTTCGCGGATGAAGATATCAAGTTTTTTTATGATTTTTCAGGACTAGATATGGCGTTTCGTACGTAATTCTACTCGCTATTAATGCTTGCACAATTTTAATGGTGTCCTGTTCTTTGAGGCCATGTCAGCGATTTGTGATATGGCGTATGAGATGTAGAACTAGATGAATTGTGGTTTGCAGTTTATAGAGTGTAGCCAAGCCTGCTCCGTCTTGCTGTAGCGCAAGTCCAAGTAGGCGGAGAGTTTTGACGTGTGGGATTGGGGTGTTGTTGGTTTGAAGTTCTGTATCAGGAATTTGCGCGGGGGGGTCGACCTCTGGTTCGTTTTTTGTGGAGCAGTAATTCGGATTTTTCTGGAGAGCAGTGAGTACAGGCCACGTGGGAGAGTGTACTGTTCAGTGGATTGAATCGCTTCTTGCAAGACGTCCTGCTGCGTGCCGGCAGAGGCGCTGCGTGTCCATATTGTAACATAATCGGCGTAGATACCTTGACTGATGCCTGGGATATTATTCAATTGTGCTGGAAGGTATTTCATTGCCAAATTGAAAAGTAGTGATGATATGACAAAGCCCTGGGGCGTTCCTTTCGGTGGTGTCGGGAGTTTGTCTGTTCTAAGGTTCCGTATGCCCATTGTCGCTGTGTGGTGAGCCAAGAAATCTTGAACAAAGTTGTATGTCCGCTGGCCTCAGTGGTTTGACTCTAGGCCTTCCAATATAGCATGGTGCGTGACATTGTCGAAGGCCCCTTTGACATCAAGGGCCAAGAAGGCGCTTTTGTGTTGGCCGCTTAGATTGTCCACGATTTCTTTGACGTGCAGGAGTATATCTTCAGTAGAAAAGTGCGAGCAGAAGCCGTACATGCTGCGAGGGCAGTGATCATTGTCTTCAAGGTAAGAGGCAAACCTATTGTGCACCATGAGTTCATATAGCTTACCCACGCATGATGTCAGGGAAAGTCGACGTAGTGTTGCAAAATTTATGGGTATTCCAGGTTTGGGAATTAAGAAGACGTCGGCATGTTTCCAAAAAGCGGGTACTTGACCCTTTTCCCATTGCTCGTTGATGTACTGCCGTAACCATTCTATGGCATCAGAGTTCACGTTACTAAGTGTCTTGCTGATTTTGTCGTGACCTTGCTTTGTGTTTCTGGTCAGGGTCTGAAGAGCTGCGGTTATTTCCGCCTCCGTGAAAGGGTTCTCAAGGTCTGATTTGGGGTTACCGGCATACGAGGGGAGCAGACAAAGAGTGGCGGGGATGGGACCTATGTAATGGTCAGCCAGGTCTCTGAGTATTGTTGTTCGTCCCCCGGGTATTGGTGAATGAGGCGCCGAATATGGTGTACGGCGGATGCCTTCATTTCTGTATTACCGATAAGCTTTTTGAGAACGTTCCAAGTTCGGTGGTTGCTCTGCATGCCTTGCCGTTGGCCGCGAAATTGGTTCCAATTCTATCTACTGAGATGATGTGCATATTCGGTGACCTCGGCAGTAATTTGAGCTATGCGGAGCTTGAGGGCATGGTTGGTTTTTCTTTTTTCCACTGCTTGATTATGCTTCTGCGAGCCTCCCGCAGGTGGAGGAGGTGCGGGTGAGTTTTAGGGTTATCGGTGTAAGCTGAATTGGTTCGGTGTGCTTGAAAACCAATTGGATAATTTCTTCTGACCATTGCTCAATGGAATAGAAGTTGGTGAGTTGGGTCTCTTCACGGAATGCCTTACTGTCAGTTATCTTTGCTTTTCCAGGCCATTGCGGGGTTCTGCAATGGGCAACAATAGACTGTAATACATAGTATTTGCTCCCTAACATTTAATCCAGTCGGAGCCACTCCTGGTTTCTCATGTTATAAGAGAAGGGGAGATCAGGGGTTGTCTCCCTCGATACACTATTTCGTATTCTGGTCGGGGTGTTTAGGTCATTGGAGAGAGTTAACTGATATAGCTGCGCCATGTTGTACACGTCTGCTCCCGCTGTGCACTTATAAAGAAATGGCTGAATCCACGCTGTGAAGGCGGGTGGAAAGCAGAGTTGTAAATGACATCCACGACAATTGCCCATGCGACGTCACTTGAATTACCGCACGCAACTCTACAAAGAATGAAACCAAAGATTCTGCCTGCCATTACGTACAATTCGCAGGGGCGGTGTCCTGAACGCAGAAGCATCGGCCAAGGCCGGGTTAGAACGGCGGACGCCACCGCTGTAGCCCGGCCGCGGGTCCGCAGAAAGAAAACGGCGAGTAGAGTCATACGAAAGGCGATACAGCGGAACCTAGCCATCCTGTTGTGCTAGCTCGGGGCTACATCACCGCGCGACAGAAGCGCGGACACCGATACCATTCGGCAAGTGAGCTTCGTGATTGCCATTTATGCCGATTTAAACTGGCTAGTGAAGTAAGTTTGACAATTGCGAGAAAGCTGAGGGAATTCTTATCATCGCTATTTATCAGATCCTTCTGCTCCTTTCGCCTTTTGTAATACCCCTTAACACACAACCCAATTTGTATGCACCAATTTGGAAAGCGGAGCCCTAATAAGGGCAGGCAGTGGCCAAAAGGTTGCGTTTCTCTAGTGGCAAGATGTCTGTATGTGGTCTCGACATTTTCTTTTCCCGCCCTTCAAACCGATCCATAACGCGTCTTTGCCGTACGACCCCTTTAATAGTGTCATAGCCGGGTTACTGAGGAGGTGGTGTCGAACCAGTTAATGAAGGCGTGCGAAGGAAGCGCGCAATGGACGCGAAGCTGCGCCAAAAGAGGCCCTGAGTAACCGTCGCTAAAGCAAACGACAAAACCGGGTCGAGCCCGTTCGCCCTACTGCCTGAGCGCGCGGGGAACGCTGGGTAAATTCGCCGCGCCATCTACCCTGTGCATGTGAGTGAAAACCGCCCTTCCCTCGGCAGCAGCGTTGGGAGTTTCTTGTCCCGCACGTCACGAAGGAACCGTTGGCTGGTAGAGGTAGAAAGCTTTGCTTGTTTCAGGTGAGATCCACGTTTAGGACTTAGGACTAACGACCCGATAACGCTACTTAGACATCGAGGGAGCATTTTCGAAAGGAGTTGCTCCATACATGTACTTTTTTTGGTTTTCAAGCACTCAACTTTCATAAAGGGAGAAAAGCTAGCGGCCACGGTTTTTAATCGCCGTGGCACAGGAAAGGCAGGGGCCAGTGAAAGGTTGCAGCTGCGATGTTTGGCCACTTTAAATTTGAAGGCGGCAGTTTCAGTGTTTAAAAGTTTTAATTGCAGTCAAACACATCTTTTCAGTTCAACAAACAAATGTCTATTGCGTCATCAACAGACTTTTATTGTTCTGAAGAAATGGGGTAAACACGCGTTGAAAGGTTAGGAAAAATTATGGGTACAGACACCAAGCTTTCGTGAGCTGTTTGAGTGCGAAGAGATGATAAGCTCAGACAGCAGACTTCTTAAAATTTGTTGGGGTAAGGTCATTTCTGCAATTTCTACGCCACCAGAATGAGATCAATCAGGGACTACAGATACGAAGTTCTGCACTTTGAACTGATGCCACACGTGAGGGCAGTATGAAAGCAACAGAAGTTTTATCATTTCTAAGCGCAAACCAAGCACCCGGATAAATGAAAAACACTATGCAAAAACCTGCCGTGGCACGTCTGCCAACATACGCAAGAAAGTGGCAACGGTTGAAATAAAGACGCAAAACCAACGGCATCACTGGCGCTATGGTTTATGTGTCAGTTGATCTATGTCTTGTTCTACAGTTTGGAAATATTTACTGTGGGGAAATGTATCGTACCCCTTGTTTGTCTTCCCTGATTATTTCAGACAATCTCGTCTGTACGTGCGTACACTGAATCAAGACTACAGAATCCCCTAATATCACTCTTCGGTTATTCGCGTTGTAGAGGCTGGTCCGATATATTTTCCCGGGGGGATGTTCACTGAGTGGTAATTTAAAATTGGTTTCTCTGCAGAGTTGCCTCTACAGCGAATGTGGGAAACCATAGTTGCCGAAGCAGACATTAGTAGAGTACTTTATTTTTACTATTTCAAGACTCGGAAGGTAAATAAATGAAAGGAAGGTGTTCGCGTAAAGAGACACTGAAGGGAATTCGTGAAGCTCTTGTTTTTGCTCGCACTGCGTAGAATGGCTGAAATAAACACACCTTTCATTGTTTATCCGGGCGATAAGGCGGTATAAAGTTTTATAAGACCTCGAAGATTAAAAACTACCATGATCAGTTGGCGGCCGCCGTACCAACTAACAGCGGTGACGTCAATACAAGGTGCTGCGTGATTAACCCTTGTCCAATGCTAGAATTGGCGGCCGCCGTACCAACTAACAGCAGTGACGTCAATACAAGGAGCTGCGTGATTAACCGATGTCCAATGCTAGAATTAAACCCAGTCTCGGTTTCGGTTCTGTGGAACATGCTTGGAATCCCACATTATCCTTGGATGAGGATTCTCGATATCTCAGTAATCGGCATACCGCGCTTCTGCCTTGCTGTCGAATGTAAAATGCGTCAGATAAGCTAACCAGCACAGCTTGGAATCGTACATACCACTAGCTGAGTCGCACGGAGGGAATGAACACCCTTCACGTAACCACAGACGCTGAAATTCGATGGTAGAAATTAATTCGGATCTATCCGCTACGGTTCGCCTCATAACATAAGCGCAGCCACAGTGCGTTCAACACCACAATTGATCGAAGCATTGCCGTAGGTTTGCGTTTATTGAGCCTCTCGCTTACGTGCTCTGGCCATTTAGGAATGCATTCTATCTATTAAAGCAGCTTAGAAAGCTCACATTATTTGAGCGACACATCTTAATGTATTCGCATACAGTAGTCAGTGCTGTTTGTACGTTGCCTCATATGCTGCTGTCAAATGCGTCCAGTTCCGTATTTTGTAAGAAACAGGGGGCGCCAGTAGTGTAACCAATAGTTGCGGAGCTATAGAGTGGAACACAATCCGTGTCTTGCCTTGGCTTCAGCTCCTGAGTACGTCCCCAACGCCATGTATGCACTCTCAACGCGGCTCTTCTGACGAGGTACTGACGAAGTAGTGCTGGCCTCTTCATTGCAGTCCCACTTCGATGGCCAGGACGTCCTTGCACAGCAGGCCTTCGCGGAGCATTCGCTGTTCCGACACAAGGACTGCGAAGGTGACCATCCCGAGGGCGGGTCTTGAGAACCAGTAGCGAGGCACTGCCAGCTCGGAGGACGAGAAGCTCTTCACCAGGTGTCTCTCGTTGCCGGAACGGTCGAGCAGGCGCAGGAAAAAGTCGAACTTCTTGGCGCACTTGGCCGAGTGAAGAAGCTCGAGGCCGAACTGCACCGCGTCGCCTCCTTCCTGGCCAGCCGGGACTCCCAGACAGGCCACCAGGCGAAGCACGCAGCGAACGCTGCCTTCGCGCTCGATGCCAAATGGCCGGCTGTATAGACGAGGCTGGCCGTTTCGGCGGCTCTCCTCCTGCGCCGGGATGCAAGACAAATAGATTACGCAAACGTGCTATGCACTATCCTTGTTGTTAGCGAGGAATGAATACAAAACGAAGCGATAAATGAATGAATACAAAACGAAGCCTTGGTGTAAAACACGTACTCGCAGGTATTGCAGAACTGTGGAGCGTAGCGGCACTACTCGGTCGGAAGCAGCGAAAGCCTCGAGACTGCAGAAAACGTAGTGACCAGTGTTCTACCGTACAGAAACAAAAAGTCGCCCGAAAATGGCCAAACGTAGCCCGGAAAGTCGCCACCTTGAACTCAACGTTAGGAAAGTAGACAGAAAAGTCGCCATTGTGAGCCCAACGAAGGTAGCAATTTCTTTTCGATTCGATGGTCTGCGTTGAAAACAAAGGCAGAGAGTTCGAAGAGTAGCGAAACTGGAGAACAAATATTATTCATTTGCTACGGGTCGCAGCAATAACAGTAGTTCTCCGTTTTCACCCAAGAAATATGTTACTTACTATAAAGTATTCAAAGAGCATGAATGATCATACAACTTTAGTTTGCTGCACCGTTTTTCACCACTTCTACTGCCACCTTACTTTCGCGTGCCTATTATAAATCGTCAAGCATTCTCAAACCCCCCCCTACTCCCACACTTCAAACTGACGGCGTTACTTCAAGTCTTCGGCGCGAATCTTAAGACAGGTGATCGATATCTAAAAAAAACAACACAACGTGTTTCGCATTGCGCCGGTAAGTAGCAGTGTACGCGGGTGCGTGTGTGTGGTCACACTAACGCCTGGGGCCTTATTCCCCACTTTGCCATATCGTTCCCATTTTCTTGTTCTGACTGGCTTTTAGTTTCACCTTGACTACTGAAAAGCATTGGACGACCAAATAAAGCCCCCTTTCCCGAATGCAAGGAGCGAGAAGAGTCCGGAAATATACAAATAACCGAATATGGAAAAACAGCGCTAAAATGGGACAAAGAACGTGACAAGACTGGGCGCTGTTCACGTTCTTTGTCCCGTTTTAGCGCTGTTTTTCTATATTAACAAGCCTGCACCAACACACTTTTTCAGTTCATATAAATAACCATCAGCGCCCGAACGAGCCAGAAACTATCCAAGTCACCACACTAATATTTCAGTCGGTACGATCCTCTAAAAGTCGCCAGTTTGTGTGCGCCAAACTTGCCAACCCTAGTACTGACGGTTGAAAAAAGAAGAAGCACAAAACGTCGGACACAGAAAATACGAAAATCAACGCCATCCGCCAGGGGTGTGAGCCGCGAAGATCAAAGCTGGCCCTTTAGGTACACTGAAAACAACAAGCGATGCACGATGCGGCTCCTTATTTTGCCCACGGAAGGAGTTCATGCCAACTACCGAAATTCCCGGGCTGAAGTCATAGAGGTTTCCACACTGTCGGCCAGATACACGCTGCAGACATGTGCGCAGTAAAGAAGATTGTGCACTAGGAATTTCCTCCTGCCTCCACGAGGGCCATGGCGCGGACACGTGCATGGTTCTGAATCTGGATATATTAGGGGCACGTACGCTACCTAGCGAATGATTCGGCTTCACCTCTGCTGAGGAAACACACAATGTGACGTGCCTAAGAAACCCGCAAGTCAGCCTACAGCGAGCCAATGACCACGAATCATCCAGAGCAACACGCCGACGTCTGTAAACAGGAAGCCCTAAGACCGCCGTCCTGCCCTGGGATTGGTAATCCCGACAATTTTGGCAAGCTAGCTGAAGAGTTATTGTGACACTTAAGTACACTTTGCCTCTGCACTTTTACCTATTGCAGAGTGACTCAGGTGTCGTTTATACAGGTGGAAATAGTGTTACTAATATTTGCGTTCTGAAAGACGTGTGTCGTTCCGCGCACCACAACTAGAGCAGCCTATGTGCTCTCAACAAAGTGACCCGCTCCGGCTACACCATCCCTAACGATCATTGTCAGAGAGAACCACCCAGAATGAGCCGTCTACTCTGTTGAAGCCCGGAAGTGGCAGATACTGTATTTGCATGATTCTAACGCACAGGTGCGTTTAAGTAGGAATATTTGGATAAAAGTACTTCACGCTGATTGTACCGCGCACATTTTATTTGGATTTTGGAGGAGTTCGTGTCAATGACAATGCTGCTGGCGGCTTCGAAGCCGATGTCGGCTATGGAGGGCTCCGGGTGAAATTTTTGGGGGGATCTCTATCGTGCCCTGAAATCTCAACAAACAGGCGTTTTCGCTCATCTCCCCCACCCGAAAAGCAGCTAACGCGGCCGCGATCGAGAAAGTGTCGTTCGGTGTAGCTAAGCCACCGCGGCGGGTCTTTATATTACACTCAAGGAAAAATGTATGTGTTACACGTATGCCCTTATGCGCTTCTGTTGTGAAGTGTACCTTAAGCCTCTGGTATCCCGTGAGGGCCCATCGATAGGGCGCGTCTCTGGAGCTGCGGATGAGCGGGAGTTCCTGGAAGGTGCACTGGTGCATCGGTGACCACGGCTCGGCCTCGTCCAGCAGCCTCTGCCGAGACTCGGCGGCCCGCTGTGCTTCGTGCAGGGGCGCCAGGCGGTCGCCGAGAGCGGCGTCCAGTCGTGCGTCAAGGGACGCGTCCTGCGGTGGTATTGCGGCAATGCAAAAACGGTTCCATGAACTTTGGAATTAGGAGAAGTAAAAAGCAGGTCCGGCGAGGTGCCGGAACGGCGGATTTATGATTGACCGTTTTATGCGGGAACATTTCAATTCATCAGGGGGGAGTAGGTTTGATTGTATTGGTAATGTTTGTTAATGATTGATAGTTTTCGCATTGAATACACGCGCAGACAGGAGGAAGGCCACGGCTGTTCCTGTCTTTGCTTTGTCCTTGGTCCTGCATGCGATTGTATTCATAGTAAAAGATTTCCACAAAAAAGGCTACCGAAACCTGAATGTGTACTGTCTGGAACAGGGGGTACTGGAGCTGCGAAATCCAATAAATGAAGCTTTTGGCAACGGCCCCGAATGGTGGCTTTCTCATTTTTTTGTCTCCACAAATTTGTTATGTTTGTTACGACATAGGCTTGTTATGTTTTCGGAATTCGTGTTAAGGCGGGGGCTATTTCACAGAGTGTTTACAAACCACCGCATCAAGGCAAATTGAAACGTTGGTTCAGGCAAAAATAAAATAAATCCAAAACCTATCACTCCTACCATTGCTGAAAGGGCGTTACAAGAGTTTATGCAATCCTGCGAGTATATTCTCCATGCTTTGAATAAACGGTTTTTACAGTCACTGCTCCAGCTGCAGCCTACTTAGGGTTTTACCATACCCGATGCTATGGCGGCGGGAGCTTATCGCAATAAATCCCGGCATGCAGGAGGGTTGCTGCACCATTAATGATATTCGGTTTCAAACGCCACGAGGTGGGTAGGTTAGAATTTGCGGCATTAAGAACGCAGGATTCCGCATAATGCTCGGCATTACGGGACCTGATAGTGCGAATACAGTTAAAGCGTGATCTTGAGTAGGGTATTGCCTTCTCCATTGACAAGATGTTCACTTCTTTTGATGAACTATGGGGTGAACACGACACCACAATATCTAATCTACTACGCTGAAATCATAGTACAATATTTTTGGGCTGTGTCCACTTTGAAAATTACAGCCTTTCAGAAATGAGTCGGGATACATGGAGACTTCAAAACGGAAAGAGCTTGACAGACGAGCCCTTATTTCCTCGCCATTATGCACGAACAATTCATTCGCACGATGCACAACAGGGCCTATCAGCTGCCAAACATGGGTTGGTCTGGGGTGTCATCACGCCCAGCATATGAATAGCCAATGTCGTTTCCAAGATCGACTTTTAGCAGCCTAAAGATACAGCCGATGGAGTGATTTTTACCACTATTAGGTCACTCTAGCACAAAAAGTGGACATTTTTAAATTAGTTCCTGCGTTATATTCAAGTACGACCACCTTTCGTGACTGGCATGACGCTGATTGAGTAACAAAAGGGTAGTTTTATCAAACTGAACACAGATTTTGCATTTCATGGTCCCTTTTCAGGCATTCATGTACCGGCTCGCAAAGCGTGCACCCACCTGTTGCTTAGTGAGAGCCTGCAACGCGTCGTTGATGCGGGCCTCGAGGCTCTCGCGTTGCTGGTGCAACGAGTTGGCCAGTTCAGTGGACAAGCGTTCAAACTGTGCCCGCACGCGGGACTGCTCCAGGGCCAGCTGCTGCCTCGATTCAGCTGCCTTGCGGGACTCGGCATCTGCACGCTCCAGGCGAGCCCGCAGATCTTCCTGCTCCTGCTCCAACTTAAGTAGCGAAAGGCATACTGATTAAGGCAATGGAAATATTGTCACGTGGTTAACCCACGCCAGAGCTACAGACAATGGTTATGCGGCATTGCCTCATCAGCTGACAACAATCACCCAGAACAGGTGCGCGGCCCAAGCCACTGTCATCCTCCTTAACGTCCCGTCCAGAAGAAGACGATGACAGAACCTGTTCGTTTCACGCAATCGCGGAGGACATGATCTGTGAGGCCGCAGTTTAAAGAAATAAAACCCCTGTTCAGTTCCACTTTATAGCTGTAGCATCGTGGCAATGTGATAGGTTCCGATCCTTTAACAAGGACACAGTTATACTAGGCGTTGAAGTGATCTTCGCTACTATGTGCCCGACATAAGCCTCTAGTCACCGAGAGTTCAACTAGCGTCCGCGTTGTTCCCGAAGCCACTATAATAACAGCGGAGCTGTTGTTACTGGCGGTAAGTTCAGCGTTGGAGGAAAAAAAGACAATGGCTAGCGTTGCGCGGCCGCCGGGCATTCTCGCCACACAGTGGCTTTAGCAAACTAAAATGGAAAAAACCTCGATGAGCGAGAAAATGGCGAGCGCTTGTGCGCGCATGCCTGGTGGAGGCCGCCGAGTCCCTGGCTCGCGCAGTGCCTTTAAAAAAAATCCTCCAGCGCTGTCATCAAGCGCTACCGCGCATTT
The DNA here is from genome assembly GCA_013339765.2 of Haemaphysalis longicornis. Lineage (NCBI taxonomy): Eukaryota > Metazoa > Arthropoda > Arachnida > Ixodida > Ixodidae > Haemaphysalis > Haemaphysalis longicornis. The sequence goes on along the minus strand of CM023450.1, from coordinate 161,857,949 downwards.
AAAGAGAACTCCAGCACTAATGCTAAAGATGAAAAGACACCCTGCTTGGGAGAGGTAACCGCAGCGCCGCAGTCTCTAGAAGACACTATGAATAATTCTGCCATTGGCTATGAGTGTGCCAATCTTTTCCGAGATGCCGCCAACGCTGCCTCGAGTCGATGACGAAGAGCTGGTGGAAGTCTACAATGCTGAGGATGACTGCATCCACCATTCGCCGCCAAAAAGACGACGATTACTAGCACCGCATCTGTGCAACCCAAGTATGGTACCAAAACTAAACATAGTATCCGGGAATGATCAGCTATAACAGCTTCGCCATTCTAGTCTTGCGCTTGAGTGCAAGCTTCCCTGCATGTTTTACACCGCAACTCAATAATAATTGAGCAGGACAATAATATCACCAGTACCTGCACTGCAGGAGCCTAGTCTTAACGTGTAGGGGAGAGATGTAGCGAGAGTGTTTTTTCGTAAATATCCCACACAGTGCCTAATCACCTGCGCTGAGAATCGTTTCATTTGTTTTGTTTATGTTTCGGATGAAGCTCCTGGCCGAACATCGTTCTCTTATAAGGCACTGAAAGTGGATGATCGGCCTGTTTACACCACTGTTGGGCCGTGCGCGCCTTTGCTGCTTGGTGGCTAAAGGTGTAACCGGTTCGTTATGCATGTAGCCTGCTCATCCACTTTAACACTTCGAAAACCGTGAAGAGGCAAAGACGGAAGAAATTATAAACTGGAGCGCTGACGAACAACTTGGAAACGAATTTATTAGAAGACATTAAATACATGCAAAAACACAGGACGCAAGCCTGCGTCCGTTCAAAAGGAAGATATCGCTCCATATATACAATGAAAGCTTACATCAATCATAAAACCAACCAAACAGAAAGTGTGAAGGCGCTATGTAGTACAAGGCCGATTCAATTGGCTAGACATGCGATCTCGTTGTAAATGTGCTATCCATGGCGTGTTCACGTATTGTTAAGTGTACCCGTGAAGTGTTAAATATGCGTGTCCAACTAGCCCAACGTCAAGCCTTAGTACTGTTCTTCCTCGTTAAAGAACGTCTTCCACGTGATAGAACGATTGAAAGTTTACGCAAGGGAGTGCGCCCAAAGAAATTGCACTCATGCCTCAAGCGTGAGTGTAATACAGTTCAACGGTGGTCTAGTGTGCACGTAATAATTTGAACGATTCTTTGGTTTGTTATTTCTTGTGCTGGATTACGGAGCCCAATTTCGCTCCAATAAGGTGCATTTATTACATATCCGCGCTGACTGCTGGAACAAAAACACACACATGCGAAAACTACAACAACGAAGGCTGTTTTTATCCCGAGAGAAACTTACGAACTTCAGCTTAATACAAGCCCTGGACGAAGTACGGCGAAAAAGAGATGAAAAAACTAAGAAATAAAAGAAGCCGTTAGCAGGTAGTTTTGAATTAGTCACATGTAGAGTGCATATGAACAGATAACGCATAAAACAGCTATATTGATTACTAAATCATCTAAGCTTCTCCAATATTTTGAATATACTTAAACAAGGCAGCTGTGTATCCCTCTGGCACGACGGAGCTTACCACAGAAGAAAAGAGCCTCTATATTGATGTTACCATCGTTGAGGCTTTATATTATCGGTGACAGCGGCTTCGTGCTTTATTTTATTCCCGATATTCATGCGAAATGTGGTCAGCGAGTTCAAGTGGTCCACAGTTGTTGCAGGAAGGGTTCGTGTTTGGCCAATAAATTACCGGCATGAATTCGTGAACATGCCTTCAATACGCACCTGATGGTATTCTATCTGCAGGGTGTGCAATTTTTTCCCGTAGTCTCTAACTTAGGTGAAAATATACATGCTGTGGGAAGGGATTCTGATTTTCAGCGACAGACCAGAGGTAGTTCAGCGCGTTGAAAGAAGGTTCTTCCCTAGATCTCAGGTTTTTTAAAAAGAAGTTTCCCTCAGATTTTAAAATTGTAATCCTCACGGAGCAGCCCCGATCGCTTTCTCGTTGCCTTAAATGCTAGAATGTATAAGAAACCTCTGAAATGTCCAACGATGTCCGGTTAAGTAGTCCAAAGGAGGCAGGAGTGTTAACAAGCGGGGTACAAGCTAGAGAACGGTGATACCGATAGCCGTCGTGCAGCTCACCACGCGGCCCCCAAAGTTTCGAAAGCGTCCCAAGATAGAGACGGACGGCGAATATTGTTTGGATCGCCTTTTCAATCAATCAATCAATCAATCAATCAATCAATCAATCAATCAATCAATCAATCAATCAATCAATCAATCAATCAATCAATCAATCAATCAATCAATCAATCAATCAATCAAATCATTTTTGTTACTGAAAACTATACACTGGGGTTATACACAGAAACAGACCCCAATGTCGGAGACGGTACTGGACCTCTCTGCAGACTTTCTTCAACCAACATAAAAAATTGATAATTTATTAGCGGACTCAGAGGATCTTGGCATTCGAGGAAGCACGATGACCCTTGGCTAGTTGATAAAAAAATTTCAAAAACAGTGGGGAAGCGCAGAAGATTTGTAAGTAAATGTTTCAGCCATTTTAGGAGTATGACGTACTGAATATGGATAATAGTAATTCGAAGGAGGAAAATGTTGGGCACACTGTTGGAACTAAGTCTAGGGTATAACGATTTTGATGCAGGGATTGAGAGTCCAGGTTGGGGAATAAGACAGCATAGCTTCCATCGCTTGGGAGGCATAACAAATTTAGCATATCATATTGTGTAAATAAAAAGCTTCGTTCCCAAACTTCTACACTGAATCTGTTTGCGTAGTTAACTTGAGATGAAAGCGTTTAAAGGTCGCGAAACTGTGTATGGGCTTCCTGATGACATAACACGGAGTACTTCTACGGAAAACTATGTTTTATTGAGCACTCAAATAATTTTATGTTTATCATGTAAATTATGTAAGCCGAGCAAGGGCTATCTGCAGGGGAAATCTTTAAAGTTAGGTAAAATGTGCTCTGTTGGCTTTATACCGGTGATTGCATAAATTAAATGCGTTGTTTAGCAGTGCGTCCACATACAAACATGGGCATAGCGTCAATTAAGAGAATGCAGTAGCGTTGTGTGTGTGGGCTCACATCCTACACTGTAGGAGGTGACGCTCCCAGCTTGCTGTATTCTTCAGGACAATCAGCCTTTAAGGTCCTATTGATTCAATGACAGGTGTCCGTCTTGAAGAGCCGTATCGTTAGGCAAGTACTCTAAAGATGCCTGCTTATCACTCCGTGTTATTATCGTGTCATGCTGTGTCTTAAGGCTGCCGCTAACAATAGCCTTGAGTATTTGGGAGCTCTCGAGAGACTTGCGATAACAGTGTGCTTCAGCGAACTCCAAGTTGGGCGGTATCTCTTCCTAAGACACGTGGAGACGAAAACATACCACACGGCAAAATTAGGGGTGAAAGGGATAACTGGGATGGCTACCAGAGGTTTAAGAGCGCGTAAGAAATCCCCATTTACACTGAGGAATGTATATCATTATAATGCCTCTACGCATATTGTTGCCCCCCAGCATGTCCGTGGACAGTCATGTTAGATACTAAGAAACAAATTTTGAATGTTGATTTTTTAGATGCGACGCTGAGAGCATCTCTTGTCGGCGGCCCTGTCCTTCCTGCGTGCGTTCGTCGTCGGCGTCCGCACTCTCGTCCACTCACCCCCTCTCCTCTCCGATAGCGAACACTCTCTCGTGAGGGGCATTGGATGATTGGATTGCATTGGCTTGGCTTGGCTTGGATTGGATTTGGATTGGATTGAATTAGAGTGGATTGTGTTGGATTGTGTTGCGTCATAGCCGCGGCAGACGCACTGGCGCTGGCGCGTGCCCAGGTGAGAGCGAACCCTCTATCTCAACATCTGCGGGTGCGCGGCCCAGCACGCTCTTACTCCGCCGGTGGGCGGCGCTGCGCATGTGCAGTACTCTCTCTCTCCGCGGTCTCTTCTCCTTCGGGCGCGCTGCGCATATAACCGGTGTGCCGCTCTCCGGCGGCCTTTCGGTCGACGGTTGCTCTCCGCTTGCGCTTGAACCCCCCTCAGCGTCGCATCACACCAGGGTTCCGGCGAGGGGAGATGGGCGGAATTTTTGAAACCCATGATTGCACAAATTCTATGCAAGCTACAAAATATGTCTAGAGAGAGAGAGAGAAGACCGATGTTTTTTAAAGAATGGCGATTTTAGCCGCGATAACACGCCTACCTTGCTACTCCAGGGAAATGCGGTTGGAATGTTCTTGAAGAGAACCCCCCCCCCCCCGCCCACTTCTTTGAACCAGCCTGCTTCTGAAGTGCTCCGCTGGATCAATCAGCCTTCATTTTCAGCACGCCCAAGAGTGTTCATATAACCCATTTCATGACAGCGGCCATAATTACGGAGCCATTCGCTCACGGATCTTCTTCAAGGACTTGGGTATGGCTATATGGCTATGCGTGCCTGACAAATCCAACGCCCCACTCCCCGGTTATGGCAATGCACGCTCCCCTACATAACGTTGGCAGTTCCCTTTATCGCCCGCAAAATTTAGTAGTGTACTTGCTAGCACCGTGAGTGACGTTAGGAATTATGCAGGACATTTTTGAAGATTTTTGTATATTTTTCGGGACGCGGAAAAATATCGCTTAGTACGGGACAATCCTGCCAGAAGCGTGACGGGTTGGTCACCCTAGTTTTTCGCGCTACTATTGGATGAACATTAGATAGGAAACGTCAGCAAAACTTTGTGGTGCTCTGTTCATTTTCGCATTGCTCAGTCAGCGCAGTCCTAGAAGGGAAAAGACTGGCAGGTGGAGGGGGCGCGCGTAGAGGGCTGCCAGCGAGAGCACAACCTTCGCAACCCTGAAGACGTTGCCATAAAGACAAGTTGAAAAGCGGCGCTCCAGCCCTGCCTCGACGGATCTTTGTACTCGCGCCACCGCTGCACGCGTCGTAGAATAGACTCTGCAGCCAGTGCACAAGGCAAACTCGCAAGGAATGGGGATGCCGGTGATAAAACGCCGGTACCGGTGGGCAACAAACAAGTGACCGGCACCCAATGGCGCTGCTAGACAAAAAAATCCCTTGTCATCTTCACTAACGTAAAACCTGGCGTGTAGTAAAGCATGTTGTGTATAAATGTATTCTCGGCGCCTTGGCGTTTACGCCAAAGAAGATGAAACCGTGTGGGGGGGAGCGTTCCAGCGCGAGAAGTCAACGAGTGTCCCGGTGCTTTAGTACTGTGACTACATGAGACAACGATTACGACGACGGCAGGAGACGCCAACAATCCTAGCCCCTAAGGGGCTTTGCCCCTAACGTACCAGGCAGAAACTTTCTGTCTCACTTAGCACTTTCAAAGCACACCAGTGTGCGGTCAACAATCCAGTTCAAAGGAAGGTGCCAGAGACAACACTAAGAGACCGTAAAACAGCAGCGTGGGTCAGATAACGTAGCCGGGTGGCATATGTGCCGTTTCATATAGCGCAAAAGTGGTGGGCTGGGGCATATCATATTATGCTGTTAGTTGCGACAGTTGGACCATCTGTTTAACAAAAGGATGTACCAAGGGATCGTAAACGGGCGATGGGAAGATCAAAAATTTCATATATATTTATATATATATATATATATATGAGTCTCTGAATGGGATGTGTACAGGGCAGTTGGCGAATAGATTATGCCACAAGAGAAGGTGCGTGTCGATATGGTGGACGAGGAAGAAGTTGTTGTAATAAAGGTGTTGCTTCGACGGACGCCATGGGTCCTGCGTTACACACCACAATATATATATATATAAAATAAGAGAGACCAAGTAAGAACGTTCAGGGGCAAAGAACGGATTTAAAACGCAGAATCGCACTGACTGGAAATATTGGGGGAAGGCCTTCGTCCCGCACTGGGCACAAATACCAAGAAGATGAAGGTGTGGTGAAGATCAATGATCATTACTAGGGCATTTCTGTCTCGCCCGTCGCATGCATGCAACTACACACACCTCACTACACACATGTTTATCAGAAATTTTACGCCAATGACCTACACAAATGTTTAGCAAGCAACTACACATTATTTTATTTTTGAAAGGAAACCACGACATTTAGGTACATGATGTTCTTTCGCCAAGTTGCCCCTGGGAAACACCACACAGCCGTCATCATCATCATTTTGTGCAGGGTAGGCCTTGCGAGACGGGCATCGGTTTCTACCTCAAAGCTGGGCACCAAAAACAGAGCCGACTATTGCGCGTCCCGCTGTTATTCATGGTCTGGGGTCCCATACTAACAACCTGCGGTGCTCTCAAAGCAGTGCAGCTTCATAAAACAGAGCAAGAACATAAATACTACGAACAGATGGTTTGGCTTCTCTACCCAGAAAATAACTCGGTAAAGTGTGCATTTGCCTTGTCCCTTAATAGATGGCGCGACTGTTACTGATTTCACAGCGATTGCTTGTCGTAAACGGCTGCATTTTGCGAATGGTGGCACCATTATTTTGGCAATTTCCGATTGTTGAGGTTTCGAGCGAGACGCTTTTGTTCACTATAATTGTAGAATCACTTTCTCATAAAATCATAGGGCAGATGTGCGCTTCGCCTTTACCCTACACTTCTTGGTTTTCTGGAAGAAAAACAGCTTCGTGAGAACGACCGCATGCCCTACCACCGCAGTGTGAAGCGTTGCTGCAAAGAGTATCGCATCGACGAATTCTCGAAAATGAACGCGCACATGCAAATTCCAGCACAGAGATAAGTGCAGACAATCCACACAATAGTCGTAGCAGGGGATGTTCGTGCGTCGTTTTTAGATTTTTCATACCGATGGTCTCCTCACGCGGAAAAAAGCAGATTTCATGAACGCGGCACGCAGTAGCGAATGCCTAGGAAATGTCGCCTTAAAGCTGCCCCTGTGCATGAGGCCTACGCTCTGTGGTGTGATGAACGCTCTGGTGGCAAACACAGCCGCTAGGTTGCTCTAGAAGCCTGCCGCATGCAGGAGAATGCCTACCGAACAGCCGCACAGCAGTAATATCTGCCACAAAAATTGGTTGCGTGGGAGACTCGGAAGAGGGCTTAAACCTGCGAGACTGTCAAGTGCCGCCGTCACAACCGTTTGTGATAAACGTGAAAATGGCTGTATTTTAAGGCGCTTTTCTCCACCATTATTCTGTGCGTTATCAGAACCACGGCCCGGCTGGAGCGGCGGCGTGCGCGCGTTGATCAACACAGCGCGCCCCGCCGCTATAGCGCGGCCGTGTCAGAACGTAGCCCTTTAATCTGAAGTTCTCGTTTTGTACACAACTGGTCAGTGCGGCGTTGACATAAAATGGATATAATCACTGGGTCTATTCAAACTACATAAATTGTGACCAGTTATAGGCCCATTAGGTTGTTTTCAGAGCGGCTTCGTCAAGTGCTAACAACGAGGAGCCTTGTTTCGATACTCTTGATGCATTCACGTAACGACTGTAACCGGCCAGCATCGAGCAGTGGTTTGGGCATTGCTAAAAAAGCGTGCCAACGTGTTTGAAATCAAAATTATAAGAATGATATTTTTGGCAGCATCTGCTGTGTCGTACCCCCATGTATGCGCTAATTGTGGCTGGTGTGGTGAGTTAGAACGAATGCGGATGTGGAGGCGGGCAGATGCCTTCCTAAATAATTACGCCTTAATTTTCTATAATTACTGACCAATGTCAATACCAAAAATATTGCAGAAATAAACTGGAACATGAGCGGCGATATTCGAGGCTGACGTCCAGTTCGCCGTCTTAGGCCACGAATTGTTATTTTTAAATGTTCAAAAAACAACGACTAAACACCATTTGAGGGCTTGAGCAACAAGACGGTAAGGGAGACATTCCGAACGCGTCAAACATTGCTGTATGGACGAGACGTCTTGCCCACGTGCACGTGGTAGCGTAGCCCACTAGGCACCTATGCGAGTGATTCCACTGGCATGTTTTTAACGCAGAAACAAACAGTTCCGCTAATAAGGAAATAGAAGCTCTATCGGGATTCTGTCACTTTTCCCTCGCACACCGTGTTAGGGGCCAAGTTCTGCCAAAACGTCAGTACCACTTTCCACATGACCTGAGTTGCCCCGTGACACCACACATAAACGGGCATCGTATCCACTTTGATTTAAGACCGTTAAATTTCGCCATGGAACCGAATCCCGGATAAGGAGCGGGGCGTTGAGTCACTCATTACTCTCTTCTCGACAGTGAGCGTGAGACTGAAACTAACCGCACCACGCAGTGATCACCATACTGGCGATAAACCTGCTGTCATAGTAATGCAATGGCTGTCTGAAGCACCCTTGTCTGTCCTGAAGAATAGAATCATATTCATGCCCTTCACCCGGCGACTCACAAGCACAGAATAAATTGCAAGTACATCCTGCCAGTAGAAAAGGCATTCTTGCTTTTTGAAAGGCTCCAAAACTTCAAAAGCAATCCATAAACTTCGTTTCAAATACGTGGCGATGGCCTCAAGTTTGCGCTTTTGTTAAAAGTTTTAAAGACATTTTTCTTGCATGCAGTTGCTATGATGTTGCCCTAGTTTCAAACCTGATATAGACTACCAATTTTTAATTTAAATCAACGTTGGACAACATTCCTTCCTTGCGATCAGTAAAAGTCATGGCCACTACTGAAAATATTACCGCAAATATCACCCAAGAGTCATGCAATTTGCCCGCCATGTAAACGGCGCCATGGGGGCTACATGGCTCCTGCAATAGCCGTGTTAGATAGTTCGCCGCAGCACGCGAGTGTAAGTGCCAAAGGCAGGCTTCAAGTGCAACCATTGCCTGGAGTTCGATAAGAACACAAAGGGAGATATCTTCGCATTCTCTGATTGTCTCAAAACGGAAGCACCTGACGTTGGATGCATACTCAAGCTTCAGACTGCTGCGCAGAAAACTTGGGCCCCACGCGATTGTTCATGTATTTCCTTTTTTTCTGTCACCTGCGTTAGTGCGCAATATGAACACGACACTGTAAAACCGTTGGGAATGCCAAGCAAAGAATGATTGCTCAAAGCATCTGCGCGTGTTTTCATCTGGATTTATCTGTACATAGAGGCATGTATTCTGCACTGTCCAGGGCAATGGCGGTTAATAATTACGGCATACCATTTTTTTCCTTCTACAGCCCATGGTAGCAAGAGCAGTGGTGATGTTAGGAAAGCATATCGGCATCTCTCCGCATTTACAAACAGCTTCACGTGTATGAATGCAGACAGCAAACAGGCAAACGGTGCCCAAAACATTGTAGACGCTTTTACAATAGCTAAAAGCCTCGCGCAGATAAACAGGTTAAGTGAACTTTTTTGATCTCTAAGAACGCCCTCGTTTCCATGCGGGTCGTCTATGTCAGGTAGACCTAATTTCTTTCTCAATATGCGACCTACGTTCGGATATATAGCAGTTTTCATATTTTCGAAGAATATGACAACTTGTTTTCTTACGTTCATCAATAAAATGGGCGTTTCAAGCTACATAAATGTGCACGCGCATTTCAATTGAATACCGGGAAAGTTCTGAGGCGACAATTAGAATAGGTAATGTTTTCAGTGTTTCCGAGAAGGGTTTATGCAATCAAATGCCACGAAGCAGACCAAAGATAGATAGGCCGGCTATGACTCGTGATCTTAAATTATCCCCCTCAGTGACGTCAGAATAACGAAACAGCATGGTCAGTGAAGATAAGAATCCCATTTGCTTCCTGTATTTATCACACTTGAAAAGCTGTGACCCACTAAATGCACGCTTGAGTGGTTCGCAATTACTTGTTTTCCAAATGGTTCAACATCAAAACCAACACGATTCTTCCTTATGGAATTGTATTTTCTCTTTTTAAACAGTGAGCGTCTTCATAAAATTTCGAACAAACATTTTATATTTATAAAAATATTTTGATGTCCACCATGATATTAACTTGTTGCCTTGGAGTGAACAAGAAATATTTCCTCAGTATTGCTTAAAATGATACAGCACTGTACCCGCGGATAGAGGCCACAACCACCGAGACATTGTGGATAATATGCAGTGTTAGATTGGAGCCCGAATCTTAAGAAGCTGAATGTGCGAAACGTTCAGATGAAGTTGGGCTAGCCTTCAACAAATTGGAGTAACCTGCTCATAGACATTTCTGTTCACGGTATATTGTTACAGAATTTATTATCGATGAAAAATAAACAAGCCTGTATTTCCAAATTTTCATGAAAAAGGTGGCGACCCAACCACTTGCGTCGTCAAGTTATTGTGTTTTCCTCTATGTTTTTTTTAAGTTCAACCATTACTCTGCTCTAGGTCGCTCCCCTTTCTCTTCTACTCTAATCTTGCTGATAACTGTTGGTAGCGTAGATAAAAAGCGTGCATCTACAATTAAATACGAAGAAGTGTCGGCGTAGCTACGTGCTTGGCGGAGCCATATCAGTGATAACACGAGAGAAAAAGCAAAGATAACTCTCACTGAAAGAGATGGAAGTATGCTAGGCATACACCCTGAAGCATCCTTCCTGTTCTTTCTGATCAGCTGGTAAACCAAAGGTTTTCATTATCACGAGTTTTAAAGCTGAGGGCACTCCTGAAGTAATACAAAACATTGTTTCTCATAATTGATGTATTACTAAAGTGCGGGACGACGAGTGGATACTTTTGCAGGACAGATTCTATGGCCTTGATTATTCTGCATCGTAAATTTATTGAAAAAGAATCGCACTCTAGTAAGTGAGACAATCTTCATGATAATTAGTTTGATGCCGCAGAGATTATTCACTTGCATCGTAGTCCACAGTCCATTTGGCTCTAAAGCAAAAACAGGGCCTGTCTCGAAGATTGAAAACCACTCAGGTGGGGGATTTGTGAGTCGATTCCATGCCCCAAATTTTTGTATTTCTCCTTTCCGTGGGATGTTTTGTCTTCCGCTATTTCTTTTGGCCTCCCTTTCTATCTATTGTGTTCAACGAATAGTCCACAAGGTGTCCGTCATTCCCATAGGATAAGCTACCAAATTTCTATTCTCACCCTTAAGTTGGACCAAAAGTCTTTGAACATAGTTTTTTAATACATAGCGCAGTTTTCTTTTGCATAATTGTTAACCGAAGAAATATTCTTGAGGCTGGCCTCGTTGCGCATGTGTAAGATATCTTTAAAGGTGCTCATTCCGAAACGAATGTTTTGTAGCCATATATGTACCATATTTGTATGATTGGTTTCGTTTCTTTCATCAAATTGAAAGTTCCTGCCTCATTCAATTATAGCCCGTAACTCTAAGAACATGTGTGTGAACTCCAAAACCGGAGGTGTTGTGAACTTTAATGGGTGCGAATGTGCATCATTTTATAGGGATTTGTATATTGCGTTTTCGTTTTGGTTCTGTCTTTGGCAAAAGATTTGCGTCCTTTTGCATTGCTACCCCTGAGTGAGCACCCAGAGTCTGCCGTGCCCGCCAACAAACGATTTGATCTTCTGCGGGTTCGAAATGTAGTGAAATTTGTCGTGAAATAAAGTTGTATGTATGTATGTATGTATGTATGTATGTATGTATGTATGTATGTATGTATGTATGTATGTATGTATGTATGTATGTATGTATGTATGTATGTATTATGCAAGTATGGATGTATGTATGTATGTACACGGTGTTTCAGTGAACACTCTCAAAAACTTCTGAAGGTAGGCTTTTCAAGAAAAACAGGAATTCTCTTGAGGAACAAGCTATCAGGTTCGGCGGACGTCAGTAGTTATGAGAAGCATGCGAATTACATAGTTAATTAACTAAAATTGTCTAATGAACTTCTTAATTAGCGAATTTTTGCGGGTATTGCCAATGGCGAGTTTGTAGCCACGCAGACGACGATAATTGATCAGTTTTTAAAGCAAACAAAAAGACACTCTGCAGAGCCCTGCAACCTGCAAAAAATCAAGTATTTTTCCCGCATGAAACCGAAACTCACCGCACATGGTGCGCCAGAAGTCTAGTGCAAACGCAACATCCGCGGATGCCGTGTTGCAGTGACTGTGTCGCCCAATTCAGGAAGGTTCTGGAGATTCCCCACGCTAGGGAATGAGCTGATATTAACGCCATCGCCTCCTGTGTTTTTTCAATGATCAATGCTCACCTTATACCATGGTTATCTTTTCTTTCGTTGGTACGCGCAAGAAAGAGTCTAGCCATCGCCTACTACACGGTCGCCGGTTTCGGGAGCCCTAGTGGGCGTTTGCGACAGTTTTGCTTTTCTTTTTTTTATAGTCTCGATGTGCAAGATGTGAAAAGTCACCATACGTCCATTTTTTCGCTACGTTTATCAGCTGTTAGTTTATAATCCCTGCTTGTTAGAAAGCGCATCAGACAAAGGAATACTTTGTTTGCTAGGCGAAGAGGGCTTTTGCGGCTGTGGCTGCATGCTGTTATACGTAGTTCTTCCGGCTTTTTCCTTTAAAGTGCTTCTTCACACGGTGTGTGTACGACATAGCCAAGACCTCACCGCTGGTGCCACCGTGTCCATTTGAGGATTAAGGTTTCAACGCCGCAGCGTTATTATTGTGAAAATGGTCACGCCTGCTGAACTCCAGTACTCTGTTGCCGAGAATGTGGACATTGTACTGGCTTATGTGGGCGTGCAAAAGGACGCGCAACTTGCATCGATGTTGTATGCTGCCAAACATCCTGGCCGTCGTGTGCCAGCTCGCCGCACTTCGTATCGATATTTTTAAACGGTTCACAACCACTGGATCAGTCCATGCCCAGAAAAGGAAGCGGCCACCCAGTGCAACCGATGTTATTTATATCAACGTGCTGGCATACGTATGCATGTATGTTCGTATGTATGTATGTATGTATGTATGCATGTATGTATGTATGTATGTATGTATGTATGTATGTATGTATGTATGTATGTATGTATGTATGTATGTATGTATGTATGTATGTATGTATGTATGTAGTATGTATGTATGTATGTAGGTGTGTAGTGGTGTATGTACGGATATGTATGGTAGGTATCACCGAAAACACGTTGGTCGTATACCGGTAGTTTCAGTGAGAGAGGTAAGCTTAGTTCTCATAATTTTCTTAGTGCTATTAGCGCTAATAGTGCTCAACTTAGTGCTCATAATAAAGTATCGCAGTGGGAGTGCTGGCATTAAATGATTTGGACGCAGGCACTCGACGAACACATCGCAAGCGCATTTTCGGAGTAGGAATGCCACAGGTGCAGTTTCTTTCATGCTGGCTGCAGGTACTGACGACGCACAACACCACGCCACTCTCTCGACTTATCTGACAGCATCTCAGCGCTGACACACCGGTCTAAGCTCCTGCGTCTTAAGCACTTCCCCCAAGGCATACCGAGTTAGCAAGACTTGCTCAGATCTTGGGCTATAGTACGGCGACGTATCTATTGAACTGAGCCCCTATTTTGCAAGCACCTTCGTGGAAGCTGTTCAAACTTCACGTGAAAGCAGCGAAAAAAATACCTCCCTGTGAACGCCGAAATTTTATATCACGACGCTCCACACCATCTGTGATTTAATCGCTCCGAGAGGTAACAGGTTAATGGGACAAGATGGCGGCCCATTGAGAGGTCCTCACACCTAAACGCATCCGGGAAAGTGCAATATTTTATGACCAATCGGTCGCTAAAACAACCATGAATCTGCAAAACATAAGACGTGATACTCAAGCACTATTACCGATTTTACTGGACAGGCTTAGAACATTCAGGGAAGTCGTCAGCTTGGGACTAAGTATTTACCTCTCTTTAAATCACGGTCTAACTATGTGCTTCAAATTTACGGTATGTGGATGCTGTTTGTTATATGTTTCAATACAGTACATTGGGCTTATAGCAATCGAAGTACATGTGCAAATAGCAGGTAGGAAGCACGTCGTATATATGGTATGTATATATTTCCAACCGAAGCTAAATTGTTATAGCATTCTCCCAGCAAGGCAGTGTGCTGTTCCGCACTTCTTAACAAGCAAACGGCGTATTAGGCTTTTTTTGATTGCAAGGTCGCGTGAAGCTTACACCTTAGCGCCTTCAGAAGGAGAAGAGCGAATTTCAGAATGTTTTGTTCTGTAGCTATATTACAAGGTACACCTCATGAAACAGCCTTCTATAGTGTTTACGGTAGTCAAACACCTTTTTTTAACCTGAGAAGAAGACGAACACAATTAGCATTTCCATACTGACTCACGGTGTGCCTGCAGGCACGTCAATCTAGTCTTCGGCGTGATTTAGTGTAGCATACGAGGACATTTTCAAGACGACTATCTCGCTTAGGCAACTTAGACGCGAAACGTTTGGTCTGTCTGTCTCTCCTTCCATACACAAGTTCAAATTGAATCGCGAAGAAGAAGCTCATACAGGCGAAACGCTTCCAAATCGCCAAATCAGGAAACATGCTTCATATTGTGAACATTGTTCAGCAAAAACAATAACAATAGGCCTATTTGTACAAATGTTATTTGCAGTATTCTTGTAATTACAAATACACCCGCAGGTGGTATACTTTCCCCACTGCACAGAAATACGCGTTGAAACAATATTGTGGCGCAAAGATACAAGGAGAGGATGTGAAGAGTTTCGACCTTCGTGGCGGTGTTCCAAGTTCTGTAGTAACGAAATGTTTCATCAGATGACGCGTGCTGTAGAAGGCGTGAAAATTCAATTCACTTGAGCAGTCCTCCTCCGTGTTTATCCTGGGACGAGCAAGATGGTAAGGGGAAGAGCGCGAGAGGTGGGCAAGTGAGAAAAGCGAGACCTTCACATGCAAGGGCGTCTCTCGACAATATTTGTAGCGCAGTTAGCAGATCCGGGGCCATTTTTTGTCGTTTCCATTGAGTTTGTGTTCGTTCAAAATCAATTTTCACTCAGGTGACTCAGGAACGCGCTCAGGTAACTTAGTCTATAAGCGTTGTACTGCTGTGCATTAAAGCAGGGAATGTGTTGCCAAGTCGTCGACTATTTTGCATATTGTTGCATATAACGAATCGTGAAGAAACAGAGGAGTCTATGTGAATGATTCTTACATATGGTAAATTGTTTTGGCAGTGAAGTAAACAGTGTCCTAACTTTTAGGTCACGATTTTTCTCGGCAATATTACAGAAGTAGGGTAACCTTTCCAGAAACACGAAAACCTGCATTCATTCATGCTGGAGTTATAACAGACAAGGACTGACATCCATAGTCCCACATTTGTAGAAAACTTGTGCTTTCGTAATCTTTAATAAATACGAATGTGTACCTTATGTGTGCCCTATTTTCAGAGCGCAGATAAATATTTCAGTAAATCTCTTGTTTTACGTAGGGTACCAACCTAAGTATTGCTTTATTTCATGAATTTTGTTGCTTGCTTGTTTGTCGCATTCCTGTTGCCTGTGTTGCAAAAGTTCATTTTATAGAAGTTCGGTCATGTACGGGAGCTGTGAAACGTCTATGCCACTGCGGAGTGCTGCCGCTCCGGCGCATTGTTTAGCGATTTCGTTTACTGTGGTATCCATAAAGCCAGTAAACTACTACTGTAATTGTTTGAGATCGTGATGATTGTTGTTTAATGGCACAGTGACGTTTTTCGAATCAGAATATTAGGATAATGTTCCTTTTAGCTTTCCCTGGCTGGAGCGCTTTGATGACGCTGCAATTTCATGTAAAAATAAGCAAGTGTTGTGTTTTGTGTACGCAGCATTTTCAATGCGGCTAAAGCTTCGCGTGCTTCCAATGCAAAAAAAGAAATTAGGGCTGTTATAACCGAGTTTCTAGTGGACATATATTTATATCGAATTCCTAAAAAAAGCCTGTGACAACGAAGTTTCTTCAGCTATGGCATGTCAGGCTAAGGCTTCTTGCATGAAACTGCACTGTTGGTTCCTCGAAGGATCTAGGGCATTATGATGCGGCGCAGTGTAACGTTTCTTGTGCGGCGATGTTTCAGCTACACATTACTGAACCTAATGTGACTTATCAAGATCAGAGGAAGTCTACAGTGATGTGCTTCTCCAAAACCGACTCAGTTCTAAAAGAAAACATGCCGGATTCACACTCTATTACTCAAACGACAACTTAACCAATTTAGCACGTGTCTCGAATGATTTATTGATTTTCAAGCAGCAAGCTGCAAACTTTATACTTGAATCTTTGAATGGATTAAAGAATTTTTTTCAACCGTTCTCGCTTAGTTAGAGCTCGTGACCACCCATTCGATGTGTCCCCGGTAGATTAAGGTGTGCCACATGGATCGGTACTAGTACCACTTCTTTTTTCTTGTTTATATCAATGACCTTCTAGACGGTGTTCGATTCTTAAAAATTGAGCTACTTGCAGGCGACTGTGTAATTTACTACAAAATTAATAAACCCTCTGATATGGAAAATTTGCAAAACAACCTCAATAGTGCAACTAACTGGTGTAATAAATGGCTCATGTAACTTACCATTACAACGAACAATAGTATGAGAACATGGCGGCAACCTAATAACACATATGTGCATGCATACCTTCTTCACGATATCCCTTTCGTACGCTTTAACTCATTTAAATAACGTTGTCTACACAGGTCGGATAAACTTTCATGGAATACTCACATTGAATAAATAATCAAAAACGCTACACGCATGCTAGGTCATTTGCACAGCAATTTTTCTTCCGTACCTTCATCCTTATAATGAACACTGTACAAAACCCTCCTCCATTCCAAATTGCAATGCGCATGCTGTAATGGGATCCCAACCAAACCCCGTTCACCCGCTCTCTTGAATCAGCCTAAAACCGGGCCGCTCGTTACATATTACCATCCTATTCGCGCCTTGCCAGTGTATCACACACGAAAAACACGCATAATCTTGCCGACCTTTCCTACCACCGGAAATACTTTCGTATTGCTTGTTCACAATAAGCCTTCCTGAAAGGACAAAGGTATCATTACTATTCGTTACGTGTCACAATTGACCATTGCTGCAACGTTGGCGTGCCGTATTGTCGCGCTGGCATGCATAATGAGTATTTTAGCCCCAAAACCAGCGTAGAACGGAACCATTTCCTTTCCACCACCGCTGCAATCATTGACGCCACCAATTTAAAGCTGCCATACATAACTTTTTTGAACCACCCTTTTGTAATTTGTTGTCCTTGTCTGTTTGAATGCTGCTTTTTCAAAATAAATGCACTTTATGTATTTGACCACTCCTTTCCTGTTATGGCCTACGGGTCTTCAAATTATTTGGACAATAAATAAAGAGGTAAATAACTAACTAAATAAATAATTTATAAAATAAGAGCAACATCATGCGTTCATACGCCTTTATATGGTGTAGAACGGGTATCCGCGATGAAACTTTGTGTAAACAACTCAAGCGAAATTGCTACTCCTGAAAGTGAACATTCGGACTAAGTTCCTTAGGAGTGATTTTTTTACTCCCCCACAACAGCACTGGTGATTCGTGTGGACAATAACTGCATTGCTTTCTTTCTTATGCATCTTCATTAGGCGCTGGTTGCTTATTGCGACGTGAATATCGTTATATAGGGTGGAGAGCTTCGTTATAGTCGCTGCACCCTTTTATCTTTGAAAAAAATTTCCTCAAACGAGATGCTTTCTCCCGACGCGGATAAGCATGAAGGATAAACTGATTGAGCAGGTGAAGTACGTTTAGATTATTTTAATTACCGCGGCACCATTGATCTGATGTACACAACCTTGCGAGCGGTGTTGTAAAGAAGCCAGTGATTGCAGGCAAAATAAAGTATGTGACGTTATCACGTAAACATTGTTTACCTGATCGGGTGTAGGCGCTTTTAGAGGGGTCCAAGTTGCCCTTGCAACACAAAATTTCTCGGCAAGAATTTGCACTCTAAGTACAGTTTATGTTAAGCTCACAAAACCAAGTACCCAGTGAAAGTACATTAGGTAGAACATCATGGACTCACTTAACTGAAGACACACAACGATTTGAAGATGATTTAAAAAGAGGCGATATAAAAGCACCACCAAACCAGAAAGTAGGGGCTCGAGCTTGTTTAATGATTTTAGCCCTGATTTTTTTATTTCAAGCAAAACAGTGTTTTTTGTTTGTTTTCCTAAATTTTAGGGTCACATAAGCACAGAAACAAAAAATAGAGCTAGAAGTAAAAGTATTAACCGATTTATTGATGAGGTGATTAATTAAAAGAACTGGCAATTAAAAAATTATTGTAAGCAAATACATCACTTTTTTACAATTTCCTAAGCGTTATGACTCCATGAACCTACATACAAAAAGTAAGCTTCCTAGTGCACGTATTTATAGATTCACAAGCTTGCGAATGAAACTGAGACCGCCATTTTTTTCAGCCTCGGTGTGATAATTTCGACTTTACCGGAGCTTTTTCTTTTTTTGTAGCGTGTAGCTTCACCAAAACAGAAAGAACAGCGATATCTCTCGCCATATGCACTATTGAAGGGCAATTCCCCCAAACTACCACTTTTTGTTTCGTTCTCTATGCGCTAGACGAACCTTTAAGTGACGGCTTCAATTGGCACCCCCAGGGCCGAAACGGTTAAGAGCATCAGAACTAAAGTATTGCGCACTAGAAGGGCAAACGCGGGAAAATTGAATTGAATTTAGCAAACCTTCATTTCACCCGTTAGGGGACAAGCGGAAGACGAGGAAACGACCATGAAGGCCGAGAAGAGGAGAGAGACGCGGAGAAGGTATCTACGTCGCAGGGTTGGCACAAAACGTGTGCCTTTAGGGAAGATATGCAGCATAGAGAAAGTCGATACGTGGTCGAATTTTTGTTTTCCTAATTTTCGCAAGTGCTGTTTCGATAACAGGTTTAAAATTATGAATGGAGTCTCCGTGAAGCCACAGAGAAAAGTCCAAATACCGATGTGTTTGGAGACGTCACTGTAGTAGTAAACTTTGTTTGGTAATGCAACTGATCAGAATTTCTCTGTGGACTGATTACAATCTGATCAGAGGGTTTTATCTGATGCATTGACACTTGCCATGGTATGGTAAAAATACGAGGCCATTTCGAAGTCCTGCAGGTAATTTCGAAGCTCTCTTACAAGTGCTTTTCAGAATATTGGTTGAAGGAGAAGAAAAAATTGTTAAAAAGACAAGTGGTTGTCGCTAATGTGCACCATAAAACTACTAAGAAACGGAGATGACAGCAGAAGTTTAGAGTAGATACCACAGCCGGCAGGTGCGAAACACAATGATTGCACACGCAGAAAAAATTGGTATGAAGAAGAGTGATGTTCTGTAAAGCCAAATGCCGTCCTTATTGCCACAAGCCGTTATAGGAGCGCTGCAAATGTTCCAACACTTTACTGGGGTCAAATTGTCGCAACGCTAACTTATGCTTCTTCATTTGTTACGCGAAGCAGCGCACAAAATGACCGAAGTGCAGAACTATACCGCACCCGGCGCATTTCGTCTACTTTTTTCCGTCTGTTGTAGTAATGCGCGGTGTCGAAGGTTTTAGAATGGTTTATCCTTCCATACCGTGCTGCATACCGGGTGTAGACCACGAAAGGGAAGGTTTAGAGGGGAAAAAGCCTCGGGTATGCGGAAGCATTCGCAGCATCTCTATGATATCTAGGCTATACAAATTCTTTCGAAGCCCTCCAATACACCTTCCCTCCTGGCCCAAGCTTAACGAACAAATTTCAATTTGCATGTCTGTAACGCTAAACATAAAACCATGAACAGTAAATCTCTTCAAGAGTAAAGACATGGGTCAAATGTATGGAAACGGGCATGCGGAACGATCACTTTCGCACTTGTGTCAGAGAAAAGACAAGCAACAAGACGATAAGTAGCACCATGGATGTCTAGGAAAAACGACTTTAACGGGCGGGGTGGAGGCCAGTGAAGGGCAGGAGAGAGTCTGACCTGAGCGACGCGATCGGTGCTCTTACGTAGCTGCAGCTTGAGCCCCTGCAAGTTCACCCCTGGCGGCCTCCAGCTGGGAGTGCATCTGCCGGGCCGCCTGCACGCTGTCCCTGCAGCATCCCGCCAGGAGGCGGATGTAGGAGCTGGGGGCCGCCATCTCGTCCAGCTGCTTCAGCTTGTTCTCCAGCGTCGTCCACACGGCCGCCTCGCCCGGGCTGCGCAGCACCGGGATCCGCGACGGCTCGGGAGAAGAACGGCCGCGCTCCATGTCACGGCCTCCTGGTGCGATGCTGAGAAGAGGGAGGAGTCAGCGGTTGGTGAATAGACCTTGATTAGAGGGAGTGCTTACTCACAACCAAATTGCCAGTGAACAAAATGGGCACTGTTTCTGATATATTTGACGCGTTTGCCCGAGCGAATATTTCCAATCGGCGCTTTAGTCATATAAATGTTTGATTGAATAATTGACTGAATATAAGGTTTAACGCCCCGCGGTACACAGCCGATGAGGCGCAACGTAGTGGAGGGCTCCGGATATTTTTTACCATCTCGGGACCTTTAACATGCGCCGAGTCGCATAAATGTATTACTCTTGAGGGAGCGCTGGTGGTAGTAATTGGCAATCGAGAAAAGAAGCGCCGTAAAGAATTTGGCAGCCAGCAAAATCATGCGAAAATCCTTGATGTAGAAACCAGTTGAGAGGTTTCGGGATCTATTTATGGGAGCATATTTATATGGTTTATTGCAAAACGCTCTTATTTCCGAGGTCTGAATGCACGTCCTAATAAAATGTACCGAGCTGACTTCTAAAGCGTCACGGTTGATATCAAGCTCGGGGCAAAAATATTGGAACTATGCAACTGTCACAGTATTTGTTTTAGGTGTCGCAGAAAATAGGTATATTATAACGAACCGCATTGGTTGTACCTTTTATCCGTTTGCTGAAAGAACAAAAGTGCTTCTAGGACACAATGTTATCACAGCCAATAAAGACTTCCCTGACGTACACGTGAAGAAATTACCAAGTTTCATTGCAGAAACATGTGAATTGCCGCCAGATACTCAGCGGTTGCGATTCTATTGTTCCTGCCTAAATGATTTCAATATTTTGTTTTCTTTGTATAATCGACATAAACTTTCCACCCTTGTCGTTATTAATAGCTATTGTCCGTATGAGAATTTTGACGCAAAAAAAACATACCTGGTGGTTTTTCTGGCAACGCTCCAACCACGCCACTCGTGTCCTCTCTTCCGAAGAAACTGTTCGCTGAGAAGACCTGGTATATTTCTCGAAACGTGTAACGATCACACCTTCTCAACGTCCAGGGTTCGAGTGATCAAGGACTGCCGGCTACAGCCTTTCGCGTAGAGGCATCGACTCCGACGCCTGTCTGCGACCCATCTCCGCACTCTCGTGCCGATAGATAGATAGTATAGTGTGCGCACACAAGCGCACGATAAGGAAGCTGAGTGAGCACGCTCTCAAACGTACGCTATCGCGACTCTTCTCTTCACCCTCCGTGCCGTGTTGAATGCCAGCGTGCTCCCTTCCCCCGCTGTTGTTCTCGGGAAAACGTGCCGCAGATTGTGCGCGCCACTGGGCTAAGGATTCAGGGTCGTCGAGGAGGCCTCTTGCGAGAGGAGTTTATGATACTCACAGCTTGCAAGCGGCCGAAGCCTATGCGAGGTGTGTCTGCAGTGACACGGCGAGCTCCCTTACAGCTGCGCTTTCTACGACAGTCCTTTTCGCTTTTAATAAAGGCACACAGCGCCGAGAAATGCTTCAAAGCAAAGCAAACGGATGGTATCAACATGTTTTTCCCAAAGCTATTTAGGCAGAGTGTCGCTTTAGAAGAGCGCCCGTCATATCCGCTGCACTTGTACGCCGACAAAAAAGTCCCGTGATCTGTTTCTCAAATTACCCGTTGAGACCAGCCCTAAAAAAAAAACTGCGCAGGAAAAGAATGCGTCATGTCTTTATTAGGAACTGTTTATTTATTTATCGCAAAAGATCTCTTCAATCAAAACTCGACATGAAGGCACGAGTTCGAAATGGACAGTAGCGACACTGGCTCAGTAAAGTAAGGTTTCGTTAAGAAAAATTAAAGGGATAGGCGGCTGAACAAGGTGAATAATGTATAAATTATTATTTTTATATACGGTTTTGACACGACTGAAAACAGGTAGCATGGAAACATTCATCTTTACGCGGCACTTATGAGAATTCTTGTTCAAATTAAAGTGGGGCTCCCGGTGAGAAACCGTCAAGCTATATGGGGAAGCACACTTTGGGTGCCTCCATCACCACCTCGCATTGCTTGAGCAACAAGAGGAGCCCAACAGCGCTGATCCTACATGGCGTGCTGGCTGTACGCCCGGCTTCACATTCGCCTCCTCGTCAAAGGAATCGCCGAATTCACGGGGCGCACTCGGTGATCGTACTGAACTTACGGCGGAGCAAGCAGCTAGTTCTGCGATGTGCGTACACAGTGCTCGCACCCAAGTTGTCCGAAGTCCCAGGAGCTAGACCAGCGCCACGCGTCCGCCGAGGAGTCTCTGTAGCGCTGCTTAACATTCGCACAGAGCTCATTAAACTAGCACTGCAAACTGATTTTGGTGCAGCGTGTTGCAGCGACTTTGGTGATAGTAATTGCACCCGCAAAAGTAATCGACTTCATTCGGAAGAACACGCCCTGCCAAATAAAACGGTGTCCCACAAACCACTTCCGAAGAATGCAGGGTGAGTTTTGCGCCGCCATGCGCCTGAAGAACATTATACCAACGAAATCCCTATTTTGCTAAGGACGGAATGCAACACCAATCTGGAATTGCAAGTGTGTGCGTGTGCGTGTGCGTGTGTGTGTGTGTGTGTGCTGTGCGTGCGTGTGTGTGTACGTATGTGCGGCGCGTGTGCGTGGATGTGTGTGGAGAGGCGCTTGTCACCCACCAAATAAAAAAAACAGGAGAAAGGGAACACTGCTCTCGACAGCGATTACTTGATACCAGCCTAATGTTATAAAATCTTTAATGTATGATACTGTAGCGCCAAGCGTGCGTCAAGCGCTGACGGCCGGAAGTTTTTAAGCAGTGCATCCACTATTGCTCCATAGCGTAGGCATTGCTTAGAAACCTCCCGCTTTGAACACTGTTAGCACTTTGTTTTGCCGCAGTGGTTTCAAAAGAGACTCCACAAGCATGCTTTGTTCTTCAAGTACTTTCCCTGAGTGCTCACGAAACTTAGGCCACTTAATCAACATTTGCGTTTTGAACTCCCTTTCTCGCGTCTGAAGTTTTGTTTCAAGCAGAATTGCTATAGCGACTTTCAGTGAGAAATCCTGCCATTCTAGCTAGTTGTTGCAACCTTCTCCGCAGCTGTACTATCATTGCACCTCTTTTAGAGTTACTTAGAACGATCATTTTTAACATGTGTATTTGGCCCTTTTTTATTATCGTGTCTGCTGTAATCAAAAGTTTGACTAATGTAGCCAAGTAGCCTTTGTGCTGTCGTAGTGTATCCTAATTAGTTCGCATTTTTATGGTGGTCACCGCGGTTAATTTCGGTGCTAACTTGGACATCTTGTGGATGGCATTTTGGAGGTTCTGCGATTTCGCTCGGAGTTTTCAAAGATCGTTATTTTATCAGCGCAGATTATACTTCCTATCGCCGGTATTCTAGTCCTCGCGAACGGGCGAAGGCATCTAACAACTTCTCGTTACCCCTCACCCACCTCCACTGAATCATGGAAGGCATCCCTAGCCACCAGCTCCCTACAGAGTCAACTTAACTTGAGAGAGAAGGCCAAGACTTTATTGAAACGGGCTCAAAAACTGAAACCCTTCACGTCCCACCGAGGTATAGCGGGTAAATTAAAAAATTGAAAATGGATGTATAGATTTAAAATAAAAAAAACGTAAAAAGGTAATTAAACAAGATAATTACACAAAAAATGACTTACTGAAGAACAATGGTAAATACAAACGATTTAAAGGCTATTATCGCGTTATTTGCCGCTGACTTTGTTTCTGCGTGTGAGTGAAATTGTGACAAAATATTTGAGGGGTTAGCATTGAGGAATATTAGCGTTAACTAGCATTGTCATTTCTTCTAAAACTTTTATTGTTTTTGTATGTTTTATTATCCCTGGTTTCCTTCTTACGAGATAATTTCTGGAGCCATCGCGACTGGTGCCATCGACTTCGGTTTAGGGGTCCGGTTTTGGCCGCGGAACGGAGCGGACGTGTTTTTTGGAGCTGCCCTCGAGCCCGTCCCTGTGCCGTGCTAGTCCCGCATCGCACGCTCGGCTAGCCCTACCCGGGGCACTGGAACATCTTCACGTGCGACGGTTCTTATTCATTGGGGCGCGTGATGACTGGCCTGCTCAGCAGTCGCAGCCCCACCGTTTCCCCGCCAAGGAGCTGCAGCAGTCCCATGCGGCCGTACTTGCGTTGACGACGTTTCGTGGATTCCTGAAGTCACGGAGGGGCACGGCAGCGAGCGACCTTCGACGGGGAGTCCGAGATTCCCTTGCATACCTCGCAGCAGAGGCACGGGATGATCTCCTACGCGACGCGGCTCGGAGCGTGGGGTACACGCTTCCTCGTACGGGAGACCCAACCACGATCCCAACCGACCCAGCGGGGAAGCTGCCGCGGGCGACAAAGAAGGAAAAACCGGCCGGGAAACCCTTATGGCGACGGACAACACCCCCGTTGAAGAAAGCCCCTCACAGGGCGCCAGAAACGCGCGCCTCGCCACCCAGACGAAAGGTCAGGGTCCCAGCTACGCCGACAAGGCGGCGCGCGCGGGGAGACGCAGGGGCCCCAGCAAAAACGGTGGAGAGCAGACGACGCGAGGAAGCACAGGAAGCCCGCGCGCAGCCGACAGCAGTGCCGCTCCGAGCTGTGCCCTGGTCTTGAAGCAATCGAGATGGCGCGGGTTGCCGCTGCTCCCCCCAAGCATGCTGCGACCGGGTGTACGCCTAATCAAGCGGTGCCGGCTGTCGACGGCACCGAACCGCAGACTGCGCGACAGAAGGAAAGCAACATGGCTGCGCCCAGGCCTGACGCCACCCCCACCCCACCGCCCCCTACGCCCCAATTCCTCGTCCTAGATCCCAAGGAATACGACGCCGCGGCAGGCCCCACGTAGATTCAGAGCAAGCGACGGTGGAGCCGTCAACGGCGGACACCGCTTTTGTTACCGGCCAGGGAAACTGCGGGGCCTGTCCTGTTCCGCCCTGCGGGCGGTACCTATTTCCTCTCCGCATCCCCAGGCACGATTTTGCGTCAACTCGCAGCGATAGCGGGAGTGCTCGAGGTGCGGGTGAACGTGCAGGGAAATGTGGTGGCAGCCGACGCCGCATCTACGGAGTGCCTCGCCAGACTCTTGGATGTGACTTCGCTGTGTGGCTTGTCGTCCGTGCCCAAGGACCCATCGGCCGCAACTTCAGCCGCGGGATCATCTACGGCGTTAATGGGAACATATCCACAGCGGATCTCCTTGCCTGGGATCGAAGACGACAGTCCCTTTGATATCCCCCAGGAGAGCCGGACAGCGTGACCTTTGCCTGCTCTTCGCCGGCCCACCCCTCCCAAGCAAGTGAGGCTCTTCAAGAGGCCGGTCTGGGTGAGAGCTTGTCGCCTCAGCCACTGCCGTGCAAACGTTGCAGGCGGCCGAACCATGCGATGACCTCCTGCCCAGGCCCCGTGAGGTGTGCGTGCTGTGGGGAGGGGCGCATCGGCCCGTCGACTGCGGTGCCAGAGTGCCCACCTGCACAAACTGCCGTGGCCCCCACTCTGTAAATGATCCTCGGTGCAACCGTTGGCAACATGCACGACGGGTGACCACAGAGCTGGTGCAGGCTACACAGCCTGTTCTACGAGTGACCCTACAGACCTCGCTGCGCCAACCTACACCCCCTCAACCAGGTTCCCGACGCGTCGTCCTGCAGCCCTCTCCCCTGGCAGAGCCTGGCTCCTACTTCCTGACACATGGCCAGCTCAAACGGACCAAGGCCATGCGTTCTCCAGTGGAACGTTCACTCACTGCGGATATGCAGTGCAGAGGTTGCCGACTGCCTCCCACGGGCTGACTTCTATGTACTGGCCCTGCAGGAGGTTATGGTGAGGGGGGAGCCACCCCGGCTTCCTGGCTACTTAGGCTACCTCAGCCGCACTTCGTGCGAGCTAGAGTCCTGCACCCTGACCCCCTGCCTGGATCTCAGCCACCCACAGGGAACGTCACGGGCGGCTCTGTACGTGAGACGGGACCTATCAAGCCTGGCACTGAACCTGGATGAATCAGCTGGTGGCCCTATGGAGTGCGTCGGCGTTACAGTACGTATGGGTGGCACAGACAGCTGGGTTGTCAGTATTTATATCAGGCCAGGAGAACCTTGGGACGCCGGCCACCTGGGCCGAGTGCGGAGGCTCCCCGGTCGTGACTGGCTTATTTGCGGGGACTACAACGCCCACCACCGGCACTGGGGAAGCCGCCGGAGCATCACACGGGGTAGGGACATTCTAGATGCGTCGGTCGCTGCAGGACGGCTGATAATCAACTCTGGCAGCCCAACCGTTTTTCCGCCGAGCCTGTCATACGTGCATTAACCTCGCACTGGTGTCTGAGCGCTGTACCGACAACTGGGAGACAGCAAACGACACCTGGGGTTCCGACCACTTTTCCGGTCTTCCTCACCCCGTCCTCCCTGTACCGGCGCTGTGACACCAGACGCTGCAGAGTGATCAACTGGACCATCTTCAGGCAACTATTGAGGGAACGGTTGGAAACAGCAGACGACAGCGCCCTCCTAAACGAACTTGCCCCCTAGACCGAGGCTGCTACTACCTACAACGAAGTAACCCGGGGAAAGCCGCTGCCTGATATTAAGGCGCCCAACCTTCGGGCCGCCAGCACAAGAGCCCAGAAGTAGGCCGTCCACCGCCACACCCCTGCCCTTTGGACGGCCTTCAGACGACTGGACACAGCAGCCAGACGGCAGGCCAGGCAGCAGCGCAAGAGATGCTGGCAAAGCCTCTGCAGCTCCTTTGACAGCAGCCAGGACCCTGCCCGGGCGTGGAAGCTGTTCAAGTCTATCACACAGCCGGCCTGCGCTCTGCGCCCAGTCCACTCCGTGGCCATAGGGGTAGGGGTAAGGGAGCAAGAGCTACCTTGGCTCCTTCCAGAGCAGTTGGCCCCTTGCGTCAAATAGATGCACCCACTTCCAACGCTGGTCCCTATGGCCACTATCTGAGGGCTCGCCCACACGAGAGCAGGCTGCTACCTGCTACCATACAGCGTCTCCCTCGCCCAGCCACCACGCAGACAAGCTGACCCTCGGGTAGAAGCGGCCTGCAATGCAGACATCACACTGGCTGAGCTCCTGACGACTGTGCGGCGCTGCATCTGGTGGCACAGCACCCCTGGCGCCAACGGCTTCACCTAGGCCATGCTTCGAAACCCCGACACCGGCAAGTAGCTGCGCCTACTTGACTTATTCAACCATGTGTGAAGGACCGGCACCATCCCTGAGGACTGGAGGACGGCTATTGTGACAGCAGTGCTGAAGGCAGTATGTAAATAGTCTGTATTTAAACTAAGTGTGTATGTATATAGTCTGTGCATAGGCTTTTATAGCTTTTTATCATAATTCTTTTTCCATTGCCCTTTCAGTGTTTTTTTTGTCAAACCACTTTTCCCCCGGCGAGACCTGTGCCCTCTGTCAAGAGGCAAATCTTCTCCTTGTAAATATTTTTATTTTAATAAAGATTTTCTCTCTCGACTTGAGGTTACACTTCGATTCTGCTCATCCTTACGACCCTCGTATCCCCTCCGTTTGCATCTATAAAATTTTGTTTGTTTTCTTGACTTATTAATCGGAGGAAAGACCAAAGGAAAAAAAAGATAGTGATAATGGAATCGACAGGTTCGGGAATCGCATGCTAATACTTTGCATACACTCAAGCACTATTTTTTTACCGCTACTGCTGCTGCTACTACCATTACTGCTACTACAACAACTATACTACTCTACTACTACTACTACTATTACTGCTACTACCACTACCACTACTACAGGTGAACCATACTGATACAGCCTCCGGACTTACGACGACCCGCTTCTTACGACGGATCTTCGTGGTCCCGGTAAAATTCCCATAGAAGGAATGCATTAAAAACCCGATAATATGACGCTCGGGTGCACGCGGTCCGCTTCATACGACGGATCCTGGAGCGAAAAAACGGCGTTTTTCCCATATTTTACACCCCTTCGTCGCCTCGTCCCGACGTTCTTTATTCTAAACCGCCATTGGACACTGCTTGATGTGCAAAGAACTGCAGGCGGGTCAGACCACTTACTGCACAGTCGCAAGCGAAAAGGCGGGTACTCGTGAGTGGGAGGTGACCTCAGACGCCCCCGCCCCCAGAGCAGAAGTACGCCAACGCGCCGACCGAGAGAAGACAAAGTTCAAAGGGCTGGCGGACCGCGACTTTGAAGCTCCCGTCGAGCCACCCGCGAACGCAAAAACACATAGACGCAACCCCACGGCGATGACCGAACAGCCACTTCCCTTTTCCGCTGGATCCAAGTTTCTTCCTTTCACGACGCTCTTTCTCCCTATATAGCTGCTCTAGGCTTATAAGCGCCTTGCAAATTCGCGTTGTCCCTTGTATTTTTTTCTTGGCTAGAGCGCCTCAATTCGCGCGCGTCCGCCGCACAGTTGGAGACACGTACCCGTGGGCGCCGCCGTTTTGGGTTCCTCGCTGGCCGCGTTAGCAAGTCCTCGTCAATTTACCAGTCCTGGACAGTCCCCGGGCAGCACAAGGACTGCCTTCAGACCAGAAGAAAATCGAATTCCGGTCCGCATTCTGGGTAGTCCGCGGACGATACGGGATTGATAGGTAATTGAGGAAGCGCATTGTAGCAAGACAGCGCTATAATTTTCGCCGCAATAGGGCTTTGTTTTATCACGAAGTTTGAACCATCTTACCTGCGGGTTGCTGGGTTTTGTAGGAAACCAAAACAGCCATGTGTTGTGCACTATGACTCAATAGCGACGGCACGAGACCTTTCAAAGGGTGTCTCTATCACGTACAGCAATGCCGTTTTTTGGTCATATCCGCATTGTACTATCGCTCGTTTCACTTGGCCTTGGCTGTTTTGAATTCGCCCTCTCCCATGTGAATTTACTCGACCACGTCGGCCTTATCTCCCGCGCCCAACGCGCGGGGCTGGCTGGCTATAATAGCGCCGGACGGCACGGCAGTCGCGTAGGGCGCACGCTTGGCTGCCGGGCTAGCTGGACGTTTGAAGGGGAGGGGGGCAAAACAGAGGCGTTGCTTTTTTTTTACTTGGGATTTCCGCTAATGGTTCGCCAATGACACGAGAACGCGCTATATATATAAATTTAAGCAAGTTATTGGCCCACCTGTCGCGCGCGACCGTCTACTAGGCCGGCATTTACCCTCACCCCTGTCCTACGACACCCCAGTCATACGGCGCTTTGTTGCGGTCCCTTGAAAGTCGTATTATCGGGGTTCCACTATACCACCACTACTTCCGCTAATACTACTAGCACTACCACTACCACCTGTACTACAACTACTACTGCTACTTCTACTACCAGCACTACTACTACTACTACTAGTGCTACTGTTACTACCACTACAACTACTACCCCTACCGCTGCTACTGCTTGTACTGCAACTACTAGTGCTACTACTACTACTACTACTACTACTACTACTACTACTACTACTACTACTACTACTACTACACTACTACTACTACTACTACTATTACTACTACTACTACTACTACTACTACTACTACTACTACTACTGCGACAGCTGCTGCTGCTTCTGCCACTTGTGAAAGCTTTCCAGTTGGTGAAATGAAGTCTGGAGCCTTCTTCTACCGCGCCTCGTAGTCCTAGTGTAGCTCCTTTCGGTGAACACTCCAATTTGAATTCGAATGTCAAAAGGTCGACTTAACGTACGATATGCACAACGCAGTATCTTTTATCAAACGATAAACGAAAGTCTGCGTGGCAGCAGAGAGGCGCCAAGGATGGAATGGGCGTGGCAGTAGAGTGCAGCACGTTTACACGACTGTTCCCTGTTTAACGAAAGAACTGCATTACCACCCGCTACCGTGTGACCGCAAGGAAGAGGTATAAAACTGGCGTTGTGTAGAGAAAACTCATGGAAGCACCCATAGTGACTGCCAAAAACGCGTTCTTCGCATTCTTCAGCCTTTTAAAGGGTGTATAGATACCTCCCATACCGGGTCGTCCAGGCCGCTAATTGGCTGTACATAAAGAAAAACCGTAACGATGTGTTTTTTCGTTTCCCCGAAGTCCGGTGGGGATGAGGAACGTAATTGCCGGGGTTCAGAGTTGATTTGACGGACGGCTCACTGTATTAACGACGCGCGCGTTGCGCGAGGGAAGTGTGGGCACGAGGAGATAGCATCGTTTTGGCCACGTTCTACACCATCAGGCAGCACTGCAAAACGCCAATTAAAGACTTCTGCGCCAGGCGCTTCGTTCAGCGCACTACAAGGGTTGTAGTAATTTCTGTTTAGAGAACACCCGCGAACACCACGCCATTGGTATTCATTAGAACCTTTAACACGTAACCTTGGGAACCGGCAAAGCGGTGGTTACCGGCCTTCGCGTAATAGGGCTACGGAGATGTGCCCGGACGATTGACCTTGGACCGATGGGTACTGGAAGGCTTCCTGTTACGTTTCGTATTTCTCGGATTAGTTGGCACTGCTTCCCTTTGTGCCAGTTTTCTGGTGTTCTTGATTGCGCCGATATTTTCTGCTTACCTGAATCCTTCCCACTGTCCTTGTTCGTCCCACATGGAGTCTCCCGACCGTTGATGGGCTCCTGTAAGAAAAAAAAAACATGATTTTTGAAGACGACGTCTGTGCTCGGACATCTAGAGTAAGGAAAGAAGTTCATTCATAGCGCTGAAAACACGTTTTTCACAAGCGCTGTCTTCTCCTCATCACAGTATCCGCGTAATTCATGCCAGCCTGTATAACTTCTTGCACTACTTCGCTCTCCCTGAGGTAACGTTACCTAAAGTAATATTGAAGAGAAGGCAATCATTTAAAGCACCAGGAACTCACCTAAGCTATGAAAGGTATAATATAAGGTGATGATAACAAATTACAGTTGACAAGAGCCGGTAGCTAAGACGATAGCTTCGGTAGCTAAGACCAGAGTCCAATGCTTTACCGGTCACGAAGCATTGGGCTCGTTTTAAATACGGGCGCCACTACCTCCGCCACCGCACGAAGGGCATCCAGCCACCGCGCGTGCGGCACATTTTCCAGCGCTTGGCGTGCAAACACCCGCTGCATTTGGTCTCTGAGCTCTGATTAAGTGTGTTAATCGTCCAGCCATTGTATACACCACCTGCTTTCAACGGGGTTCTATTTTTCCACATAAACTGCCGTATACTTCGGCTGCAAGCGACCACTGCTTCTGCGTCCTCGGGCGCAAGCGCTGCGTTGCCGTGCTTACGGATTTTCAAATCTCTATTGCTTCTTTTCTTAAAGCAAAAGTTGTAGCCACTATACATACGCACTGCTGTGTATGTAGATGTACGTATATGTATACATACATACATGTAACTACGCAGTCACCCACTGCTGCGGCCTATCGATAATACAATAAAAAACTCAAAGGAACCAAGTACGCGTCGTTCAGACTACGCTATTTATGAATCTGTTGATTGCTCTTGAATACGCAGAACACTTAAAGAAACAGCCCAATAATATTGTGTTTTGGATGAGTTGGTACATACTTAAAATCATTTAAAACCGCTGCAAAAACGCAAAGGATCAAAACACGAAGAGATCTATGTTGCACCGTGTGTCATTCCGCCACCACGCTTTTCCATCCTTGTAAAAGAGGAAGAGAAAAAGAAGAATAAAACTGATTTTATCCCACGCTACGAAAGAATTTCAATATTATGAAGGGAGACAAAAGAGCGTGGCCAGGGCACAAAAATTTATTTTCTGCGCTGTGATGTGCTGCACACGGAGGAAACAATATTGCCACGTAGCCAAGAACGACGCAAAGTTTTGCTGAACGATGTTTATTAAGCGACCTCCTGCTCTACAACAGACTAGAATGAATCACAAACGTCCAAGAAGCATTCCGCAGCGTGACGCGCACAGATGAACGACGATAAATTGAGTTGCGCGGCATTTGCTATGCATGCATTATTCTCGGAACGTTATTAATTTTAGATCCATGGAAATAGGATCGAGAACATTGTCGAAGAAACAAAAATCTAGTTAGTGACAAGGTGACACCCTTTCCATATCCAACAATGTTGCCCGACACGATGTACGACGAAACGAGCAAACGGGCGCTTAGGTTGAAACAAGAGATAGGAAAACCGGGAGCGGCAACGCGCGGTTACAAAAAACATGACACCACCTTCCCGCGAGGGAACCCTGAGTTGATGCGAAGCATCTCGGAGGTTCCGAAAGGTTCACGAGATTGGGTATCCAAATAACAGAAAATTACGGAACTCCGGACGGCGCAGCGTGACTCAACCGAAGCATCAACTGAGGGAGCGGTGCGCGGACCGGGTTTATTATATAGAGCAGATAGAGTGGAGAGGACGAGATGAGAGAGGAGACGTTCATTCCCGCTTATCGCGCAGCTGCGGTAATGATTAGCGCGAGAGCAAGAGATGCTTTGCATCTAAAACAAGACGAATTCAAAGCGATGTTCTTGGAAATATGATACGTAAAAGCACAACGACATTACAAAGCTTTTTTGCATGCGAGCTTAGACAGGGCACAAGGTAATACAAGTTTGCATACAGGTAATGACCAATGGAGCATGTTTTCTCCAATTTTTCTTTTATTTCAAACATTAAACGTTATCCAACACGAAAACGCGTGACTTAATTTCCCTTTGGCTTCCTTGGAGATCACGACTTCTGGCCTTTATTTCTTTGTTCATTCAATAAGTCCTCCTATATCCAAACTCCCATTCCCTACAAGCGTAGCGAGTGCAATGGTTCTGGTAGTCTTGGTGCCATAGGTAGCTTAAGAGGATTCAGCGCTGTCGACCGCTCCAGACAGATCGTAGATGCTCTAGTCATGTCAGGGTGGAGGAGGGGTGGAGTTACAAAGATTGCACTCTTGACCCCTTGTTGTTGGAGCGGCGCTGCGTACCACCCCCAAGCGCAGGGAAACGATTACATTCGCCTACATACCCAAAAAAGTAGACGAGAGCTTAGCCTGCCCTATAGCCTACTTGGTATGGCACCAGTTCAGTATTCTGGAGGTCGTGGGTTCGGGACGCACACCAGGGGAGCATGATCATGCCAAAGTTTTATTTCGTTTGAAAAAAAATAAACGTATTTCAACGCAGACAAAACGATGCCTTCCCTCACTTCCTTGATTTCGTTCTTGGCTGCTAATCATTATTTCTCTATGTCATCATCATCATCATAAGCCTGTTTGTGTCCACTGCAGGACGAAAGCCTTTCCCAAAGATTTCCAGCCACGCCTATCGAGTGCTAGCTGAGTCCATATTGGCCCCAAATTTCCGGAGCTCATCTCTCCATCGAGTTCTCGGCCGACCCCTATTGCGTTTGCGGTCTTTTGGGAGTCACTCTGTCAACCGGACGGTCCACCTGTTGTCCCCCATTCGTATTACTTGACCAGCTCATGGTCATTTTGTTCGCTTAATTTGAACTAGAATGTCCTCTACCTTAGTTTATTTCCTAATCCATGCGGCTGTTTTCTTGTCCCTCAGCATTCGGCGTTCCATGGCCTGTTGTACCTATCTAAGCCCCTTTTGAAGTCGCTGAGTGAGAACCGAAGTTTCTGCCCCGTATGTCATTACCGGAAGAAGGATTGAATAAATACAAGCTTTTTTAACCGAAGAGGAAGCTTGCCAGTCAGTGTATCTCAGTTCATACCAAAAGCCACTGAGTACATACCAAACGTTGAGACAGTACCGAAGACTGGACAATCGCGGATTCAAAAAGAAAGGAAAAGTATACAATAAGTTATTCAGTGGGTGGGGAGACTGGTTTGGACGGATCCGTACAGGCATCCACGAAGACTGTATTTTGGGTGTGCCCCCCGCGGATGCAAAGAATAGATACGGTGCACAAAAGAGCATTGCACGGTGAGCTACCAACCGAACAGGAATAGGGTAGGGGTTCAATAGATCACAAACGGTTAAATGTTTCTAAGTGGTGATGGGAACGCGGCCTCTTTCCAAATCTTAAATCGCATTGTTGAGCCGCATTAGGCTAATAAAGCTGCCGTATTTGGAGAGTTTCTGCTCATTGATCCTACCATTGAGCTTCTGATGGGAAACTCAATGGCAGGATCAATGAATAATGTGATAAAAATTATACGGTCGCAATTTTAATCGCGGTATAGGCACGTTATTTTTGCGTACCTTTCAATAATACCAAGCGTCGCTAAAACAAAACTTACGAGCTAAGATTCCCGAATCTCGCAGTGGTGGTGGGTTTTGAAAGCGGATTCTAAAATTATTACCTTAAGATGTTCAAGAGATAAACCCTTAAGATAAACCCAAGCGTTGCGGCATATTACGTTTAGTCCTTTCATGGCGCACGCGAAACCGATATTTCACACCTTAAATATTTTGCCTGTGATAAATATTTTCCAGCAAAGGTAACCACAGTGATTTACCATGCTTGCTCCCAGGAAATATTTTATGACAGCCTTAACAGCCACTGCTTTTCTTAATTAGCAATAGCACGCGGTTTTCCGAAAATAACAATGTTTTACTACCCAAAGTCACCACAAACTATGGTGAATTCACGGCTTACTTCATGGGCATTTATTTATTTATTTATTTAATTATTTATTTATTTATTATTTTATTTATTTATTTTTTTTTTTTTTATTATTTATTTATTTTATAAATACTGCAATCCCAGTAGGGATTTTCGCAGAGTGGGTTACATGAATTACATGAATGCTCAATATGCAGGCAAACAAATTTTTAAAGCAGGCAGATAGAAAACACACAGAAATAAAAGTAAGCACAAAGCAACTCAAAATATAAAAAAAATTCCAAAGTTTGTGGGGACAGAGATGAATTGGCATGTTAGTTAAACACTTGTTGAGGCTAGACGAAAACAATGTTAAGGATGGCTGTAAAACTTCGGGGTTGGTTAGTTTGTTCCAGTCGTTTATATTTCGTGGAAAGAAGGAATATTTAAAGCAGTTGTTACTGGTTGCATGACGTGTTATTGTGGGTCATGCCTTTGTCGAGTTGCATATCCGGACGAAAATGAAAGAACTTCAGAAATGTCTGTCTTGTAATACCCCTTTACTAGTTGATATAAAACTTTTAGTCTAGATAAGCGGTTTCTTTCTGTCAGTGTTGGTAGATTAGCTCGAGTTGAAAGTTCCGTAATTGAAGCGCGTCCGAAGCTGTTATAAATAAAACGAATGGCCCTTTTTTGCACTCTTTCTAGCTTGTTGATATTAGTTTTGGTGAAAGGGTCCCATATAATGGAAGCATAATCCAAAGTGGGTATAACTATTGTTTTAGAAGCCAGAGGGCGGACGGAGGGGGTTCGAAGTTTCAATGCTCTTCTGAGGAAGAAAAGCTTACGCATTGCAGTGTTAGTTACCGTATTAATGTGTTTAGTCCAATTCAGGTCATTTGTGATCCATAACCCAAGATACTTGTAATGTGGAACTTCGGAAAGTTTAGTATGGGTAGTAGAGTACTCGTACTTTAATGAATCTTTTTATTAGTTATTTGCATAAACACTGTTTTTTCGAAGTTAATAGCCATTTGCCATTCATCACACCAGGAGGACACTTTTTGTAGAGCATTATTTAACACCTGTTGGTCTGCGGGACAGCATATTTCGTTATAAAGTACACAGTCATCAGCGTAGAGTTTGATTTTAACCGGGATGCCATCAACAATATCATTAATAAAAATGAGAAAAAGAAGTGTTCCTAGCACGGAGCCCTTGGGAACGACCGAGTCAACAAGCTGTCTATTTGAGCAGCAATCAGCAAAGACAACAAATTGTTCACGTTTTGTTAAATATGCAGAAATCCAGTTAACTACTTGAGAATTATTGATTATTTTACCTATCTTATATAGCAATTTAGTTTGGGATACCTTGTCAAAGGCTTTTAAAAAGTCCATAAAAATAACGTCGGTCTGCGTTTCGGCATATTGCGTTTAGTCCTTTCATGGCGCACGCGAAACCGATACTTCACAGCTTAAATATTTTGCCTGTGATAATTATGTTTCAGCAAAAGGTAACCACCGTGATTTACCGTGCTTGCTCCCAGAAAATATTTTTAGACAGCCTAACAGCCACTGCTCTCCTTAATTGCAATAGCACGCGGTTTTCCGAAAAAAAGCAATGTTTTACTACCCAAAGTCAACACAAACTATGGTCAATTCACGGCTTACTTCATGGGCATTTATTTATTTATTTATGGGCATTCAATTTATTTATTTATTTATTTATTTATTTATTTATGGGCTTACTTCATGGGCATTTATTTATTTATTTATTTATTTATTTATTTATTTATAAAGTCATGTATTGTTTCAACTAACTGAGTGCGGGTCGAGTAACCTTTCCTAAAACCATGCAGGCATTTTGTTAGAACGTTATAGTTGTCAAGAAATTCGTAGATGTGATTGTAAATGATATGTTCCAGAATCTTGCATACGGTACATGTTAATAAAATTGGACGATAGTTTTTAACGAACTTCTTATTTCCGGTCTTATGAACTGGTTTAACTCTCGCAGTTCCCCAGTCTCTTGGTATTTCTCCTTCTTTTAAGGACTTGGAAAAGATGACATGAAGATATTTTGACACCCACTCAGCGTACCTTTTCAAGAAGCTATTCGGAATGTCATCAGGCCCTGATGATTTTTTGACATCAAGCCTTAGGAGAAGATTACCTATACCACCTTCAGTAACAATGACATTAGACATCGGTGGTAGGGATGCATGAAACACAGGTGATATACCATTATCTTGGGTGAACACCGATTGGGTAATATAGAACCGCATCCCTAACCATATAAAATCCCCTCGCACGTCAACACAGTTCAGTAGAAGGCTGAAGCAATATTTCTTTACACTCTTATTACAGACGGATGGATAACTTCACAGGATTCCCCAAATATCATGTTTTCTAAGTTTATGAGTGATTCTTCATTACCTTCTTATGCTTGTTTGTACGCAGTTTTTTTGCCTCATCTTTGAGTTCACAGTAACATTTTCAATTATTTTCTCGGTATGCTGATGACTGTATTGTTCAAAACTTCATGAGTTATATCATTCTTGTACAATGTCCAAAATAATTTGTCTATTATGTGTTTTTTGTACTAATTAGGTTACTTTATTCAGTAATGTATAACTGTCGCGGTATTCAAATGTAACAATGTTTGACTTCTCTTTATGGGAGGTCCCCCGGACAGTCCTTTGGAACATAGGGACCTCCTCCTGCATTGCGTTTGCGTTTGAACAATAAACTGTAAACTATAAAACAAAGGATGCATTACCGGGACCGTTCACATGTCTTGACACGGGCAAATAAGGGCACCGTTAAGCATGAGAGCTGTGATTATTGAACTGAATTCCAAAGAGCGTTTTAGTTTGGCCGATATATTGTTGCCTACAAACAATGCACTCCAGAAGGTATACGACATTAGCGGAGTCACCGTGAAAGTTACCTTTTATATTTACGTAGTTATCTGAAGCCGAGCTTGGGGGCACGCTGTGTAGTGTTCATGTGTGGGAATACTTTACATCAAGATTTATCACAGGGCATGCAACCGGTTGTTTCCGGTCGGTTGATACGAGAGTTAGTAAAAAAGTCGCAGAAATTCCTATTACGCAAGTAGACAACGCGTGGTAGTTCGGGGAATATGCTTTTAAGCGTTCACTTTGATTTGGATATTGTGATGTTTTCTTAGATACGGTTGATACTCTTGGAGTGGAGGCTGAGTACGTTAAAACTAAGTTTCTTTCCGGATTAACGTTCGGGGATTTTTTCTTAAAATTGTAATCAAGAAAGTACATGAGCCTCCTGTTTATCATCTTCTGTAGGAGCTTCCAGAGGCAGCTTGTAAAATACAATGGGCAGATAACTGGCGGGAGAGGAAGCATCCTTCCCTTTTTACAGGAAAGCTACTACTATGACCTCACTCCACGAGCGTGGAATTTTCCCTAAACGCCATATTTTACTGTATAGATGTAGAATTGTTTCAAGGGTGTGTGAGTGTAGGTGTTGTATCATGGTGTATGTAATTTTGACTGCACCAGGAGCTGAATGCGTGCAAGTGGTCAGAGCGGCCTTCCGCTCCTGAATTGAAACAGCACAATTGTAGGAACTGTGAGACTTGTTGCTATCATGGAGGGACTTCTTTTCTGCAGATTGTTTGTGTTGCATGGCAGTGTTTGTGTAGTGTGCTGAACTGGACACGCGTTCCAACTGTTCTGCAAGTGTGTTAGCCTGGTCTTCCAGTGTCTCCCCTGTTCTGCTAACCAGGGGCAGGCTGTGTCCTTTGACCTGACGTATATGTGTCCAGACTCCGTGTGTGTCCGTGTAGTAAATAATTAATGTCAAGAAGTTGTGCCAACTCTCTCGTTTTTCCTCACGGTGCACACGTTTTCCAAACGCCTTGGCCAGTTTGAACAAAAGGAGGTTACCCGACGAGGGGTACCGAAGAAGGATACCCCAAGCCTTGCTTTTGGCCTCTCGCGCCCCCTACAGTCCTCAATTCACCACGGCCTCCTCTAGTTCCGCAGGGCACCAGAGGCCTAAGGAATGGACTTTTCGGTGGCGCCGAGGATGTTCGGCGTGCATATTTGGGTAGCTTCTTCAATGTGTAGTGTCTTATGGTTGTGTAGTGTAGTTTGGGTGTATCTGTAAATGTATTCCAGGGAGCTCTTGCTTCATTGAACCTGTTCGGGGAAGATGGACTGCGTGGGCCTTTACTTTTATATGTTAGCCAGGGGGAAGTGATCATTACCATATGGGTCAGTGCCCACGCCCCACTCGAGAAGAGGAAAGAGAACTGCGGAGCCAATAGCCAAGTCAAGATACCAGTGTGTGTTGTGCGTCCGATATTAACGTATGTGGGCGTATTTTTGTTCAAGAGGCATGCTCCTGAAGATGTAACGAATTTCTCAATTAGGCGACCTGGGGCATTTGTGCCAGAAGAGCCTAAAGAGAATTGGGCGCATTAAGATCGCCTGTAGGGATAAACGGTTCGGACAGCTGGTAAACCAGCGCCTCGAATTCGGAGATCCAAAGTGTGAAAGTGGGAGCACTGTAAATGGAGCATACCGTTATCAACCCATTAAATATTATTGTGCGAATTGCTACAGCTCAAGGACAGGGTTCAGAATGATAGAGTGGCAGGCTAAGGAATTCCGGGTGATTATGGCCAGGCTGCCAGAAGAGTGTGTGCAGCCATACCTACACTTTCTGAATACCATGTAACTATTAAAAGAATTTGTGTGATTGGAATTCAAACGTATTTTGAACAAATAATAAACTTCGCTGATTAGCATAGCGTAATTTTTATACAGCGTCAAGATTTTTAAGAAGGCCTCCGCAGTTCGAGTGGATTATGTTTTCTCTTCCCATTATGAAGTGTTTGGGGCTAGTGGAATGTGTTATTTTTATATCGTCTTTTGCGGGCTTGGACTCTCGTATGAGGCTTTTTCGGCCTTTCTAGAGGTTTGGATGCAGGGACCCGTTTCGACAAAGACAGGAACGCTCCCACATCCAGCTCATCCTCGGAAATCGTATGGGTGCCCGATTGACCGGGTCCCCTGGACTTGGCACCCATGCGGGTGCCCTTTGATTTTTGAGCGGCTACCGCTGAAGGTGTCGGTTGCGCCAAAGGTGGCACGGGCTGTGCGGCTGCGGGATGGGCGCCGATGTTGTACACTTCGTGTCCATCTCCTCCACGTGCTCCAGTGGAAGCAGGGTCCCGAGGGGCATTATCTCTTAGTCTTCCCGATGTGTTCTTGACGGCCAACCCTTATTATATATATATATATATATATATATAGATATATAGTATATATATAGTATATATAGATTATATGATATATATATATATATATATATATATATATATATTATATATTTTGTCAGTCGTCATTGCCAGTGCTATTCGGCTTTTTTCGAAATATTTAATAGGGCCGAATGACGTGTGCTTGTCACGTTTTTTGATTCATTGATAAATAAGCGAAAATATAAGTCGAGAAAAAATCCGCCGTTTTTCCGGGAGCGGGACTCAAACCCACATCTCGCATAACCGGTGCGGTGCGTTCACCATTACGCTATCCCACAGCGGCTTCTCTCGCGACTTTAAAGCGGGGGTTTATATTTACAAGAGCTCTGAGGCCGGTCAACTAGCGCCGCCCCTCGACTACCGCGGGAGACGTAGAACGTCTTCTTTCCCAGCGGCCGCCACGTAGAACGTGGTCGGAGGTCGGGGTTAGCAATTGGCATATCCGAACTGCTGGAGCCAGTGCCTCGTAATGCATGTAGCAGAACAGAGAGATACGGGACGAGGGACTCGGTAAAGATACATATCAATGTTGCAGTCGTCATTGCCAGTGCTATTCGGCTTTTTTCGAAATATTTAATAGGGCCGAATGACGTGTGCTTGTCACGTTTCTTTGATTCATTGATAAATAAGCGAAAATATAAGTCGAGAAAAAATCCGCCGTTTTCCGGGAGCGGGACTCGAACCCACATCTCCGCATAACCGGTGCGGTGCGTTCACCATTACGCTATCCCCACAGCGGCTTCTCTCTCGACTTTAAAGCGGGGGTTTATATTTACAAGAGCTCTGAGGCCGGTCAACTAGCGCCGCCCCTCGACTACCGCGGGAGACGTAGAACGTCTTCTTTCCCAGCGGCCGCCACGTAGAACGTGGTCGGAGGTCGAGGTTAGCAATTGGCATATCCGAACTGCTGGAGCCAGTGCCTCGTAATGCATGTAGCAGAACAGAGAGATACGGGACGAGGGACTCGGTAAAGATACATATCAATGTTGCAGTCGTCATTGCCAGTGATATTCGGCTTTTTTCGAAATATTTAATAGGGCCGAATGACGTGTGCTTGTCACGTTTCTTTGATTCATTGATAAATAAGCGAAAATATAAGTCGAGAAAAAATCCGCCGTTTTCCGGGAGCGGGACTCGAACCCACATCTCCGCATAACAGGTGCGGTGCGTTCACCATTACGCTATCCCCACAGCGGCTTCTCTCTCGACTTTAAAGCGGGGGTTTATATTTACAAGAGCTCTGAGGCCGGTCAACTAGCGCCGCCCCTCGACTACCGCGGGAGACGTAGAACGTCTTCTTTCCCAGCGGCCGCCACGTAGAACGTGGTCGGAGGTCGGGGTTAGCAATTGGCATATCCGAACTGCTGGAGCCAGTGCCTCGTAATGCATGTAGCAGAACAGAGAGATACGGGACGAGGGACTCGGTAAAGATACATATCAATGTTGCAGTCGTCATTGCCAGTGCTATTCGGCTTTTTTCGAAATATTTAATAGGGCCGAATGACGTGTGCTTGTCACGTTTCTTTGATTCATTGATAAATAAGCGAAAATATAAGTCGAGCAGTTCGGATATGCCAGCAGTTCGGATATGCCAATTGCTAACCCCGACCTCCGACCACGTTCTACGTGGCGGCCGCTGGGAAAGAAGACGTTCTACGTCTCCCGCGGTAGTCGAGGGGCGGCGCTAGTTGACCGGCCTCAGAGCTCTTGTAAATATAAACCCCCGCTGTAAAGTCGAGAGAGAAGCCGCTGTGGGGATAGCGTAATGGTGAACGCACCGCACCGGTTATGCGGAGATGTGGGTTCGAGTCCCGCTCCCGGAAAACGGCGGATTTTTTCTCGACTTATATTTTCGCTTATTTATCAATGAATCAAAGAAACGTGACAAGCACACGTCATTCGGCCCTATTAAATATTTCGAAAAAAGCCGAATAGCACTGGCAATGACGACTGCAACATTGATATGTATCTTTACCGAGTCCCTCGTCCCGTATCTGTCTGTTCTGCTACATGCATTACGAGGCACTGGCTCCAGCAGTTCGGATATGCCAATTGCTAACCCCGACCTCCGACCACGTTCTACGTGGCGGCCGCTGGGAAAGAAGACGTTCTACGTCTCCCGCGGTAGTCGAGGGGCGGCGCTAGTTGACCGGCCTCAGAGCTCTTGTAAATATAAACCCCCGCTTTAAAGTCGAGAGAGCAGCCGCTGTGGGGATCGCGTAATGGTGAACGCACCGCACCGGTTATGCGGAGATGTGGGTTCGAGTCCCGCTCCCGGAAAACGGCGGATTTTTTCTCGACTTATATTTTCGCTTATTTATCAATGAATCAAAGAAACGTGACAAGCACACGTCATTCGGCCCTATTAAATATTTCGAAAAAAGCCGAATAGCACTGGCAATGACGACTGCAACATTGATATGTATCTTTACCGAGTCCCTCGTCCCGTATCTCTCTGTTCTGCTACATGCATTACGAGGCACTGGCTCCAGCAGTTCGGATATGCCAATTGCTAACCCCGACCTCCGACCACGTTCTACGTGGCGGCCGCTGGGAAAGAAGACGTTCTACGTCTCCCGCGGTAGTCGAGGGGCGGCGCTAGTTGACCGGCCTCAGAGCTCTTGTAAATATAAACCCCCGCTTTAAAGTCGAGAGAGAAGCCGCTGTGGGGATAGCGTAATGGTGAACGCACCGCACCGGTTATGCGGAGATGTGGGTTCGAGTCCCGCTCCCGGAAAACCGGCGGATTTTTTCTCGACTTATATTTTCGCTTATTTATGAATGAATCAAAGAAACGTGACAAGCACACGTCATTCGGCCCTATTAAATATTTCGAAAAAAAGCCGAATAGCACTGGCAATGACGACTGCAACATTGATATATATATATATATATATATAAGAGGGTTTCCCGCCAGTTACCCGCTTATAACAGGCTGTAGACGTTCGCGTCACGCCCCGGGGGTTGAAAAGAAGGTCCCCTTCTCCCCGTGTAGTCTGAGTGGCGCTGGCTACCACCCTCAAGCGTCAGATACAGTTGTAGTATATATAAATACCCCAGAAAGTGAAGCGGAACACAGTCGCCCAGATAGCCGAATTGGTAAGGCATTCGAGATCTAATCGAAAGGCGTGGGTTCGGTCCCCACTCTGGGCGCGTGTTTTTCTTTCTTTCTCACGTAATTAATAATAATAAACAATAATGTAACGTCACTAACGGTAAAAAATATTCTAACCATTCCCCTATGCCTGCTTTGGCGTTGTAGACTGCCGGCATTTCTTCCTGTATTTCTAACGAGCCCCTCATTTGCAAACCCTATTATCATGCGAAAGCTTAGCGAGGGCCTCGGTTCTGGCAGCCTTGATGCCAAGGTAGCATAAGAGGGTTTCCCGCCAGTTGACCGCTCATGACAGGCTGTAGACGTTCGCGTCACGCCCCGGGGGTTGAAAAAGAAGGTCCCCTTCTCCCCGTGTAGTCTGAGTGGCGCTGGCTACCACCCTCACGCGTCAGATACAGTTGTAGTAAATATAAAATACCCCAGAAAGTGAAGCAGAACACAGTCGCCCAGATAGCCGAATTGGTAAGGCATTCGAGATCTAATCGAAAGGCGTGGGTTCGGTCCCCACTCTGGGCGCGTGTTTTTCTTTCTTTCTTTCTCGCGTAATTAATAATAATAAATAATAATGTAACGTCACTAACGGTAAAAAAAATATTCTAACAATTCCCTATGCCTTCTTCGGCGTTGTAGACTGCCGGCATTTCTTCCTGTATATATATATATATAAAATATATATATATATATATATATATATATATATATATATATATATATATATATATATATATATATATATATATATATATATATACAGAGTGTCCCAGCTATTATGCACCAAGTTTTAAAAATAGAGTAATGGTGTAACTCGAAGAAAACCTAGGGGATAATGGTTGCAGTACTGTGAAGAA
The DNA here is from genome assembly GCA_013339765.2 of Haemaphysalis longicornis. Lineage (NCBI taxonomy): Eukaryota > Metazoa > Arthropoda > Arachnida > Ixodida > Ixodidae > Haemaphysalis > Haemaphysalis longicornis. The sequence continues at coordinate 161,813,978 of CM023450.1, read as the reverse complement.
GCGGAGAGTAATTTTTTCATTAATGAGACTTAACTAAATATATGTAAAAAATTATCTAACTCGATATTTACTGTCCTAATCACTGAAGTGACAATGAGGCATTTGTAGGTATCGACGAGGGGCATCTAACTGCGGTATTTTCAGCGACGAAATAATTGCGTGTTCATTTATTCTGACTGATAAAGAAAACCCGCGAAATATGAAAAATACCACGTGACGGCGCATCCGCGCGCATTGTAAAGCAGCGTCCCCAAATAAGCTGATTGAAAGCAACTGCTTCGCGTGTTACCCGCCCGAAGAGATAGCTCATCACCTTGATAAGGCGCGTGTGCAGATAAGGCACAAACTCGTTGGCGATTAGTTCTTTCTTTATTTTGTTTATTTCATTCTGGCTAACTCAGAGGCACCCTGTTTGAGGGCGTTGCTTTACGATGCGCGCGGACGCGCCGTCACGTGGTATTTTTCATATTTCGCGGGATTTCTTTATAAGTCGGAATAAATATGTACGCAATTAGTTCGTCGCTCAAAATACCGCAGTTAGATGCCCCTCGTGGGTAGCTACCAGTGCCTCATTGACACTTTAGTGATTAGGACACTACTTCGCGAGTTAGATAATTATTACAATTAATTAATTAGGTCTAATTAACGAAAAAAATACTGTCCGCTTCTCCACAGTACGGCAAACATTATCCACTAGGTTTTCTTCGAGTTACTCAATTACTCTTTTTTAAAATCTTGGTGCATGATAGCTGGGACACCCTGTATATATAGTTAATAAGGGTTGGCAGTCAAGAAAACCTCGGAAAGCCAAGCGGAGACTGTGGTGGGTCATAGAAACTGATGAAGAATTTTTTGAGTCAGGAAGAAATTGGTGAAAAAATGCCCGCCGGTTGAGATCCGAACCTACGATCTCCACAATACCGGTCTGGTGCGATAACCACTACGCTACCGGCGGGGCTGTTTCCCCACCAGTTTCTCGGGTAGTTATGTTATGGTATTTTTGTTTCCTGTACTTCGGTTGGTAGCCAGCGTGACTCGGACTACACGGGGTGAAGGGGACCTTTTTTTCAACCCCCGGGCCGCGACTCGAGTGCCTGCGACATGTCGAGAGTGGTCGACCAGCGTTGAACCCTCTTAAGCTACCTTTGGCACCAAGACTGCCAAGACAGAGGCCCTCGCTAAGCATGTAGCGTTTCAGAAAAAGGGAAATGAGCGGCTCGGTGAAAATAAGACAGTTATAAGGGTTGGCAGTCAAGAAAACCTCGGAAAGCATAGGGGAGGTTGTGGTGGGTTATAGAAACAGATGAAGAATTTTTTGAGTCAGAAAGAAATTTTCACCGAGCCCCTCATTTCCCATTTTCAGATTCGCTATATATATATATATATAATATATATATATATATATATATATAATATAATATATATATATATATATATATATATATATATATATAGAACAGAGACGTACGGACGAGGGATTCCGTAAGGACACATATCAAAGTTGCAGTCCTTATTGCCAGAGCTGTTTGGCGTTTTAACAGTGTTTTATAGTGCCGAATGAGGTATGATTGCATTTTTTTTTGCAGGAATAAATAATTAAAAATTCAAGTGGATAAAAAATGCGCCGTTTTTTCCGGAAGCGGGAATCGAACCCAAAACCTCCGCATAACGCGTGCGGTGCTCTACCATTGAGCTAGTTCCGCGGCGACTCACTTCTCGACAATACGGCGGGGTTTTGTATTTACGACTGCTCAGAGCCCGGTCAACTAGCGCCGCCCCTCGACGACTGCGGGAAGACGTAGAACGTCTTCTCCCAGCGGCCGCACGTAAGACGTGGTCGGAAGTCGGGCATAGCCAAAGGCATTTCAGACTGCTGAAGCCAGAACCCTCGTAATGCATTTTGTAGAACAGAGACGTACGGGATGAGGGATTCCGTAAGGACACATATCAAAGTTGCAGTCCTTATTGCCAGTGCTGTTTGGCGTTTTAACAGTGTTTTATAGTGCCGAATGAGGTATGATTGCATTTTTTTTTGCAGGAATAAATAATTGAAAATTCAAGTCGAGAAAAAATGCGCCGTTTTTTCCGGAAGCGGGAATCGAACCCACAACCTCCGCATAACGCGTGCGGTGCTCTACCATTGAGCTAGTTCCGCGGCGACTCCCTTCTCGACTATACGGCGGGGTTTTGTATTTACGACTGCTCAGAGCCCGGTCAACTAGCGCCGCCCCTCGACCAGACGGGAAGACGTAGAGCGTCTTTTCCCAGCGGCCGCACGTAAGACGTGGTCGGAAGTCGGGGATAGCCAAAGGCATTTCACACTGCTGAAGCCAGAACCCTCGTAATGCATTTTGTAGAACAGAGACGTACGGGACGAGGGATTCCGTAAGGACACATATCAAAGTTGCAGTCCTTATTGCCAGTGCTGTCTTCCCGCGGCGTATTCCCGCGGTGGTCGAGGGGCGGCGCTGGTTGACCGGGCTCTGAGCAGTAGTAAATACAAAACCCCGCCGTATTGTCGAGAAGGGAGTCGCCGCGGAACTAGCTCAATGGTAGAGCACCGCACGCGTTATGCGGAGGTTGTGGGTTCGATTCCCGCTTCCGGAAAAAACGGCGCATTTTTTCTCGACTTGAATTTTCAATTATTTATTCCTGCAAAAAAAATGCAATCATACCTCATTCGGCACTATACAACACTGTTAAAACGCCAAACAGCACTGGCAATAAGGACTGCAAGTTTGATATATATATATATATATATATATATATATATATATATATATATATATATATATATATATATATATATATATATAGTATAAGTAAAGAGTCTTATAAACAGCAAGAATACAACAGAAGGTTTACTCGCATAGCGGCAATGGGCCTTGCCTTCATCAGAGTACAGTACCATGATTTTGCTGTTACAAACATTTGGATTATGTTTTTATATAGCTTTACGGAAAAATGTGAGCAGGAGCGGAAGATGTTTCGGAAACGGGGAGTATGCATGCAATCAGGGTATGTCCACGGTACAATTCAAACACTAACAAAAAAGAAAGGAGAGAGAGAAAGAGCGCACGTGCGCGCGCGAGAGAGAGAGAGAGACAGAGGGAAAGGTGCCGCATTAAGAAGGCAGATCTCAAGATTGCACCACGAATTCTTTATCTGTTTCATTACCTACCACATCCTCCCCTTTGCTTTCCGAGGTTTTCTTGACTGCCAACCCTTATTTCTGTCTTACTTTCAACGAGCCCCTCATTTCCTATTCTGATTCGCTACATGCATAACGAGGACCTCTGTTCTGGCAGTCTTGGTGCCATAGGGAGCTTAAGAGGGTTCAACGCTGGTCGACCACTCTCGACATGTCGTAGACACTCGAGTCACGGCCCGGGGGTTAAAAAGAAGGTCCCCTTCACCCCGAGTAGTCAGAGTGGCGCTGGCTACCACCCCAAGCGCGGGAAAGAAAAATACCGAACATAAATACCCAGAAAGAGTAGTGGAAATATAGCCCCGCCGGTAGCGTAGTGGTTATCGCACCAGACCGGTATTCTGGACGTCGTCGGTTCGGATTCCACCTTGCGGGCAATTTTTCTCCACTTTCTTTTATTCTTTCCAAATTCTTTATCTGTTTCATTTACCTACCACATCCACTCCTTTGATTTCCGAGGTTTTTCTTGACTGCCAACCCTTATTTCTGTCTTACTTTCAACAAGGCCCCTCATTTAATATTCTGATTCGCTATATATATATATATATATAGTATATATATATATATATATATATATATATATATATATATATATATATATATATATATATATATATATATAGACTGCCCGCATTTCTTTCTGTATTTCCTAACGAGCCCCTCATTTCCTAACCATATTATCCTGCGAAAGCTTAGCGAGGGCCTCGGTTGTGGCAGCCTTGATGCCAAGGTAGCATAAGAGGGTTTCCCGTCAGTTACCTGCTTATGACAGGCTGTAGACGTTCGCGTCACGCCCCGGGGGTTGAAAAGAAGGTCCCCTTCTCCCCGTGTAGTCTGAGTGGCGCTGGCTACCACTCTCAAGCGTCAGATACAGTTGTAGTAAACATACATACCCCAGAAAGTGAAGCAGAACACAGTCGCCCAGATAGCCGAATTGGTAAGGCATTCGAGATCTAATCGAAAGGCGTGGGTTCGGTCCCCACTCTGGGCGCGCGTTTTTCTTTCTTTCTTTCTTTCTTTCTTTCTTTCTCGCTTCAATTAATGTAAAAAAAAATATGTAATTTCACTAACGGTAAAAAAAAAAGCCCAACCGTTCCCCTATGCCTTCTTTGGAGTTGTAGACTGCCCGCATTTCTTTCTGTATTTCCTAACGAGCCCCTCATTTCCTAACCATATATATTTACACACGGTCGAGGAGCGAAAATCTTCAATGGTCCAGGATCAATATCAAAATTAGACCCCGACGCACGCCAGACAAACGGACACAAACAGGTTTACTAACGTTTCAATTGGAGGACTGGTCCAAACGTAAAACCAGTCGCCCGGGTTAAAGGAATTATGCATCATCAATAAGAGAAACAAGAGTAAATGGAAGATATACACATTAGGGGCATGCACTGGCCTCCCTCTTTTTTGGGAGAAAAGGTGGCCCACAATGAGCCCTGCTTAGGAGTAATTATTGACACGTTGTGCAACAAAATGAGAAAAAGGGAAAAGGGACACCTAAGAAGGAGGTACATTGCCACCCCTCTTTATGGCAATTAACAAAAGAAGGCGGGGAGCGAAGCGATATACGAAAAAGAAATAAAGGCGACAGAAAAGAAATGAAGAATGGGTGAACGCACGTCAGCAGTGCGTGTGTGTGTGTACGTGCGCGTGCGTGCGTACGTGTGCGTGTGCGTGTGCGTGTGTGTGTGCGTGCGCTAAAAGAGCTAAAACCTTGTCGAATTTACTTACCTACCAATGTTAACTTACGTATCGGACATGGTACTCTGTATCCGAGTGAGGTAAGAACTGCAAAATCATTTTCCCGGATGTCCGAGATAGCCAGGGAGCATGAAATACTGGCACAAAGTTTTTGTGCATACATTGCGGTGGCTGAAAAAGTATCTATACATCCCTGCAGCGGCAGAGGAAGAATTAAAGGGCGGAGGGCCCGTGTATACAAGCATCGATGCAACGACGAGGAGAAAAAAAAGGAAAAGATTCTTCTGAATGCACTGTAGTAACATATGTTTGCAAATGGGATGCTGCCATCGCGCTTTTTATCACGATATACACGAACAAACTTGCCCGCCACCACCCGCTTTTCTGGTTACAAAACATCACGCTGTTTGTGCTAGTATGACCACTCAGTGTGGTGGGGTTGCGTGCTTATGATGTTCTCGCAAATAATATTGTGTTTGCAAATAATATCAGAAACATTTACTCACGGGTTTAATGAACTATGATAGTAGCCAATTTCGCAAGAAGTGTTTCCGTCCTTTGTGCACCGTCACGGCTTGTAGCTTTCGCACGCGGTAGATTTCGCACACAGTGATACCGTGCTTTTGTTGTGGCTGAAACTTTTATCAGGTTGATAAGATTTGAAAAACATTTAAAACCCCTCAAAACAATTGTTCTGTATATTCTCCGCCATAAAGCAGGCTTGAACGACGTCGCACGATGGAACAATCGCGGTGTCTACGCCAGTAGGAAAAGCCCGTTGCATTTGCGTCAATTCACTTGCGCGTTTGCCATCTGTTTGCTCAGGAAGTCCTGTGTGCACAGGTGTACGTTTTGCTAGAAAAGCAGCTAGCACTACATGCCCTCGCATATGAGGCACCGAGAGTAAGGTTTTTTTCCCATGATTTGCTCTCGGCTTACTTCAGCTGTGTGCAGCCGTCCATCTATAAACAAACAACGAAAAATATGGTTTCGCAGCTGAGAAGAGTGTGGCGAAGGGCATGTCCCTGACGAGATTGAAGGAGCCGTCTTCACCAACAAAAAGGTGAATATTTAAATTAGTTGCATAGGTTCACCCCGCATTGTTATTTGAACGACGAAACAACATCCTTCTGCAGTACCTACCCCTAAAATGTTTTTTAGCATCTGTATAGAGTGCCCCAACTATGATGCACTAATATTTTAAAAAAGTGAAATATAATTTCTTGGAAAAAACTGGTGCACACTATTCCCAGCCAAGAGGGCAAGCGTCCAGTAAATTTCGCTAATTAAGTCTAATTAGGCAATTGTAATTACTTATCCAACTTGAGAAGTACTGCCCCAACCATTAATGTGGCAATGAGGCACTTGTAGGAACCGACGAGGACATCTAACTCCGGTGTGTTAAGCGCCATACTAAATGCGTACACACTTTTTCGCTCTGATGAAGAAACCCCGCGAAATATGATAATACCACGTGACGGCGCTCCCACCAACTACCATACAGCAGCACCCTAAAATAAGCTGATTGAAACAAACTGCTGTGCCTGTCACATTACCGACGAAGCAGCGCATCATCTTGATAAGAGCCTGGTAGAAGCAGCAACAGCAGGTTTCGCGGGCGCATGTAACAGGTAAAGCAGAAATTCTGTGGTGATTTCTAATGTCTTTCCATTATTTCATTGTGGCTGTTCGAGGGTACGGCTTTATGATGCATGGCGTCGTCACGTGGTGGTTTCATATTTCACTGGGTTTCTTTATCAATTTCAAAGAAATAAGTGCGCAGTTAGCATGCCCCTGAAAATACCGCAGTCATGTCCCTCGTGGGTACCTACAAGTGCCTCATTGGCACTTTAACGTTTGGTATAGTATTCCTCTGGCTAGATAAATAAATACAATTAGCTAATTAAATCTCATTAACGCAAAAATACTGTCCGCTACTTCACTGTATTCGAACCATTACGCACTAGGTGTTCATGAAGTTTGGGGCATGATAGTCGCGACACACGTATGTGTGCTACATCTACCATACCTAGCTCATATGCTGTATGAACTTATCTCTCTATAAATAAAAAACATATTTGAAGAGCGGGCCAGCCGAAACGGAAAGAGTGCTATCACATGTGAGCTGTGTAAGCCCGTCACAAGTGAACTCATCTCCTCACTAATGTAATGTCAGAACAAGTGCAGGTTATTGCATCACTTTCATCTGTAGAATGCCCTAATTTGCAGCAGTGTAGGGTACTTATTAATAAAGACAAGACCCTTGGTGTGAAAAATAGGCCGAGGGTTCCTCCAGTGAACCTAGCTGTTTACTTACACCGGAAGAGTAAGTCAGTTGAACGAGTTGCCTCTTGACTGACGCGAGCTTAGCTGACTGCCAAGAGTTGCTCCGTAACGGTCTCCGCCACGAGTCCCGATGCCTGGCTGCTTCTTCTGCTTCGCGCTTGTTGTAAATCTTCCCGGCGAAGTGCCCATGCCACAACCCGACTGCTTTCCTGTCGGGCATTGTAGGCCACCTGTTGCTATGTGCCCGGAATATCAGCTGCACAGCACAGCTGCAATAGCTGACAGCTGCCGTCGGTCCTGACATGTTTTTCTCTGAAGTGCATCCACGTGCTGAATTGAGGCTATGGACCGGTCGTCGAATGCCAATTCGTAATAGGTCATTTCGTAATGCGAAGGTTTGCAGCAACACAATTGGTCGCGTTGGGAAGTTCGTCACAAGGCTATTCGTCGCTTATACATCCAGTAGTTCAGAAAACATCTTTAGTTACGTTTTAAAGCTTTGCTGAAAGCTGTACGAAGTTTTAAAAAAGGGAACATCGAACTTGTAAGTGTAAAAGATAAAGTTCAGACACCGCCTAAGAAAAATTCAATACACAGTGAACAGTGCACAGAAGCCTGCAGGTTCGCCAGGCCAACTTCATCACTCAAGACTGAAAGTTATTCATTCAGCCTACACCTCCCAGAATGAACTTTAAAGAATTACAAGACCAACTTGACCAGCGTAGTGCTCTAAACTGTTCTAAGCGTTTTAACTCCCAGAACAAACCAAAGGACTGATCAAAGCACCTATTGGATATGTCGAAGCTGAGATACCTGCAAAGCAAAGATCGTGGACTCTAAGCTTAGAGTCGTTAAAGTCACAAATAACCACAACTTTTCTCGGGTCCCAGCCAAGGTTGATAGTCTGAAAAAGTTTGTTCGTGTGCTTTCCCATAAAGGTAATCTGCATTACATACTCATCGCCTACCGCTGTTTTGTTCACGTTTTAAAGCAAAGCTTTTTACCTTTACCCCCGAAGGGTTCTTTCACCATCGTTGGTGTCAACAGAAAACTCCCATCAACAAATAAAAAATTTAACGGCACTGCCAGGAATCGAACCTGGGACTAATACAGTAAAAACTGCAGAGCCCGTTGTCTTACCAATTTAGCTAAGAGCGCAGGCGATGAAAGGGGAGACGAGTGGTGTACTCATCAAGCACATCTAGGGGTTTTACCCATGTATTCTCGCTTAATGCCACGAGATAGCGAATAAAGGAAGCTCACGCCAACCATTGGCATCTCACTTATAGTACGGTAATGTGCTGAAAGCCTGTGGTTTCGAGCGTTCCCGTAAAAAAATTGAGCTCCTTGTCGTCCGCTTTCATGCCAAACGATACCTCAAGGAACACATTCAAATACTCCTTGTTGGCCAGGCTATCACTGGAAGCCCTAGCATTAAGATCCTGGGCCAACACCTTCCGGCCAACACCAAGAGCGCCTCAAACACAGCATCAATAAAATCATACACATGATCAGGCGACTTGCCACCAAGAAGCGAAGCCTCAAGAAATACGATACCTTTCGATTAGTTCAAGCTTTTGTCCTCTATACAGTCAAACCTCGATATATCGAACACGGGTATATCGAACTATTGTCTATATCGAACACTTTCTATATCACGCGGAAAATTACATGCATTTTTAATTTTCTATTTCGAACTGGGACGGACATGAAATGGGTATATCGAACTCCGCCACCCCAGACTGCCCAGACCGCTCGCGCTCTGTTGACAGGCGGCGAGCTATCCCGCAGTACCCTCGAGGATAGCGGTGGCGCGATGGGCGTTTCCGACTGCTGCGCATCGGTTGCACCGAAGCAGAATTGGACGGTGCAAAAGAAGAATGCGAGCTTGAAGAAACCTGGGGCCAGCTGGAGCGCTTTGTTGGTGCTGAGCCACGAAGCATGTGCATTGATGACTTTGTTGGCGGTGACGACAGCACCGGAACGACGGCGGAGCTGACGGATGTGGAGATCCTAGCGGGGGTTACTACTGAGCGCACAAACGAAGACGCTGCCGAGGTTGTACCCTGCTCCCGACTTCGACCGAGGCTTCAGCGGTTTTGGCCCTACCGCACCGCTACTGCAGCGCTATAGAAGGCACCGGCCTGTCGCTTGTGGAACGTTAAGACTACGTTGAGGAAGTCGTGTATAACACGCCAGGCTACCTTGCTGCAGTACTTTAAGCCAAAAGAATAAATACTTTGAAGCACCAAGTGAGTATTTACTGCACAATTCGTTAATTTATTGATTTGTACCAGTTTATGACGCGTTTTTTACGTGATTTTATATATCGAATTCTGGTTATATCGAACTATTTCGCGGGCACCGCGCTGTTCGATATATCGAGGTTTCACTGTACAATCACTTACGTCAACCACCTGTCTTCTTCTCGGCAAGGACGACATAAACATGCGTTATATAATGATTAGATAGGTGGTTGAAAGCAAGCCATTGGTCCTCGCATGAGTGCGTCCACAGGCAGGCTTCTTAGCACGGGGCTCTCCAACACGGTAAAAGAGCTGATAGAGGGCCATCTTTCTGTCTAGAATCTCCGAATGAGCAGAACTGAAGCGGATCACCGTATCCTTCACGCGATTGGGTGGGAAGCACAAAATGTCACTCATTCCTGTGGTTTAGGCGACAAGAACTGAAGATGCTCCCTTTGCTTAGGAATGTGAACCCCTCACACAACGAGGGTCGCCGGCAAGCACGGGCTCAAGCGTTCAACACCACCCTCGGTGTTGATCATGCAGTTATCTATACAGACGCCTCGCAACATCGAGGGTCTCCCTCCCGAACCAACCTCCTTGCTTGTGCCTCACTCAAAACCGAAGACATGACGGCATCAGAAGAGGCAGCAATCGCATTGGCTCTCACTCCACCAAGGGTTCGTAACATAGTCACCGATTCCCAACAAGCCTACCGAAATTACCAGTCGGACTTCGTGTCCCGACCTGCACTGCGTGTGCTAAAAAACCACTCCCCAAATGATTCTATTAGGCTCCTCTGGACACCCGCTCATGCTTCCATGGAGGGCAATGAATCCGCCCACCCACAAGCCCGGATGTTTACCCCCCGTGCTATAGAGCTGCACGAGGACAGTCACCCGCTTGTCTCGTTCTGGGACATAACCCAGCATTATCTCCTTCTGAGACAGACCCTACCTTCGCCTTACCCTGGACTTTCCATACAACAACAAACTACCCTACGGCAAACTACACCCGACACGTCTTCAGTTAATGCACCCGAATAAGTACGACGCTTAATGTAAATTTTGGTCAGAAGTTGGAACACTCTGCCACATAATTGGGGTGTGCGACTTTAGCCCTGAGCACCATCCTCTCTTTCCGTCAACTACCGAACAAGAGCAATGAGAGATGATGCTGTCCAGCCGCTCTCTGCTTACTCAGCTTCCGCTGGTGGACAGAGCACAGGCGGTGCTGACTGAATATCGGCTACAGGGAAGAAGGAACCACTCCCTAGGCGGCACTCTGGGCCGTTCAGAAATATTAATAGAAGTATTTCCTCCTCCATCTTCCCCTCCTGCTCCTCCTGCTCAGCCTCCGTCTCTACCGCCGACCACGTCGCCTCCGTCCGCGACGGCAGAGATGGAGAAGTGAGATCGTCTAACACCTGGTTTGAGTTTTAATTTTATACAAAAATGTTTCCACTCATGTGCTACACCAATACAACTCAACCAACCACCGTCCACGCGTCATGCATTAATTTAACCTTACCAAGAATATCTCTTTGCAGTAATGGACGGTGTGGGTAAGTGCATTTCACTTCTCGCTGATTTCAGTATTCGCAGAGCAAAGGGAGTGAATTTAAATGATGTCGCATGGGTAATCGTTGTGGGTGCCGTTTACAGCTTTGATTTCCAACCACATTCGCAGGGTGCATTGGCGCTAATTTTTTTCTCGCTTGCATTTCACATCTTAAAATCGTATGTTGCATTATTTTTTCACTATGAAGCCTGAATAAATAAGGGCTCGTGGTCAGTTTCGACGGTAAATTTCTTGCCGTAGAGGTAAACAGGGAATTTCTGAATAGCCCACACTACAGCTAAGCACTCACGCTCTATAGCAGAGTAGCCAGCTTCGCGAGGCAACAGTCTTCGGATTGCGTAGGTGACATGGTGCAGTCGCTCGTCATACCCGTGTTAAAGTACAGCTCCCAGACACTTGTCCGAAGCGTCAGTACGGAGGATGAACTCTTTTGATAGATCTGGGGCTCGAAGGATCGGTCGGTTGGTCAAAGCTGTTTTTAGTTTCTCGAATGCTAGCTGATGGCCCTGTGCCCACGTAAAGCGGTTCGGAGCGCGCTTCTTTGTCAGTTCAGACAGGGGGTATAAATTTCAGCATAATCAGGTATGAAGTCAGTGTAGTAGCAAGTTAATCCTAAGAACGACTGCACTTGCTTCTTCTTTTCTGGTGGGCAGGCTTGACGGATCTTCTCGACATTTTGGGTCATGGGTGTTACAATACCCTCGCCAATCTTATGACAAAGAAACTCAACAGAAGTAGTTCCCAGCTCCGTTTGCTTGGGTTTTATGGTTAGGTAAGCCTTCCGGACGCGAGAGAAAAGCGTGCGGAGAGTGTCCAAGTGTTCCTACCACGAATCGGTGGCTATGAGGACGTCCTCAAAATAGTGAAAAATGTTCGGGATCCCATCCACCACCTTCCGGATCATTGGCGTGAAAACCGCTGGTGCAGTTTTCTGTCCAAAGGACATGTAGCGGGATTGGTATAAGCCGGAGCGTGTGGAAAATGCGTTAATGTGTTTAGAACGGGGTTCCATAGGTATTTACCAATATCCTTTCGTAAAGTCAAGTTTCTAAAAATACCATCTCCGACAGGCGTGCAGAACATAAGGTCGGTGCGGGGTATTGGTTCACAGTCATCAACCAGCACTTAATTTACTTGCCGGTAATCGATGCACAGTCGCATCGTGCCGTAAGGCATCTTGATGGGAAGAAAGGGAGCTGTGTACTGGGACACAGATTTATCGATCATGCCATTTTGGAGCATCTCCTGTACTTCCTTTTCCACCTGTTCTTCCATTGCGAATGGCACTGGGTGTTGCTTGACCTGGATGAGCTCCTCTGTTGTTAACTTAAGGCAACACTATAGGAGTTGTGTTCGTCCGGGATTATCCAAGAAAATGTTGGACAACTCGGTCAGAACATTTCTCAGAAAATCCGCTTGTGATGGTGCCAGCTCGGATGAAATTATAACGTCCTTGTGACCCTGAGTGCTCGGTGACTGAGGGTCGGGAAAGACTTCCGCCTCCGAAACGTCCAACTTTATGACCTTAACGGCAGACGATGCAGTGGCAAAGTTTTTACCGCGCTCTTCATAGCGTTTGAGCAGGTTGATGTGGAAAAGGCGCGACTTCGTTCCCAACTCAATGAGATAGCCAACCTGGTTCTTGCGTTCTTTTACAACAAAGGGTCCTTTCAATTGCAACACTAGCTTGGATTTCTCGGTGGGCAGAAGAGGAACTTTGTCTCGTATCTGGAGCTGTCATTGCCGACATTTTCCGTCGTATCGGGATTTCTGGGCCCCTCGGGCTCGCCTGAGTTCTGCATGTGCGGCTTTGCAGGTCTCTTCGCACGGTTTCTTAGGTCGACTACATATTCGTACGTTGTTCGAGTTTCCTTGTCGAGTGGTTGTTTTGTCCACAACTCTCTCAACACGGTTATATCTCCCCGCACATGTCGGCCATACAGCAACTCGAACGGCGAAAATCCGAGGCTCCCCTGCGAGGCTTCCCTGTACGCGAAGAGCAGCGGGATAGAATACCTGTCCCAATCCTTCGGTTTCGCTTGGCACATGCGAGAGAGTATGCGCTTTAAGGTTCCATTGAATCGCTCGACGAGTCCATTGCACATAGGATGGTACGGTGTTGTTGTGAGCTGTTGTATAGAGTGTAATCGACTTATTTTTCGCTTGAGCTCGGAGGTGAAACTTCGCCCTTGGTCGCTCAAAATTTCCTGAGGTAGCCCAACTCTCGAAAACATCTGGAGCAGAGCCTCCGCCACTTTTGAGGTTTCCATGCTTGGCATGGACACTGCGTCAGCATACCTTGTTCAAGTCTATCATTGTTAGTATGTATTTGTTTCCTTCGTTTGACGGGGGCTTCGTAGGACCAATTATTTCAATCGCAACTCGCGGAAATGATGCGTCAATTATGGGCATGCTCCCAAGTGGTGCACGGCCCACCATATGTGTCGGAACAGTCCTCTGACACGTGTCACACGACTTCACGTATCATTTAACGTCCATGTGCACGCCTGGCCAGTAGAAGTCTGTCGTGACTCGGGTTTCCGTTTTTTAGCACCTTGATGGCTGGACAACAGACGTTCATGGCCCAACCGATGCACGTGCCCCCGATATCGTTGCGGCACGACTAACTGTTTGAGCTCTTTCCCGGTGGGCATTTTGTGTCGTCGGTAAAGAATTTTATTTTCCACAAATAATTCTAACTTGTGTCCAGACTGCGATGTGAACTGCCGGCCTATGGCGCTGAAACCCTTTTTCAGAGTCTCTTGTCTAGCTTGTTCTTCAATTAGCTTCGTGTGATCCGGTTAAATAAGCTCTGCCTCCGGGACAGCGAGCACCTTGTTTCTGTTGGCTTGAAATTTTGTTGTGATAGCCCCTTTGTTTGTTGTTAAGAGTTCGGGTTTCACTTCTCGTGTTGCGTAGTTTGCCTTCATACGCTCCCGAATTTTATGACTTGACTTAGCTTCCTCGGGTGGGGCGTCAAGGTCGCATTCCACCCAGGAACTGGACGCCGACAGGCCTTCTACGTGGCCTAAGACCAGGTCGTATAAAGGATCTTTCGTGCATTTAGCGATTAGTTTTCCCGAGAAGAACGGTGTCTCTACTTCCATTTCTTTCAGCCACCCCTGAATGGTAGCGACATGCTGAAACCACGGGATATAAGCATCCAGGTCGTCCCTGGAGTCGTTAAAACAGGAATGAGCTTATGGGGGCTGATAACGTCTGAGCTTCTCGCTCCGCTAGCTCTTCCGTCACCGCTGTCGTTAGCATCTGTCGCGTGAGCTCGGGTCTCCTCGAGTCGTAGCTTGCGATCTAGCACTTCCCGTTCCAGCTCGAGTGTCTGACGCTCGGCATCCCTCGCAAGCGCTTTTTTCTGTCTCGCATCCTGTCTTTCCTGTCTGTCCTTTTCCATCTCTCTCTCGACCCATTTCTTCAGCTCGCTGCTCCCCAGGCCCAACTATTTTCCCACTGTGAGCAATTTGTCCATGTCCATTCCCGTGCCAAGTGCTCTGCTCTCCGCCGCTCTGGAAGTTACGCAGAGAATCCTGACGTGAACGCCATTTTTGTGATGCGGGTGGTTGTGTGGATGAGGAGGTCAAGTTTAACTGATGCAGAATAAGCGAGGCACGTGACGTCAGACAAGGACAGACTCTATTACGGGTAAGAATTAGAAAAATACAAAATTTAACTAGGAGCTAATCTAGTCAAATGACTAGATGTCTGACAAGGAATTCTTAACTCAAAAGAGTTCCCGCTCACGTCTGGCAGTACTCGGAGGATAGGAGCGTTGCTGTACATTTGATTGGTGTGACGGCTACAGGCGCCGTCCCTTGACGCTGGCGCTGGCCGCCGCCAAAGTCGGTCCCCTGCGCTAGGCTCGGGGGCGCTGCCGCGGTGCCCTTGTCGGTGCCGGTGCTGCGACTGATAAGCGATTCGGCCCGGGTGCTCCGTATCCAGTCTCGGCTCAGCTGCCTCGATGTCCGCGGGGAAGATGCGGCTCGTAACGGAGGTTCCCCGAACGCTCTCGTCCAGCAGTTCGCTCCTCAAACCTCGTTCCTCCAGCCCTCGTGCCACAATCCCCGGCTTCCTCCTCCTCTTTCTCTCCCGCGCCCTTCTTCGGCCTCCGCACACACCTCGTCTTCTTCGCTTTGACCTGCCGACCCCTGTCCGGTGAGCGGTGCCTCCTCACAGCCGTATTTTGCATGGGGTGAAAACTCCACGTGACTGTTTCTTCGGGCTCTCGAAGGAAGTGAGACAACGACGAAGTGAAGTGGTGCTCGGCCCGCTCTGCGATTTCTGGAATATTTTGTGCTTTTTTAAGACTTTACACCAATAGCGTGGTTATAACAGTATTCCCCAACATTCGCGATGCTGCCCGCGGGCCCCGCGGAGCCTCCGGGACTGCACCGTCCGCCCACTACACATCTTGGCTGGATGGCTACAGCTGCTCCTGGGGCGCTAGTATACCGTCCAGTTCTGATGCTCCGCAGAATGTGCCTCTCCAACCACACGGGAATTTTGTCTCCAGAGGATGCGATTGCAGCCACACGCGCTGACATCACCACTGAAGGTATGGATCACGACAGCAGCTCAATCTCTTCAGAGTCTTCGACCCCCATGACCTCTGAGTACGCTAATGATGGCACACACCTCTCCAACGAGGAGAACTTACAACTTGTTGTGCCTCCCAAATGACGTGGAGGATCTAAAAGATATCTATCTGCCGCGGCAAGCAACGCATCTCCAATTGCCCCAAAGCATGACCTTAGTGTCACCATAAAGCCGCTGGATTTAAAAATGTTATTACTCGCTCCGATCCACTGTCGCTGAAAAAAAGCCTGGAAGACAAGATAATGGACGGGGTGCTGCACCAGCGACCAAATTGCAGGCTCAACCACATGGCTGTAGACTGTAGAATGCCGATGCTACTGAACGTCTTCTGCAAATAACAGCGATCGGGTACATTCCCGTACGTTCCTATGTACCTCGCCCAGCAATCTGTGCTGTTGCAGTTATCAGGAGAGTACCTCAGGGCCTCTCTGACATTGAAATACTTGAGAGCGTGCGCCAGAGAACACCAGCACGATCGGCGCGACGCATGGGAACGTCACAGGTTATACAGATTATTTTGACCACTGACACGAGACCAGAATATGTCACCCTGGAATACACTCGACACCTGATGTACGACTACGTAGGAAAGCCGGTGCAGTGTACGCGAAGTCAGCATTTCGGTGACATCGCTTGAACGTGCAACCGCAAGTTGCGCTGCCTAAGCTGGGGAGACGACAACCAGCTGAAGGCCTGTACTTCAACTGAGAAACGCTGCCCAATCGGTGCAGGACTGATGAGGCTGATTTCAACTATTATTCTACGTTTCGACAAAATAGAAGCATCTACAAGTACAAGAGCCAAAAACAAAGTAGATTACAAGGCAGCCATAGTGGCGTTCTTATCCAAGAAACGCTCCACGCGTATCGACACCAAAAGAAAAATAGAAGAGAGGGAAAGTCAGAACACCAATTTTGACGTCTCTGAGTTCCGGCGCTAGCACCGTAGATGACTGATCAAGTTTCTCACACTCCAACCCCTCCCACCGCTCCTGTTGCTCCACGGCAGCACGCCTGGACACTTGCTAGCCAAGACAGCATTAGCCGGCACAGCGTGCAGCCATCTACGAACTCTGGCTCATGAATACTTTTCCTCATTGGCGCTGTACGGTCAGTTCTAGCAACTTTCACGCCTCCTGTGACTCGTGCACGTCGTACTTTACTTGACACCATTACCCCCTTCGTTCGAAACAGGGTGTAACTTCTACTGAGTACAAAGACGGTGCCGATGCAAAATCTTCGGAATGAGACAGCAGTGTTCGAGTGGAATTACTGCGGACTATTATCTCGTTTGTCTGATATTAGGCAACTCATCAATAACCACAGCTTCCCAGTCATCGGCATTTCAGAATCCAGACGGCGACGGAATGTCCATCTTTCTGGATACTCTTTGTACCGGTCTTTGACGAGAGCAGAAACAGCAAAGCGCTGCTTGCAATTCGTAATGACTTAACTTTTCTAGTGCATAATATGGAGCCCGATGACTCGAATGAGTATGTCCCGGCAACGGTGAACCACGATCAGGTGACTTTCACTATAATAACTGGATACGTTGCATCTAAGGCAAAGTTCAAAGTTAAGTGCCTGGAAGCCCTATTGGACACTACACCGCCGCCACAGTCTCTGGGGGATTTCGACGCGCACCATACAGCGAGGGCAGTGTTAAGACGACACCAAGGGCAAACCGTCTGCTCAATGTGGCCAGCCAAGCAGGACAAGCAGTGTTCTACAGTGGTTGTCCCAAGTTTTCTCGGGGCAGGGCTTCAAGCATATTGGATGGGACTATGGTGTCCACTTCTCTGCTGCCGGTCGCATTTTGTTGTCCAGACACTGAAAGCTTTGGCAGCGACCACATCCCAACGTACAACGTGATTGATGGAGTCCGCGGTGGTACCATCAATCGGCGACTGTCATTAAGCGGCCACTGTCAGGGACCACCTTCCGAGACATGCTGGAGGATAATGCTCATGCATTGTCTACGAACTAAGAGCTCGCCGTAGCTATTGCCAAGGCCTAGTCACAGTCAACACGGCGGAGCTTCGAGCCAAATATTGGGTCCTGGTGGACGGAGAGTTTGAACGCCTTCGCGCGATTCGCAGGAGAGCAGAGCGCCGTGCGAGAAAAACGCTATCACCAGATGACATTCGAGTTTCAAGGCTTGACCTGATGACATTCGAGCTTCAAGGCGTGCCTAGCAGCGCATTCAGAAGTACTTCAATAAGCTCGCAAGACAGCGTTGGAAAGAATTTTGTTCCGGCGTTGCCCGTCCCATTTGCACAATACGACCCCGACCCTTCAGATGCAAAGGCGGCAGCACGGAACGCGTCCGAACAGTCGTTGCGGAATTTGGTTGCACCAGACCCCGCCCCCCTGCCCATTGGATTGCCCCGTGGCGCACAAGTACTGCACGGGCTGGTGCCGCGCTAACCGATGATGTGTTGGCCAAGTGGCGTGCGTATGTGCCAAAACGTCACCAGCATGCCGTTCAGGTTGCGCAATCTGTGGCCAGAGTTGCTTGCACTTCTTGCTCCACAGGAGCCACGCCCACTGTACACCACATGTTGTGGGACTGTCCCAGCCTTCAAACGCTTCGTTTACAGTACCTTCCGCCCGGCATCCAGCGGCTTGTGGAATGGACAACCCCGCTGCAACCCGCCACTGCAAGGCAGACGCTGCTTTCTCTGTGGGAGTTCGCGCGCTCCTCAGGCGTCGACCACCGATTATAACATTTAAACTCTCCCCCCCCCCCTTCCTTTCTTCCCCATGCTATCCGACGCGTCCACCTTCTGAAATAAAGTTTTGTTATGTTATGTTCCAAGCTTGCTCCCCGCAAACCGCTGACTCGCATTTGGTAAGTTTTTCGCAGCGTGGGAACGACACCAGGTCAATCTCATCCGTTCTTAACAATAGCTCTCCACAGTGGCGTCAGTGTAATGGACGCAGCTGACGAATTTTGCGTCCAGGTTACAGCTCCCCAGGCCTCTGCAGTTATTTGAGGTCCTGACTGATTGGCTTTCCACTACGAATACTATGCTCATGCATGAATTATGCAATGTTCACGCGCTAATAACAGCATTAGCTTCCATTAACCCGCCTCCTTCGCCAGGCGCCGATGGCGTTACATACTTAGCTTCACGGCATCTCGGCGGTAACGCCCTCCGGTAAATACTTACCTTCTTGGACAAGTGGCAGACAGGCCGCGTCGAAGCAAGCAGGACAGTTGGTCGCCTAGTAGCGGTCCTCAAACCAGGAAAACCAGGGAAAGTAAAGGAGAAAATGGTGATGCAGCGACTCCCCTGGGATGCTGAGGGCAGAGACGTGTATCCACCAGAGATGTCAGGGTTCAGAGAAAGAAGAATTAGCATCGACAACGTCATTGCTTTGGTGAGGGACATTCATTGGGAAACGGCTGCAAAAAGTATCACGGTAGCTTTATTCCAAGACATCAAGGCGGCTTTTAACAGCGTTTCTCATGAAGCTATTCGAAGGGAAATAACATTTGTAGGGTTGCGAGGGGGATGCTTACTTGGCTCTGTGACTACTTGCAGAATCGGTATGTCCATATGACCACCAATGAAGGTGACACAAAGGGGCATTACATTACACACGGCGACCCTCAAAGCGGTATTCTACGTTGTTCTGTTTGACATCTGCCTCACCCGAATCACGAAAGTACTACCCCAAGGTGTCAACTTATCTCTCTATGCTGATGACCTTTGTGTGTGGTCTTCTAGCAAAAAACGAATAAGTATAAGGTCCAAACTACAGGAAGCTCTTCTTGCGATTCAAAAGTACCTTAGTACCTTCGGATTGCTAATTTCACCCGAAAAGTGTGCGTACTTGCGTTTACGAGGCGGGATGTATCCCGGAATCTTCTGGTCATAAAGGACACAGAAATACCGTACGTTCAGCACCACTAATTTCTTGTAGTGGAGTCAACGGTGGTGGTGGCACCATGGCTGTCGCCTTGGCTACTTTTCATTAAACAGGCTCATAAACTGAAACCCTTCCCGTTCCACCGAGGTATAACGGGTAACATAAATACATTGAAAATGAATTTTTGGATTTAAAATAAAAAAAAGGTTAAATGGTAATTGAACAAGATAATTACGCAGAAAATGACTCACTACAGAGCACACATAAGTACAAAAGATCTAAAAGTTATTATCGCGTTATTTGCCGCTGACTGCGTTTCTGCGTTTGTGGGAAATTGTGGCAAAATATTTGAGGGGTTAGTATTGTTGAATATTAGCGTTAATTAGTATTGTCATATCTCTTAAAAATCTCAATGTTTCTGTATGTGTTATTAGCTCTGGCTTCCTTATTATTAGGAGATAATTTCTATGGACCTTAATAAGTGGTTCTCTTTGTTTGTTATAGGACAGTCCTGTAAATAGTGGTCGAAACAGTCGCCTGGTAGGTTACATTCACATATGTTATTATTTGTAATGGCGAAACCATGAAAATAAAACGGAAATCTACCGTGTACAGTGATCAACTGTGACATGCAACAGTTGGTTGGAAAGTGATCCGGAATATTGTGAACATTCTTTATTCATTGGAATGTGTAGCTTTCATTTCCTTCTTGTTGCCATTCAACATTCCAATGTTTTCTCAGGTTAATATTGAGCTGTTTTTTTATAAATTGTACTAAAATATGCCATTCAATTTTTTCGCCATATTTTGCTGCTTTTTTAGTCATTTCGTCCGCTATTTCGTAACCGACAATGCCACTGTGACATTTATTGTAAGGAAACGTTATTGTGACCTGTTTTGCTATTTTGTTTAGCATTTCTTTATTTCTAAATATATTTGGGTTCCGATTATCTGGATTGCTAATTGCTTTTATTGTTGATAGGCTATCAGTATGCAACTGTACGTTACCTTCTTTGAAGCTAGTTTGGAGGTATTCAATTGCTTTTATAATCGCAATTCCTTCTGCCTCAAGGTTATTGCTGTACTCCGGAAGTTTGTATTCTTTGGTTTCAAGTATTTTGCTGCATTTATCTAGAATTATAAAAGCTGCTCCTATGTCGGTTTTATTTTGCGAGCCGTCTGTAAATACTACAAAGTCTGCGAAATTGCTTGAGTAAGACAGGTAAAAGATATCTTATCTGCTGGATGCAGCTGCCATATATCTACTTTGTTACTTGATTGGTGTCCACTAAAAGCGCGGTTTTTCCAGGTGAACATTTTCCCGGCGAACAGTACGGTAAATGTTTCGATTTTTTTTCAATCGTCAGATGAAGTGGTGGGACATTAGCAATTTGGATACTATTTGAAATGCTTTGGTAACTTTAATGAGGCTTGTTCTTTGAATACTTAGTTTTTCCATCATTAGGACCTAATTCTTATACCAAATTGGAGCGGCATAAACTATGATTCTTTCTATAGCTCTGATATAAATTTTTTGTAGGTGTTTGCTGGTAAGCCCCCGTTGTATGCTGTAAATTTTCCTGGATGTTTATTATTTGGTTTACTTTTTTCTTTACATAGGTAATATACGGGATAAAACTGAGCTTGTTGTCTATATAGACGCCTAATATTTTATTTCTTTACAAAATTTTAGATTTTTGTTTCTTAGTTTGATAATGGGAGGTCTTTAAATGTACTTGTCACCTATTACAGTGAATTTTGATTTTGTTGCGTTAAATGTAAGTTCTGTCTATTCCCCAGTTGTCTACTATTTTCTGCGCTTTGGTTGCCTTTTGTTAAATATTATCTCTGGAATTGCCTCTTATTACTAAGGCTATGTCGTTTCAAAAAGGCTGAATATAAACATCGCTAGGAAATTTGCTTTTTAGAACATCTAAAATTGTTATGTTCCAGAGTAATGGACTTAAAGGTGCTCCCTGCGGAGAGCCTGACTTAAGATGAAAATGAATTCTTGATTTCTTCATGTTAGAGATAATTGTTCTATTTTTTTAATTATGAGTCGGAATGATCACATTTCTCGGACAGCCTGATTTTTTCGAAAGTTTACAATGACGGAGGATTTGATACAGCTTAATGCTGTCTTCATGTCTAAAGAGATGTCAACACATACCGGTTTATCTAAACTTGCTATTTTGTTTTTAACTCGTTTAAGGCGACGGTTGCCGACGTGTTATGGGTAAATTCGAATTGTTTTGTGCTATGGAGCTTTTTCTTTGTTAAGAAGTATAATATTTTTTCAAGTATTTTTCCTAGTATAGAGTTGACTGCTATGGGTCTATATTTGTTTGCTCCTTGATTATCTCCTGATTTTGGTATTAGGATTACATTTGATTCCTTCCACCGTGATGGCATGTATCCTGTTTTGATATATGCATTGCAAAGATCGAGGAAGAATAATTTTTGGTTATTATATAGACATTGTACAAACGTGACTCGTAGGCCATCTGGTCCAGGAGCTAAATGTCTGCGTAAATCAGAAATAGCTGCGTTAATTTCGTTTTCCGTAATAACAGCTTCATCGTTATTGTTTTTAAGAAAATTTATTTGTCACAAACCTTGTCGACCTCTTATAACTCTCTTAATATATGTTCAACTGTTTCTTCGGTTGATTTTGTTTTTCCTCCACTTTTTGTTTTCAAACATGGAATGATGATTGGTTGCTTTACTGTTCCTCTGGCTAATTTGCACGGTAATGTGAATCAATTTTTATCAGCTTGTGAACAAAGGTTTTCCCAGCTTTTTCTTTTGCTGTGGCTAAGTTATCATTGTAAGCTTTGTGTTCATTATAATACTCGCGCTTAATATTATAATGTGGAATTCTGCTAACAGCCCTGCAAGTGTTGCGAAGGTTCCCACGATTTTGTGGACTGCAAAGAGAAGGTTTCTTGTGCAAAATGCGGTGGGGATCATCCCGCAAGCTATGGTAGATGCCCATTTAGAGTGAGTGCATTACATCGAGGGAAGGCGTTAATCTCTGGGCCGAAATATTGTCCAGAAGCGTTGACGCCATCCGATGAAGAACGGGTTCTAGCGTTGCCACCTTAAGAACCTACCAATGCAAAGGAAAGTGCACGAACTTCAACATGCTAAGCATTAGCGACGCCGCCAGCTAGTCCCAGTGAGACTCCAATCCCTATTGTGGCTTTGTCGGAAGCTGGACTACCGAGCAGAAGATAAATACCTGGCTATGTGGCTCACAAAAATCCGAGTCTCCAAACATTTGCGCATGGCAGTGCCACACTGTACAGCCGGCGTGAGGTCACTCATGTATGTTTGCCGGTTAGATATTTTTACTCGGAAGTAGCGGAAGCTGTTGCGGTGAGCGTTGAACTGGGGAAGCACAGCATTGGCGCATCTACTTATTACTGCAAAGCAGTATATGTCTAACCCCCAGTTTTCATTCCGATGTCATCGATTTACTGGGCGCCGCTCCGGGGCTCCTTCTAGCAATATCTGACACCTCTTTTACAACTATTTTTCTCGCCTGCAGCGATTAACTTTTGTTTTAAGAGTTTCGGAATTGGCAGCTAACAGCGGTAGTGCGGTTATCAGATGAGTGCGAAAAATAAACAGAGCACGAATGGGCGTAAAAAATGCACTGTCGATTACTACACTCCCTAATATGAAAGTTTTGCGCAGCGTGAGCTGCACTCTTCTCGGTCATGTCGCGTTTCTGCTGCGTCTCAGGAAGTGTTCGCGGGATCAGCGAACGTACTGCGGTGAGCGCTACCCTGCTGCTACCTCGCAGTGCGCCGCCGTCGCCAGCCAGCATGTTGCATATCGTGTTTGAACCTCCCGCGCAAATGTAACGTGGTTAGGATTAGCCCCGCAAAATGTAGCAGCCAGCATGTTATTGCATACTATGTTTGAACCTCCCGCGCAAACGTCACGTGGTTTGGATTAGCGGAGAATGGAACAGCGTCTGGGGAAAGTGTCAGGGGAGGGCGCTCCTTGGTGACAACACATGAAACCTGTGTTAGGGAAAGGCAGTGATAGAGATGACGCCATAGCCGCAGGTGTGGTACTTCGTACTCCACTTCACCATTCGCTAGACGCTCTTGTCCGTTTTGTTTCTTTCGCGGCAGATACGTTCGGTCGGTCGGTTACGGGGACAAACAGACGCCGCTCCCGCGACGCCCAGGTAACGTCTGCCAAACGGCTGCCCCGTAAAAAAACGGATACACGCCGTCGCCGTTTCCTGCCCAATTAAATTCGTCAAAGAGCTGCGAATCCCTCCCGGTAGAAGAGAAACTTCCCCAGTTAGAACGCCGGCGTGAGCAAATATTTCTTTTTAGCTTGGAAGGCCTTCCGAGCGACATTCTCGCCGGTGTATTTCACGCCTACGTATACGCAATCACCGTCTGCCAGTTTATGCGTGTACGGTTTACGGGCAAAAAAGGGGCGCGTACACGCACAGCTAGGGTTCATGCGGCTATCGATGAAATACCGGTTGTATTGGTATTTAGATGTCGAAATTACATCGCTCAATGCGGTTAGTCGGCTGTCCTCCTCAACCGAGTGGTTCGGTTGTGGGTTGATGTGTTACAGAGACATCTTACACACACAGTAAGATGCATACGAGCGGGAAAAAAAACGGACAGGCACAAGTTTTACACGAGAATAAAGCTCAAATGACGTCAATCTTTAAAGTTTTTACGACAGTTGCGCCAACAGTTTGAGCCCCTCTTTACACAAAGAGTAAGATGCTTACGATGCGGGAGGGACAAAGGCAGTTCCATGTTTATCTGCAAGAACAAAGCTTAGATTCGTCAGAGGTTCATTCAGCTAACTGGCTCGAAAAAATGATCCATCACAAATTACGATAAAGGTGTTACGTTTCGTGGACTCCCTGGACTGCATCCAGCTTTGCAGGTCATCTTCTTCACAGAGTGGAAGGGCACTAATTGTTTGTCCCAAGGAAGACCCATCGCCTGCAGTGTTCTCTTGGGACGGCTGTGTAATCACTGTCCTGCCCCTATGATCATCTGTGGGCATTGCAATGCCCGTCATTGTCTGTGGGGCGACACAAAGACGGATGCGAGGGGCAAACATCTTGTCAACGTAATTGATTACTTGACCCTGTGTGTTTCGAATGATACGGCTCCCCCATTTTTCCGACCAGCTGCGTCGGCAAGCACAATTGATCTGACTCCATACCGGTGATATCCCGATCAAATGTTCCACGGCGCCCGACCGTATGAGCAACGACCACTTTCCCATCTTCATTAGCGCTGCTAGGTTTCACCACAGGGCAGTGAAAATTGCCCGTGTGGTAAATTTGGACCGGTATAAAGAGGAGCTGAGTGCTGGACCATATGACCTGTTCAAGGATTGACAGCCAGTAAACAGAAGGCCACAACAATCGGTAAGCTCCCATGCCACTTCTCAGCTCCAGATTTGAAGTTGAAGAACCTGCGTGCCGCCAGGCGAAGAGCTGACCGGCAGCTTAAGCGAAGAAACGTTGATCCAACACTGAAGACCACCGTCAGAAGACAAAACTCCGCTTTTCGGCGCTAGACAATCAGATTAAGGCGCTTCCAGTGGGCTGCGTTTTGCTCTTCCTTAAGCGTATTCACACCAGTGCCTTGAATTTGGAGAATCGTGAACTCGTTGCCTGGACAGTCACGTTCGATAAGGCCATTTGCGGCCTTGGCATAACGGAAGGATGTGACGATCTCCCAATTGGCTGAAGAATTTGCAGACGCGTACACTTGTACCACGTTCGCGGGACTCCCTTCCTCGTTAGCCTCCACGTCCTCCTTAGCGTTTGATGCCCCATTCACGCTACGGGAGTTCGAGAGCACGCTAAGTACCTTACGCAGGAGAATTTCACCAGGGCCTGATGAAATCACCAATCAAGTGCTTCTTAATTTGCCTGGAAAACGCAAAAGCGATCTCCTCCGGTACTTCAACCACATTTGAGAGACTGGTGCCATTCATTCTTTGAGGAAACTCGCCTGGGTGCTGCGTGTTCTTAAACCTGGAAAGGAGCAAACGCCGGTGTCTTCATACCGCCCTGTTTCCCTCACATCTTGTGTGGCGACGTTGATGGAGAAACTGGTTTTTTTTCGGGCCTTTTCCTCCTACCTCGCCTCCCCCCCCCCTCAAAGCCTCATCGCATCGCATCGCAAGACTAAACGGGTTGCTAGATCGTTATGAAAAGCTACCATACTGCATGACTGGGTTTCGATGACGCTTATGAGCAGATGATAGTGTTCTGGAATTCGTCAGCCATGTCGAACATAACCGTGTGCATGAACTTTCAACTTTCGCTCTGTTTTTTTATGTTTTGAAGGCTTATGACTGTGTCCTGAGGCAAGCAATAGTAGACAGACTACATGTGATGGGGGTGTCAGGAAACCTTCGCTTCGTTCGCGGCTTCCTCACAGACCGGTACATGCAAGTACGGTTGCGGAGTGTTCTAAGCGAGAAAAGAATCGTCTTGAGGGAGGTTCCCGAGGGTATTTTGCCCCCTGTTCGTTTCAATGTGGCTATAGCTGGGCTACCTGCAGCACTAAAAAAAGTTCGACAACGAGCTCAAGTATTCGTGTACGCTGACGATGTTTGAATCTGGTTGTCCGTATATCAACATACGACTGGCAGTGATGGCTCAGCGGAGTGTTCACACCATGCAGAAATATTTGTCCTCCGTCGGACTGACGCTCTCGGCCGAGAAGTGCAGTTTTGTTCTTTTCCCTAGGAACAGGCTACGGTCCACCCATGTAATTTATCATTTGGCAGCCTGTCTATCTGTCAAGCCACTCACGTGCTGTTCCTTGGTGTCACCCTGGACCTTTATTGGCGACGGGCAGTCGACAAGACTGTTTCAGCTCTTCTTCCCCGTGTGAACATTTTGAGAAGGATTGCTGGGGCTGAGTGGGGGAATCACCCGACGTCCATGATTGAGCTTCACTCAGCTCTGATTGTGAGTAGCATTCTTTACCCTTGCCTCTAAACTCCTTTTTAGAATCCGAGTATGAGCGCCTCAAATCGTTGCATAGCAAAGGGCTGACAATAGCAATTGGAGTTCCTCAGGAAGCGGCCAACGATAAGGTCATACGGGAGAGCCAGTCTGCTACACTCCACTTGATGGCGCCACAGAGGTCATGGACGCAGGTAGTCTAGGGAAAACCAGTGCTGGAAGAGAAATAATAAGGCGGCTTCGAACAAGGACGGCCTCTTATACGCACACTGCTTTTAACACGCTGAGAATACTGTGCCATCACTGGCTGGCAAAACTTCCCATCTCAATGCCGCCATGGTTTTACAAGAGCGTTTAGTGTGAGCTACGTGTTCCTCACATGAGAGTCAAGCGAAACACGCCAGTTGAAAACGCCAGCTTTTTGGTTCTTAAACATTTGCAGAACTCTTATCCCAATCGCCTACAACTTTTTACGGATGGATCATTCGATCCGCACAGAGGGGTTAGTGCAGCGGCGTATGTCATTCCTGTAGCCCCGGTTTCCTGGGCAGCACGCTTGGATCATGTGGTGTCCTCCACCGAATCCGAGTGCATTGCCATCGCAGCTGCTTTGAGAAAACTTAAGTCATATAAGCCACTGGAAGTTGTAATTCTGATTGACTGAAAAGCAGCACTACAACTTTTGCAGCATGTGATCGCCACGAAAAACGACTGTCAGCGTTCCTTAACGCTTGTCCAAGAACTCAGCAGCCACGGTTTTAATGTGTGATTTCAATGTATTCTATCCCATGTTGGCGTAAAGGGCAATAAGACCGCTGATCAGATGGCACGGAGTGCGCTGGAATTTTGACCGACTGTTAAAGTTTACTGTTAGTTTCCCGCAATGAATGGAACGACTTCAGACGAACAGTGGCCGAACATTTAAAATTCTTGGAAAATCCCTATCACCAGCCTTCCGTCACAAAGGGACTTACAAGATCGGAGGAAACATTGCTTTACGCGTCCGAACGAGCTCAGCGAAGACCACAGCATGGATATTCAAGATGGGCCCCATGCGATCGCCTCCGTGTTCGTCATGTGCAGTGAAAGGGGATGTACACCACTACGTAATGTGTTGCCCATAGCATGATGTCGAGCGAACTGCAATGCTTTCAGTGATTCGAAAGCTGGCAGCTCCACACATCAGGACAACATCGTCTTTTTAAGGGGAAATTAGATGCTTCGCGGAGCCGTGTCGAGCCTTCTCCTAAGCTTCCATCAGGAGGCGGAACTGGCGAACTTGTGGTGAAAAGACACTACCATCGGCAAATTATGAGGAGCTTGGGCGGAGCAATTGCCGGCCTATCCAGCCAGGCTAACCCCATCTGATCCCACTCAAAAACCACCACCACCACCTTCGAGTAACATTAGACCAATCACTATGTTGGGCCCCCATATCCGTCACCTCGAGGAACGCCTGCACTCATTTATGCCCATTTTAGGAATGTAAACAGGAAACACCTGGGGCTGCTCAGTGCCTTCACTATTGCGAATCTATAAGGCACTCTTCCTTGGCCTTCTGCGCTGCAGCTGCAGGCTGGGCGGACTTGTCATTGTGCTCTGTGTTCTCTGTGAAAGAGGACATACGGCATGTCTTGTGTTACATCCCGCCTCATACAATTCAACGCGAACCAGCGAAATCAACTCTTGGGAGAATGTCACGCAGAAACTCTTCAGAGCTGCATCACTTTCTCGGTCGGTGGCGAAATCGCGCTGACTCGGCGCGAGGGACAAAGCTGTCAACTTCTTTGCCTTACTGAAATTTTTTTTAGTGCTGTAAATTTTTTCTACGTGCCGAACTGATTTTATTTTCTTCTCTCTCTTTATTCCTTGTTGCTGCGTACTTCTTCCTTTTTTTTTCTTTTCATTTTTTTGATTTTTATTTTCATCCCCATCTGAAGTAGCAAGCCCCGCCGTTTGCCGGGCTAACCTCTTCGGAATTCATTAAAGCTTTCTCTCTCTCTCTCTCTCTCTCTCTCTCTCTCTCTCTCTCTCTCGAAGGAAGGAAATGTACGCCTTCCCGCAAGATAGACCGAACGCGCAGTTTTCACAAGGTGGTCCAACCTAACTGAGCGCTAGGCCTAGCAGCGACTACTACTTAACCGCGCCCAGTTGGATCTAGATTTAGTCAGACTGGGTGGTACGGTCAATGAACCGGGCGCTCTGAATAAACGAATTCGTTAGTTATCTCTGACACTGCTGCCTGCAATTGGCTAGTGGACGTCGAGACCACTCGTTAGAGTGCGTTCAAGAGAGCATCGTGAAGAAGGCCTTTTCCTAACACCACGAATAAATGTATCATGGCAAAGGGACGCCAAAAACGGAAACCTTTTTCCGTCGTGGCCTGGGGTTGTAGTTCTCGTAATTTGAACGGGCGTTTATTTTTTCGATCTTGACTACAGGGGCATGTATCTACATTACCTGTTTGGCACCTTGTTCATTATGGGGCTGTTTCAGTTATAAAGCGAAACGTTCTTCCTCTCACTGATGGCGTTGTCGTAACGAAAACGCACTGGTCTAAAGCCAATTTTACACGATCGGAGGGCGCACGATGAAACAAGAAAAATAAACGCTTCCCGTGGTCGGATTTGAACTACGCTCTCTCGCGTTATTACGCTGACGTCAACCCGATTCCGCCATAATCTTTTTTGTCGACCAAATTGTATTTATTGCACTACAAGTCAATGTAGGAAATGATATTGACAACACAATTATTTCAACTATGTACACATACAAATCGTATTGTCGTCGCTGGGGATCTCTTTGGGTTCGTTGGCGCGGGCGTTGGCTTTGGTCTTTGACGAAGTTGAAGTGACCATTGGCTTTGCACTTTGGCAGTTTGGGGTTTGCGCGGCGACCCGCTAGTCTAAGGACTACGATGGAAGGAGGGAGCATTGACCTTTCTTGTGAGGGATTCGTTTGCTCTATTCTCAGTTTGGACTTTGGCTCGCAGTCAGTTCGGACTTTATCGTTGACGCGTGACTGTGACTCTCAGGAGGTTTGCCCTTTATCGTTCATGCTGTGATTTGATTGCAGCAGGTTCGACTTTTCATTGCCTTTCATGTTTCTGCACAAGGAATTTCGTTTCACGCATCGTCTCTCAGACGTAGGAGATTCTGATTTCTTTCATTACATTGTTCTCGCAATACTGAAATGCATATCGGTAGTTTGCACCCTTGCTTTCCGCCAGCCCCATTCGCCTAGCTCACCGAATACGCGTAAACGTGTTAAAGCTCCATTCATAAAGCCTCTCCTATTTTTCTGGATTATAACTCCTCCCCGCAAGGTTGACTGGCATAAGAAAGAGGGGATGACGCGTGTACGCCTTACGCGGGTACGCCAGGGTGCACAGCTTTCTATCATTGCCTACAATTCACATCAGCCTCACAGATTGGGCCGTTTTTCTAAAATCTTTTGTGTAGTACTGGATACATGCATAAATATCAAGTAGCTACTTCAATTTTTTGTTCTAGTATTTTTGGATAGCTACATTTCATTGTTGCCTATCTTTTTTTCTTACGTGCCACTTGAACTTTTGCGACCGAGAGGTACAGGGCACGTGCCTGTAGCAAAGCTGCTTATGCGTAATGGGTAAATCGGCAATCAGCAGCCTGCTGTGCTACGTCAAATAATAAATTGAATGTGTGTGTACAGACAGGTGTGGCATGCAGAAGTGCTTAAGAATGCAGGTACCTCGGCCCTGGAGGACAACACCTTTACACTTGACATTTGCATGGGAATATGTGTTGATTAGCAAAATGCTGCTGTGGTGTGTTCATGACGCAGTGGTTACGGTGTTTTATTGGAGTAAGTGGTGGCATGTTATAAATGTGTGACTGTAAATGCCAACGGCATATAGCTCCAAAGACCCGCTTCGATTTGTTTCGCAACTGTTGTTTTCATTTTTTGTGACACTACACGATCTCTTATAGCAAGGATAATGGAACGTCAATTGAGCTTCGGTGTTTAAATTGTAGAGCGCCGATCAGGCGAAAGAGAGACGGCACCAGACGTCTGGCCGCAACAGGAACCTAAATTTTATTCTGTGCGCGTGGCTCTCACTGCCACGCCAGCACCCGTGTTAGATGATGACGATGACGAAGCGTAGGTGATGTTTATGATTGGCGCTGCTGTGGTGATGATGAAGACGCCGCCACAAGCTATGGACAGCACGGTCTACAAACGGTAGGCATGTTCAGTAAACAATTGATTTCACCCCAACAGAACTGACCACAAAAACCTTTCAACCAAACATCAACAAAAACAGGGCGAGCCCTTGTAAAAACCTTAACAAAATATCAATACGACATTCAGTTGAATCTCAACTGACAACCAACGAAAAATCAACAGAAGCTCAGAGAGCTCTTTTAAAAGCCTCGACAGAATATCAAAACTAAATTCCATTGAATCCCGACAGAAACACAACAAAACGTGGAAAGAACATCAACTGAAAATGAATGAAACTACGGTGACCACTTTTTCTGAAAAACTCAACAAATCCACAACAAAACCACAACAGAAATTTTTCGATACTCAACAATGTTTGTTGATCAATTAAACAAAATTTCGTATGAAACTCAACAAACATTTCTGTGAGGGAGCGCGCGCAAATATTCCTATCTCGAAGTGCGCTATCCGCGCCACTACATTTGCGCAGTCAATTCGCTCTGGACAACCCTACAAACGCTTATTGCGAGAGTAATCCAAGGTGAAAGGAGCGAAGAGCGAGAGTGTCCAGTAATACACCCCCACGAAAAGATTGAAAATGGCAAACAAATTGGAGGAAGGCTACTGAAGCGCTTGACCTCGACCGCTTGGCAGAGACAAGGCGAGGGAGAGAGGCGGCGCCACGTGGCCAAGCCAAATCGGCGCCGCCTAACTTTCGCGCGGGCGTCCTCATGGAGACGAGTTGCCTTTCGCCCGCCTCCTTCTGTATCCCCCTCCCTACACGGCGCCGGCCTGCACAGAGTGAAACCGCAGCTTGATCCTAAACTACATCGTCATGCGCCCGCGCCGGGCACTGAGACAAGTTCACGTCGAAAGTTTATACTAAATAAGGTTGAAAATAAGTCATCGGACACACACACGCACACGCACGCACACAAGCACGAATACGCACGCAACACAGACGAACACATAAGCACGCACCACACAAGACAAGTATGCAACGCACCCACACCGACGCACTTGAACACGCGCACGCACGCACACACATATGAACTCGCAATCATGCGCTGACGCACTCACGTGAACACGCACACGCACGCACGCACGCACTCATTCACTCACTCCCCCACTCACAAATTACGCTATCCGACTGCTGAGAAGGGGTACTATTCGTCACATCACACAGGGGTCACAGTACGCCTCCACTTGTCTGTACGCCATCGGCACGCGGACGACGATCTACATACGAGGCACAAAATATGAGGAACACTAGACTGCGAAGCCCTTTTCAGCAAATCAGCGCAGCAAGCATGACGGGGACTACAGTGTTTGGGCTGACCACAACGATAAATACGAAAATAAAGCAGGAGAAGCAATTTCGCCTTCATAATAGCTGGTTGGCGACCGTGAACGGAAATAATGAAAAAAAGCAAAATGCGGGAGCCCAGGTCCCAATTTCAACTCGGGCAGGCAAATTCACAAGCGTAATGGTAAATGACCGTCGATGACAACAGAGCAGCGCGAACAGCGAGTATCCTAGCTGTCGCGATCTGAAGATATGAAATATATTGTTACGGGGAAGGTATTGTATTCACAAAGGTGGAGGGAGGAAGCCAGAGGATGAAGCCAGAGCAGAGCGTCCAGATCCACGCACCAAGCGAATCGAGTCCGATCGTCGTCGGCTTCCTCTTCTAGCAGCTCAGCACTCATCAGCCAATCAGACACCGACGCATACCCGTCGGCTTAGTACAGAGCCCAGCATCCTCGTCACATAGCCCCCGGCCGGGAAAGCACCGACTCGGTGCTGATATTGGGGTTGCGTCCAAGCTGAGAGAGTTGTTTTGCTTAAGTCGCAGTACATGCACGAAGTCGGTCATCGGCATGGAAGACGATGTGGACGCTGCAGCAGGTCTTATCTCGTAAGTCACATCGGGACCTGCCTGAGGACCTTGCAAGGGCCATGATAAGGCGAGAGAAGCTTTTCAGAGAGGCCCACACGGCGAGACGGAGACCATAACAACACGAGCGTTCCAGGAGGATAGCAGACGTTGCGGTGCTTAAGGTCACAACGCGTTTACTGCGGAACCTGCGACGCCGAAAGGAGGGCGAGGGCGACTTCACGGGCTAGAGTTTCTCGAGAAATGGCTTCAAAGGCATATTCGGTCGTGGGTGGAGCTGGTCGATGAGGGCATCAAGGTGTCAAGCGGCAAAGTGGGCTCACATCCTTAGAGGAGATAAAATGGAGAAAAACCAGCCGTATTGTTCCACGAGGAGTTGTACGCAAAAGTCACGCACGGCAACGTAAACTCCCAATTTTTGTGATCCGCGCAGACATACATAGAGAGCATGTCCGCAAGCGTGTGGTTAAATCGTTCCGTAAGTCCATTGGTCTGGGGATGGTAAGTAGTAGTGAGCCTGTGTTTCGTGGAACTCAAACGAAGGAGATCAGTGACCACTTTGGACACAAAGTATCGTCCTCGGTCGGTGAGAAGTTGACGTGGCGCGCGGTGGTGTAAAATGATGTCGTGAAGGAGGAAGTCAGCGACATCAGTCACACATCGTGTAAGTAGCGCCCTGGTAATAGCAAAACGGGTAGCATAGTCTGTTGCCACAGCAATCCGCTTGTTCCCGGAGGTTGAGAAAGGGAAGGGACCAAAGAGGTGCATCCCTACACGGTAGAACGGTTCGCTCGGGACGTCGAGGGACTGTAAGGGACCAGCCGGTGCCATTGTTAACCTTTTTCGTCGTTGGTAGGCGTCACAAGCACTTACGTATCGGTGAACCAACCTCTATAGGCCAGGCCAGAAGAACGCCGCCTGACACGGTCATAGGTGCGTGTCAGACCTAGATCACCTGCAGTAGGTGCATCGTGCAGTTGATGGAGCACGGACCGTCGAAGGTGTTCCGGAACGACCAGAAGCAAAGCAGGGCCATCAGGGCGAAAGTTGCGGCGGTAAAGCACCCCATCTTGTACCAGGTACCCTTGCAGCGAAGGATCGTGTGCCGATGAGCGCAGGTTGTCCACGATGGCCCGTAAGGTGTTGTCACGACGCTGTTCATCCTCAATATGAATCAAATCGGAAATAGCCAGGACACAGGCGTCAGAGTCGGGGGCAGGGGAACCAGGTGGATCGACGGGATGGCGGGACAAGCAGTCCGCATCTCGATGTCTACGACCAGATTTGTAGGATACAGTAAAGCACTATTCTTGTAGGTCAAAGCCAGCCCCCCTAAGCAGTCCGTTGGGGTCCTTTAAGGAGGAGAGCCAGCAAAGGGCGTGGTGATCGGTGACAACTGTGAACGGCCTCCCGTAGAGGTAGGGACGGAATTTCCCTACGGCCCATACAAGAGCAAGACATTCGCGCTCCGTGACAGCGTACTTCCGCTCTGATGACGAGAGAAGACGGCTAGCGTAAGCCATGACTCGGTCGCCGTTTGCTTGTCGTTGTGCTAAAACAGCGCCAATGCCGTGTCCATTCGCATCTGCACGGACTTCAGTGGGGGCCGCCGCCTCGAAATATCCCATAATGGGAGAAGCAGTCAGTATGTTTGTGAGCGTTTGGGAGGCTTCCGTTTGTTCTGGGCCCCATACAAATGTAACGTTCTTGTGAAGAACATCATTATGTGGCCGGCCGATAGTTGCGAAATTTCTAATGAAGGGGCTGAAGTCACCACTTTCACCACTTTCTTTATGACTCAAAAAGTCATTCATCTATTTCTATGATCTACCGCATTCCCCCTTGCTTTCCGAGGTTTTCTTGACTGCCAACCCTTATTCTGTCTTAGTTCACCGAGCCCCTCATTTCCCATTTCTGATTCGGTATATGCATAGCGAGGGCCTCTGTTCTGGCAGTCTTGGTGCCAAAGGTAGCCTAAGAGGATTTAATGCCGGTCGACCACTCTCGACATGTCGTAGACACTCGAGTCACGGCCCGGGGGTTAAAAAAAAGGTCCCCTTCACCCCGAGTAGTCCGAGTGGCGCTAGCTACCACTCCCAAGTACAGGAAACAGAAAATACGTTAACCTTAACACCCGAGAAAGTTGTGGGGAAACAGCC
Source organism: Haemaphysalis longicornis (assembly GCA_013339765.2). Lineage (NCBI taxonomy): Eukaryota > Metazoa > Arthropoda > Arachnida > Ixodida > Ixodidae > Haemaphysalis > Haemaphysalis longicornis. The sequence goes on along the minus strand of CM023450.1, from coordinate 161,779,222 downwards.
CCGCCGGTAGCGTAGTGGTCATCGCACCAGACCGGTATTTTGGAGGTCGTGGGTTCGGATCCCACCCGGCGGGCATTTTTTTCACCACTTTCTTTCTTACTCAAAAAATCCTTCATCTATTGCTATCACCTACCGCATTCCCCCCTTTGCTTTCAGAGGATTTCTTGACTGCCAACCCTTATTCTGTCTTAATTCACCGAGCCCCTCATTTGCCAGTTCTGATTACATATATATATATCTATATATATATATATATATATATATATATATATTTACCAAGGTTGCAGTCGCCATTGCCAGTGCTATTCGGCTGTTTTCGAAATATTTGATCGTGCCGAACGACGTGTCTTTGTCATGTTTCTTTAACACAGCAATAAATAAGCAAAAATATAGGTCGACAAAAAATCCGCCGTTTTTTCCGGTAGCGGGAGGCGAACCCGCATTTCCGAATAACGCGTGCGGTCCACTGACCAATTATGCTATCCCGCAGCGGCTGCTCTCTCGACTTTGAAGCGGGGGTTTATATTTACAAGTGCTCTGAGGACGGTCCACTAGCGGCGCCCCTCGACCACCACGGGAGACGTAGAACGTCCTTTTTCCCAGTGGCCGCCACGTAAGACGTGGTCGGAGGTCGGGGTTAGCAATTGGCATATCCGACCTGCTGGAGCCAGGGCCCTCATAATGCATGTAGCAGAACAGAAAGATACGGAACGGGGGACTCGGTAAGGTCACAAATCAAGGTTGCAGTCGTCACTGGGAGTACTAATCGGCTGTTTTCGAAATATTTAATAGTGCCGAATAACGTGTGTTTGTCATGTTTTTTTGATACAGTGATAAATAAGCGAAAATATAGGTCGAGAAAAGATCCGCCGTTTTTTCCGACGGATATATATATATATATATAATTTATATATAAGGTTAGTAGAGACAGAGACACACGAGAGGGACATTAAAAATGAAAATAAAAGTTTACTGACGTTTCAGGGAGAGGACTCCTTTTCTTCAGAGGACTCCCTCTGAAGAAAGGGAGTCGTCTCCCTGAAACGTCAGTAACTTTTCTTTTCATTTTTAATGTCCTTCTCGTGTGTCCCTGTCTCTACTAACCTTACGCGCTCTGTTTGAGTTTTTATGCAGACTTTTATATATATATATATATATATATATATATATATATATATATATATATATATATATATATAAAATATATATATATATATATATATATATTATATATATATACTATATATATATATTATATATATATATTACATCATCATCATCACCCGCCTATCTACGTCCACTGCAGGGCAAAGGCCTCTCCCATTATTCTCCAATTACCTCGGTCCTGTGCCAACTGTGACCAATTTATCCCCGCAAACTTCTTGATCTCATCTGCCCATCTAACTTTCTGCCGCCCCCTGCAACGCTTGCCTTCTCTAGGGAAACCACTCTGTTACCCTTAATGACCAGCGGTTATCTTGACTTCGCATTACATGCCCTGCCCACGTCCATTTCTTCTTCTTAATTTCTACTAATATGCCTTTACACCAGTTTGCTCCCTGACCCACCCCGCTCTCTTCTTGTCCCTTAATGTTGCACCTAACATTTTCCGCTCCATTGCCCGCTGAGTCCTTCTCAATTTAAGTTGAACCCTCTTAGTGAGCCTCCAAGTTTCTGCCCCGTAGGTGAGTACCGGTAAGATGCAGCTGTCATACACTTTCTTCTTCAGCGACAATGGTAGGCTGCTATTCATTATCTGAGAATGTCTGCCATATGCACCCCACCCCATTCTGACCCTTCTAATTATCTCTGCCTCGTGGTTGGGATCTGGGGTCACAACTTGGCCTAAGTAGACATATTCGCTTACCACTTCCACTGCCTCGCCACCTATCTCAAACTGCTGTGCTGTTCATGATTGACAATCCAGCGCGCGAAAACACGGCACAAAAAAGAACGAGAGTTAGGCAAGACAGCGCTGCTGTTTCGTTCTTTTTTGTGCCGTGTTTTCGCGCGCTGGATTGTCAATCATGAACATTCACCAACTCGCGCAAATCACAGTCCTCTTGAACTATATTGCTGTGCTGTTCCGAGGTTATTGATCATTACTTTAGTTTTCTGCATATTAATTTTCAGGCCCACGGTTCTACTCTGTTCGCCCAGTGCGGAAAGCATGCTTTGCAATTCGTCCCCCGAGTTACTTAGCAAGGCAACGTCATCAGCAAATCTGAGGTTACTGAGGTATTCTCCATTAACCCTTACTCCCACCTGTTCCCAATCAAACGTTCTGAATACTTCTTGTAAGCATGCTGTGAATAACATTGGAGAGATTGTGTCTCCTTGTCTCACACCCTTCCTTATAGGTATTTTACTGCTCTCCCTATGGAGGATGATGGTAGCTGTAGACCCATTGTAGATATCCTCTAGAATTCTTGCATAATGCTCATCTACCCCCTGGTTCCGTAATGCCTGAATGATTGCTAGGGTTTCGACCGAGTCAAATGCTTTCTCATAATCTATGAACGCTATATATAGGGGTTCAGTATAGTCAGCGCACTTCTGTATCACCTGATTGATCGTGTGAATATGGTCCATTGTTGAATAACCTTTAGGGAACCCTGCTTGTTCTTTAGGTTGACTGAAATCTAAGGTTGCAGAGATTTGGTTAGCGATTACCTTGGTAAATACCTTGTAGACGACTGACAGTGAGCTGATCGGCCTGTAATTTTTCAAGTCCTTCATGTCGCCTTTCTTATGGATTAGGATGATGTTCGCGTTCTTCCAAGATTCCGGTGCCATTGCGGTCATTAGGCATTATATTAGGTCATTAGGCTATATATATATATATTTATATATATTGTTACGTGGCGGCAGAACGATTGAGGCGAACAATGGATGTTTACAGTAAAAGATGACCTATTTAAGTTAGCCCAGGCTGCACGCCCCATGTTAGAAAATGTATTCTGGTTCGTAGCTTCAAATCAGGCACATACCTACGCAGAGATTGAACAGCAGGTTTCCTACCAAATTAGTGTGAACGCTCGCACAAACTTCTTCTTTTCTTTGTGGTATGTGTCAATAAACACCTCATGTTCGATGGGACTGTTCGACGCGTTCTGGACTCTGGTCTTTTCGCAAAAGTTTGGTGCCGAAACTTGAAGACTCGACGAAACCTCTCCTGAAGACTACTGAAGAAGCAGCCTGCACGACTGAAGCAACAAACGGTGCTTCTACAATGTGTTTAGTCCCGACCCGACGCTTCTAGCTGCCCTCGAGCCTCACGCCGTCTCCGCCTCAACGCAGTGGTGTGGCTACGCCGTTCCTGATTACGCGGAGTCGATTCCACGCCAAAGCCCTCCACAGAATGGATCGACACAAGCGCAAGCGGGGCCACCTTTTGGAGCTGGCGTGACGAAGACCATTAGGGACAGGCAACGCTTTGTTGGACTCCCCACACTGCGTCTATCGGTGAGCTGCAGGACCTTGTGAATGTAGTTGTGTGATGAAAGAATCAGCACTTCGAGACATAGACAAACAAATTGAAGACACCGTTGATGAGCAGAATTTAGAACAAGAGTGGGAAGCTGTGGAAGGGTATTACGTGTCGATATGTGTTGGCAAAATCCAAGCTCATCCCGAAGAATCGAAGAAATTCAGCGCCCACAAGTATCAACGGCCCAATGAACAACGTAGAGCCATCGAGCGCAGTTCGTGTGCCACTCAAGCGCCTCTATTCAGCTCCCTCGAATGGAACTAGGAAAAATTTGATGGAACCATTCAAGGCTGGCGTTCCTTTTGGGACCAGTATGAGGCCACCATACACCGGAAACGTCGCAGCTGTCGACCATTGACAAGTTTAATATCTCAAAGGCTACCTCTGTTGGTACGGCGCAAGATACCGATCAAGTGGACTTCCCTGACTGAAAGCAACTACCAGATAGCGATAGATCTACTGGAGGAACGCTTTGGACGGAAGGACCTTGCGATCAACGACCACATGACTCGTCTTCTACAACTGCAGGCTGTTGATTCAGCGCAAGACGTTGGGGCACTGCGACATCTTACGACGAAGTGGTAAAGAACGACAGGAGTCTTGAAGCACTAGGGGTGAAAGCAGGAGCAGTACAGTGCTCTGCTCAGGGTGGCCTATCGAGAAGCGGCTACCCTCACGAGCTTGTACTTCGGTACTGTCAACAGAAGCCTGAGGAAGGCTGACACTCATAGCACATTTTCAGCGCTTCTTAGACTTCCTGAAGAAGGAAGTTCGCAGCAGGGAGGAGGCCATAGAAATCGCTTCGGACGGGTCAACAGTCCACAAGAAACTCCACGACAAAGCGCGACGCCACTATGTACCTTCAGCAGCCACCTTTACCACCACTTCCGGATCGGACAAGAACCGTGTTATTTCTGCAGTTTCTGAGGAAACACTCCTTTACTGCGTGTGATAAAACGCTAACCCTTGAGGAAAATAAGAACATACTCAAGCGAAGCGGCCGATGCTTTAGTGTTGCAAAAAATTCCACCGAGCCAAGGACTGTCGAAACTCGAGATTTCTGCGTTGTCAGAACTGCCAAGGCCGACACTTCACGTTCCTCTGCGACTCCAAATACGCTGCTCCTTCGGCAATTGACACTCAGAGGCAGTTCGTCACGAAAGGAATTCAAGTGACCAGTGCTGTGACTCAGGCCCAAGATACTATTCTATAAACAGCTAAAGTTTGGGCACGTGGCTCCACTCAGCCGCGACTTGTCCGCTGCCTTCTGGACGGTGGTAGTCAAACGAACGTTCGTCACGGAAGACACAGCCAAGAACCTTAGCTGCAAGGAAGTCGGAAAGGAGACTCTTAATGTGCAAACGTTCGGAGGCAATGGGCCCATCTAAGCAGACTCTACGACGCGTGGAACTGTGGATTACAAGCCGTCACGACACCGAGGCCATTCTGATCGAAGCCCTCGAGGTACATACAATATGCAGTGGAACTCCATTCTCAGTTCCTACTTCTTGCGTGAGAGAGGACGTTCGGGATCTTTGCCTCGCCGATGATGCTGATGCTCCAACAGATGACACTATTCAGGTACTTATAGGATGCGACTATTACTGGAAAGTCACAACTGGAAAAATTCGGCGGCTTACAAATGGCTTAACTGCCGTTGTTACGTCTTTCGGGTGGACGCTACAGGGCCCGGTAAAAAGCACGGAGAATATCCGAGGAACGTTTTCCACTAGCGTCATGAAGATATTGGCCCAGAATTTCAGTGACGACAACGAAAAACTGTCTCAACAGCTGCAAGCCTTTTGGGAGGTTGAGCACATGGGTATCCTTAACCACAAGGATGAAAATGCTTACGCTGTCTGCATATCTTGTGTTTGTTTTTGTATCTTTGTTTGTATAGCGTATATATTTGCGTTTGCAATAAACGTGCTCAGTTGTTGTCAGCGCTCGTGTGTGTGTTCTCCCTCGTCCTTCGTTTTTTTCGCGCTGTTTTGCTTCAGTTCAAGGATGAAGAATCTGTCGAGGATCCAGTTCTCACTGAATTCAGAAGAAAAATAAGGAGAAAGGATGAAAAGTACGAAGTTTGTCTTCCCTGGAAGGATAACGCTCCGGAGCTTGATTGCAATGTAAAGGAAGCGAAAGATCGGCTTGCCAAGCTCACGCGACGTCTCCAGAAAAACGAAGAGCTGCTCATTCGGTACGATACGACGATACGCGAATATGTTGAGAACAACTTCGCCGAACCCGCAACGACACAAGAAGCAGCCGGTCCAGTCTACTATCTGCCGCACCCAGCAGTCATCCGCAACGACAGGGAAACAACCAAGACTCGAATTGTCTTTGACGCGTCATCTAGTTCACCTGGAAAACTGTCACTGAATGAAGCGTTACACTCTGGTCTGAACCGGAATCCATCGGTACTTTCCCTGTTTCTGAAGTTCAGGATGTACAGAGTCACCGTAACAGCTGACATAGAGAAAGCATTCTTGCAAATTTTGTTGTCGGAAAACGACCGTGACGCACTTCGGTACTTTTGGTATGAACACCCGCCGACTCCTGCACAGACCTTGCCGAAACAACTTGTCTGGAGAATGAACCGTGTTCCCTTTGGTGCTACCCTAAGTCCCTTTCTACTGAGCGCCCCGCTGCACTACCATTTTGAAACTTGGACAGGTCCGCATGATGAACTCACAAAGGCCATGAAAAATCAATTTTACGTTGACGATTTCGTGACAGGCGCCGACTCTACCGAGAATGCCTTGTTGTTATGTGACAATGCAGCCAAAGTCATTAGCAAAGCAGGCATGCACCTCAGAAAATGAACGACTAATGAACCGCAACGTAAGACCGCTACTGAAGGGGACAACACCGTTAACTCTGATGTTAAGTTCACGATCCCGCAAAAGAATAAAGTTCTAGGCGTGTTATGGCACCCGGACGAGGATACCTACGGGTTCGACACGTCTGAAATTATGCAACTGGTAGCCTCAATTCCAAGCATGAAGAGTATTATGCTGAGAATCACAGCCAAAATATATGATCCATACGGCTTATTACTCCGTACACAGTAGAAGGCCAAGGTACTCTTTCAGAGGGCTTGGAAGAGGAAGGTGAACTGGGACGGAAATTTGCCAGGATGACTTAAAAACTGAATGGGACAAGTGATGCGAAGACCTTCGTCTTCTTAACGTGATACAGGTACCACGCTTTGTGCTGTCAAATGAACCCAGTAAAACAACCTTCCACGTGTTCTCTGATGCAAGCACCTCAGCTTATGGATCTGCAGTCTACGTGCGAGTCGAAACTACCAGTGGCATAAAGACTAGACTGCTCATCGCCAAGACAAGAGTCGCCCCCGTGAAAACGCAGACCCTACCAAGGTTGGAACTTCTTGGGGCTCTAACAGCAGTTCGGCTGATGTCAACCGTACAGAAGGAGTATGGTACCCGCTGCCAAGTTTCGTTCTGGACAGACTCGTCTGCGGTTCTTGGATGGTTGAACTCGAGCCCACGAAAGTGGAATACGTTCGTGGCAAACAGAGTGAGTGAGATCCATTCCCTAACCGATATTGAACAGTGGCGTTACTGCCCGACAGATCAGAACCCTGCAGATTTATTAACGCGGGGAATATCGGCTAAGAAATTGCAAGAAAGCAAACTTTGGTGGGAAGGACCTGACTGGCTGCTCAAAGGAAGTGACAAATGGCCAAATAGAACATTTCGCGGCGAACCGTATGCGGAAACCACAGAAGAACGGACACAAGTTTTACCCGTAACTGAAAGGAATATTTCCGAGCTTTTTGACCTCGCAAGGATCAACAACATGACAAAGGTCTTGAACATCACGGCTTGGATAATGCGGTTTGTCCACAATTCTCGTAACCCTGAAGGAAAAATAACTAGACCCCTAATCACTTGCGAAACTGGAAATGCCAAGAAATTTTGGATTTACAAAGCTCAAGAACGGGTGTTTTGTCGTCAATATTTGACCCATCCAGTGATCAGCAAATTTTTACCCTGCCGTGATGAGGATCGTTTGATTAGAGTGGGAGGACGGCTACAGAATTCCGACTTCACGACCAGCGAGCAACACCCAATCGTACTTCCTCCAGACGACGAATTTACAAGAATAATAATTGAAAACGAGCACAGACGGCTTTTTCACGCCGGCGTTCGAGATACGTTGGTGCAGTTACGTGAGCGATATTGGATCATCAGAGGTCGTCAAATAATTAAAAAAAGTGATCAGTCAGTGCAGTACATGCAAGAGACATTCAGCGAAGGCAATGAGCGAGCTCTATCCCTATCTCTATCCGACTCTATCCCACTCCCAAGGGATAGTGTCACCAAATGCGAACCGTTCAGTATCATTGGAGTTGACTTTACTGGACCATTGTACCATCGAGGAGACGGAGCCAAGAAATGTTACATTGTCATCTTCACTTGTGCCGTCGTGCGAGCAGTACACCTCGAGCTTGTGCGAAGTCTCAACACGCAAGACTTTTTAGATGCATTCCGTCGCTTTACAGCCAGGAGAGGAAATTGCAAGACAGTATATTCAGACAACAGCCTCACTTTCAAAAGAGCTTCGAAAGATTTTAAAACTATTTGGAGGACGATACGAGATGAGGGAACATTGAAGTACTTTAGGGAAAACCAAATCCACTCGAAATTCATAGCCGAACGAGCGTCCTGGTGTGACGGATTTTGGGAAAAACTTATAAGAACGATCAAGGAATCACTGAGAAAAGTTTCAAAAGCTAATTGTTTTGACTATGATGAACTGTACACTTTACTTATAGAAGTTGAAGCCATTGTAAACTCGCGGCCACTGACTACCCTTTCAGCGTCCCTAGAGGAGGAACCCTTAACTCCCGCACATTTTTTGATCGGCAGAACACTGCTGTAGGTACCGCAAGGTGGAATCTTAGACATCCAGAAGAAGTCATCAGAAGAAGAATTTCGGGGACGCTGGCGATGACGGAAAGAGTTACTAGATGCCTTTTGGAGTAGGTGGCGTAGAGAATACATACTGCAGCTGCCATCCCCCACACTGTACATAATGCATCTTCAAGCGACGCTAAAGTTGGCGATGTCGTCCTCATTGTGAACGAGAAAATACCAAGGTCGCTTTGCGATCCGGCGGTGATCGAAAAAACTTTTCCGGGCTCTGACAACAGAGTTCGTCTTTGCCTTCTCAAGAAGTCGGACGGATGTCGTATTCGACGTGCAGTGCAACATCTGTATCGCCTGGAAGCTTCGAGTTAATGCTCCTCTTTTCGCCGGCGGGAAGATGTTAGAAAATGTATTCTGGTTCGTAGCTTCAAATCGGGCACATACCTACGCAGAGATTAGACATCCCACACACAGCTCTCCTTCGTCGTTTTTCATTGGCCCCACAGCGGAGCATACCCTACTGCGCTTTTCTTCGTCTCCTCATGACATAGCCCCCGCGTGGAAGGCGACCGGCCCGGTCGAAATCACAATAAATGTTCTTATGCGGTGATAATGCGAATGAGAGGAGAAGAGAGGGGAAATGGTCTGACCGCCACGGATTACGATGGTTTCATGAGCTGTGGCCCCTAAACATCGTTTCCCGCCTATGGAGCGAAGCAGCAGCCAAAGCGCGTGGAGCTCCGCCAGAGAACTGGGCAGGGGATCGGCGTAGTCGTATCGCTGGGTCGCGGCTGGTCACGTCGGATGGTCACGGCGGGTGATTGCTTGGGGGAACGGGACTGGAGATGGTCATGTCTATGGCTCACTGTGGCTGGGCGGGACGACGGCATCCAAGAAACTTGTAGCAGTAGCTTCTGGAGGCGTGACCGGGTGAGGCTGAGACCGCGACAGGGATCGAGACCCCGCACCTCACTAAAAATGTTACGGGGAAGGTATTGTATTCACAAAGTCTGAAGTAGGAAGCCAGAGAATGAAGCCAGAGAGAGAGAGAAAACTTTATTATGAAGAGATGGGTTAAGGAGACGGGGTGGCCACCAGGCTGGTGGCGACTAAAGCAGCTCGTTCAACCAAGAGCTCCTGGGTGGCCAGGTCGGAGCTGCCCAGCGCCTCCTCCCACTGCTCGCTGCTGGTGATTGGAGTGAAAGGGTCATGAGGGCATTCCCACCTGCAATGTTTGAGTGATGCATACGCACTACAAAGGGGACATTCGGGAGAGGGGAATTCTGACGGGTGAATATGATGGAGAAGGAATCTCGTTGGGAAGATTCCCGTTTGAAGGAGTCTCCATGTTCGTACTTTTTGTTGTGGAAGAAATGCGTGGGCTGGTCGGTAGAGACGACGGGAGAGACGGTAGTGCTCTGTGATGTTGTTAAAAGTGATCAGCTTGTCTCTTGTGGACCTGGCGCCATGGTGGGGGGAGGGGTTCATGCCAGTCCGGTGTGTAGCTCTCGGGCCGATATGTGTGCCGCCTCATTCCCCTCTAGCCCTGCATGGGCCGGGGCCCAGAAGAATTCCACAGAGATAGAGAGCGGATTTTGTTGGAGAATTTGGAGTGCATCCGAGGAGATATTGCCTTGTGCGAAATTTATAATGGCCATTATGGAATCTGAAAATATGATTCTAGGTTGTGGCCGACAAGTAAGAGCCACAGCGATTGCCATCTCTTCCACCTTAGCTGGGGAATCAGTGGGAAAGGTGATTGCATTAACTGGGAGGGGGCGGAGAGTGCGGGTGGTTGATAACTGCTACCGCGTAGGCATTTTGATGCCTGTATTCTGCAGCATCTGCGTAGACGATATCGGACCGGATGGGTAGCTGTCGGGCGAAGGCTCGAGCCCTTGAGAGTCGTCGCGGTGCGTTGTAAACCGAATGCGTATACCTGGGCAGAGGTCGAACGATAAGATTCTCTCGGACATCTGTCGGGATGGAACATGCCTCCTGCACCAGGTCTGAGACAGAGATATTCTGCGCCTTAAGTATTCCTCGACCTGGTGGTGAGCGCTCTAGGTGTTCCCGCTGTGAAAAGAGGTGCGCCTCGATGAGCTCCTCAGCAGTACATTAGACACCGAGATTATTAAGCCGGGCAGTGGAAGCATTTTAAATGTAGAGCATTTCTTTAACTCACAATGTCACCCGTCCGTTGGCGATCGGCGTCCGCAGCCAGCCAGCACGTGCGCCCCTCCCCCGCTCCTCCTCGCTCTCAACAACAGGTGCGGGCGCGCATGCGCGTGTTCCGGCGCTGAAAGAGGCGTTCCAGCAGCAGGTGCTACCTCCTCTCCCTCTACTGCGCGCGCTAAGGCAGCGGCGAAGCGTCAGCGTCGAGCGGCCGATCCCGAGCGTCGAGAACGAGAGGCCGCCGCCAGTCGTCAGCGTCGAGCTGCGGATCCATCGAATCGAGAGCGAGACACGGCTTCGAAACGTCAGCGGCGAGCGGCGGACCCCGCGTTACGAGAACGAGATGCCGCGGTCGGCCTTGTTGACGTAGTCCACGACGTACGCCGCGCACGCGTAATGGTCGAGGATGACCTGCAGGTTCATGTTGGAGTCGAGAACCCTTCCGATCCACGGGTTTAACGCGTTCACGCGCTTCTCGGCGGGGGTCCTCGCGTGAAGCACGCACGGACACGACGCGCCAGCCCGCAGAATCTCCGAGTACTCCTCCCCGGACCGCCCGTCGAACGCGCGCAGGAACTCGTCCAAGCTCGCAAACTCCCCGTGCTCCAACGCCTCGTGCATTTCGTCGTACTTGGACTTCAAGCGCCGTCGACGCACCCGCACAACAACAACAACTACAACTACCACCGCCAACTACCACAACCTACCCCACGTGACCACCCCCAATGCTTTGCATTTACTCGTGTCCCTCGCGCGGGGGCATGCGACGGAGGTTTTTTGAGGTAGCTGCAGAGCCGCCCTATATGCTTTCCGAATGAGGCAGTTGATTTTGGCGCGCTCCGTTTTGATTGCGCGAATACAGGCCAAGTACACACGAGCCTACTAATGAAAAACACCTGTACGAGGCTGTGTCTGTCTTTCTCGCCCAGGCCTCGGTTTCGATTGGACACCCTTCTGATGAGTGCTATCAGCTGGTCTACCTGGGAACTTAATTGCCTTATGAGTTTCGAATTGGTTCAATTCTGCTGAATATTGAGGCCTAACACCTTGAGTTTTGGGACCTAAGGAACAGGGTGAGCTTGTACCATAATTTCTAACTTACAGGTTGCAGAGGCTGTCCTTTTAGGAGGGAGAATCAGAAGCTCTGATGGGGTAAGTGAGCACATGAGACCTGCCTTATTAGCCTGAGTTGACACCACGAGCAGAGCGTTCAGATCCACGCACCAACTACATCGAGTCCGATCGTCGTCGGCTTCCTCTTTTAGCAGCTCAGAAGTCATCAACCCCACAGACACCGACGCACACCCGTCGGTTTAGTACAGAGCCCAGCATCCTCGTCACAATATATTTCACAAAATGCACGCAGTAGTAACGATTCGAACTCCGGGATTAGGTAAGGCGAATGAGGAGTCAGACATAACGTACGATTCTTGTGAATCTCCACGAACGGATACACAAATTTTAGAGGGAGACAGGGAACTACACGAAGGGGTGCAGTCGGCGAGTCATCATGACAAATACTATGTGAGGTGAAGCTAAGGGGAGCTTACTTCGTTTGCTTGCCAAAGGTACGTACATCGGTGTATATGAGTCAATCATATAAGGAAACGTAAACATTATAAGGAAACGTAAACATTTTGGTGAAGTTTCCAATAAAACAGCAGCGGTGAAGTTTTCAAGTGTGTCAAACAGCCGCACAGCAGCAAATCACATGCCTCAAGGCACGCACCGTAACTGCCGTAGAAGGATGTGTGACGCCAAGTCCGCGTGAAAGCGAGTATCATAACAAAGCACCGCCTTAGCAAGTAATTGCAAATACTGACACGTTAAACCGCCAAGGCCTCCAAAATGAGCTACTGCTTCCACAACAGCAATTCGCCCATCTGACCGTTTTCGCCATCCTGATTCGCGAATCCGTGAAAATCTGTGATACGTTTTTCAAATGAATATGGGCACTCACAATTTGCGCTTCAGAACAGCCGGCCAATTGACAGCTGCACAAGCCTGCCAGTTATGTACACCAAGTATTACGGCACAATACCACGGTGCTTCCTATGCATCCATCGCAGCGCTCTGTGGTAGTGAAGTGCAATCGCTTTGTTGCGACGTCGTTACCGACGCTAATTCCAACACAAAACGCTGCGAGCCACAAACGTCATTCGGTAAGAGTGCGCGCAACAGCCCCTCATGAGTCATGACAGTGAGAGCATCAGTGCATTATGGCGTCAGACGTCCATCCAAACCGTATTCCTAAATCAACAGGTCACTGAAGAGTTGATTCCACGGTGCCTTAATTTTAAATGGGAGTAGCCACATATTCCCGAAGCTAAAGGCAGTCGTTCCATTAACTAGTGGCTCTGCGTACGTGTGGATATCGCCAGCAGCAATTACCACAGCAAGCGGCCCCTGCGACGAATGCCAACAGCGAGTGATGCTCACCGCGGTAAGCCCCACACATCGCGCAAGAAGCGCGCGTTCCCTCGCCAAACATGAGTGGGGAGCGCGGCTCTCCGCAAGTAGAACTCGCACTCACAAGTGGTGAGTTGGGACTCACCGCGAGGGGAACTCTCACTCGCGAGTGGTGACTTCCACTCGCCGCGAGTGGCGCTCGCACTCGAGAGTGCTGAGCGTGGCTCGCCGCGAGTGGTGAACGGGGCTCACCGTGATTGGCGCTCGCACTCACTCGCACTCGCACTCACCAGGGCCCAAAACGACGGTGAGCTAACTCACCACTCACTCGTGAGTAGTGAAAGGGGGGTGTGTGAGTGCACTCATGAGTGAGTTTGTCTACCTATGCCAGGAACATTTTCAGAATTGAAGATTTGGCCTCAGCGATGGGACAAGATTGTTTTCGTGAACTGAGAGAAATTACAAGAAACTAACTGAGCGGAATGTGTCTTAATTGTTTCAATACGATTGCATTTCCGTTTTAGCAGCCGTATTTGCGGCTTCGTGATCGTGATTACGTTTTGAGTTTAGTGACAAAATTTCGTGTTCTGTTTTTTCTGCGGCCCACACAGAGCCTGTATGTATTTGTGTCCCGGCGGGAGTACGCGGAAAGTGTGTCGCGTAGTGTGGCCGTCAAGCGGCTGACGTAAACGGAAGCTAGAGTGTTAGAACTCATGTTCTGGGTGTTCCGATCGACGTAAGTGAGCATCTGTATGCACTGGTGGCTAAGTGGCCCAGACAGCTTAAGTTTAAGTAATGAAGTGTATGAATAATCCCCTTGGTATTACTTTCCATGATGCCTGTGCTTAAACGTTTTGTGAATCACAATTGACGAAATGTTTCCAATCATCACCTTGTCCTCCGCCCTTTATTGCCTAAGTGTTAACGTATTATTTATTCAAGGGACCCTGCAACTCTTTCGATAAGCGCTTTCACTCTGCCCTTCGCGTCTAGAACCGCTACGAAAGCTATAGTTATCGCAAGCACGGAGTGGCACTGCGTGATTTGCTAGTCGCACCAGATGCGCCTTCCGTTCGCTCTTTGTTCTAGTGGCTTTTTTAATGTTGCTATTGAAAAGCGTTCAATGCTGCCACTGAAGGAAAACCGGCCAACAGCCACTACATGGCCTTAGTGACGTAATTCGCGCCGTCGAAGAACTGTCAAGACCGGAAAAGAGAAGAATCTTTGAGCAAGTTTACAAGTTATCTGATGGGCATAGAGCGGTAATTTTTGGCTGAGGTACTTTGCGACTCCCTAATATAAGTACCGGTTGTGTTGGGAGGGTACGTTCTGCAAGCGTTTAGGATTTCAAAAAAAAGTTGGAAAAAGTGTTGCAGGGTTCTTTTAAAGAAAGAAGCAAGGCCCACAACCGATGTTGCACAGGAGAAGCTCTAGAGATCCGTAAGGTTACATGGACATGGCTATGACCTGCGGTTAAAAAAAGACAAAATGACATGCCGTAAAAATGTCTTCCCCCATCTATAGAAAACGTGAAAGATTCCTATAGAGAGACACTCAGAGGATCATAGAAGACGCTGAAGACAACCACAGGGATGTCGGTAAGGAGGGGCTAAAGACAGACATAAAACTAGCTCTAAAATAAACTGGAGACACCCATAGCAACGTCGATGCAAATAGCTATTGATATATCCACAAATAACCTAAAGACACCCATAGAGATGTCGAAAAGAACTTAAGACAGTCATAGTACCCGCTTTAGAAGAAGCTAAAGACACCTATTGAAATTTCAACACGAATAACTAAAGACAGCCATAAAAATGGGTATACCTGAATGGGCCAAATAGCAAAAGGCATTCATAAAAAGGATTTTCTATAACCGGTCATACGATATTTTTGTGTGGGTAGTTTAAAACCATCTCTAAAATGTGATTGTAAGCAGCGTTTCAGTATTAATCAATTCCCTACTAATGCAAAATTTTCACTTAAGGAAGACATTTGTTAAGACCAAGAAGAGTAGCGGTATACGTTAACAGAAAGCAGTTAATTGGCATTTTAGCTCCATGACTGTAAAGCATTTGCGGAGCTAGTGGAGCGTTCTGCTCAGAATAAGCGATAGCCAGCCGTACTACGTTGCGAACAATGTCTGTAGCAGCTGGCCTGCCGCAGTCATCTTCCCACTGTTTTTTTTTTTTTTGCTTTTTATTTCATTCTCTCTCAATCCGAGTCGCGCCACAATGAAACAATCCATGCTAGTTGCGTCAGGTGTGACTGAATCCAGAGCATCCGCGTCGGTGGTATAGTGGTTAGCATAGCTGCCTTCCAAGCAGTTGACCCGGGTTCGATTCCCGGCCGACGCAAGTGTTTTTTTATCTTTTGCATGTGAAGCGCACCTCAGCGTAAAGTCGTAGGTTCTAGAGCATTGGCATTGTTTTCCGAGCGACCCCACGGAAAGTCATAACTGGAAAAGTTAAGGCGTCGAAGTTCCAGAATACTTCCTTACAATGATAGGTCAAAATGCGCCCGCCCTCTCACGCTAATGGCCGGAGGTTCAGTGACAGTGTGCTGTTGTGCCGGAGGACGCGGGTCCGATTCCAGGCCGTGACGGCCGCTTTTATGAAGGAGGCGAAAGTCAAAAACACCCGTGTGTACTAGATTTCGGCTCAGATTAAAGACTACCAGGCGTTCAAAATTAATCCAGAGCCCTCCACTACAGCACGCCTCATAGCCTGCATTGCGTCAACGCTTTAAACCCTACAATTAAATAAAAATCAATCAGTGACATTCTTGAAGGGATGCAGGTTCGATCCAGCCTGCTGTGGCGGTTTCTCTAATTAAGGCCAGAACCGAAAGTGCCCGTGTGTCAATGTTTAGGCACCGTTACAGATTCCCAGCTGGCACAAAACTAATCTGGAGCCCTCCCCAATACAGCGCGCCGCAAAGTCAGGTGAAGCTTCGGCACGTAAAACCACTAAAATTGACGAATATTTTCACTTCTTGGTTTTAGTAGCGACATACATCGTGCTATATTGGACGAATTATGCTGCTATCATAAATCCACCATTTGTCGTACGGCATCTCATGGTGTTATCCTCAGCGCTCATTGCCATTTTAAATCTTCGACCCAGGGGACACAGTTATTCCCACGGGGCACAGTTAATGAAAAAAAATTCCGCCATCTCCACGAAGTGAATGATGATGAGAGGGGCGAAGCAAAAATGCTTTTCGGTGAAACCGTGAAACATTCGCCCACACATCATATAAAGACTCGACACGTCAAGCTTTCCACGCCTCCGTTGACAAGCCCGTCGACGACGTTGAGGTTTGTGGTGGTTATGTAGGGGTTGTTTTGGACGATGAGAATCTCCATGGGTAAGTTGGCGAATTCGGTGTGTGTCATTTTAGCCACCTTGGCCGTCGCCTTCTGCAGAGCGTCTTGTGTCGTGTACCCCCGGTACGTTTCTTGAGCTCGTAGGCGACGACGACAACCTCTTCTTCTTCTTGTTCTCCTTGTTGGGTAGCAACGAACGCGTTGAACGTTTTGACCTCTTCGGCCAATCTTTGGTTGGCCAATCCCTAGGGGGATCCTGCCACAATCATAATTAATGTGCCGTGCCGTATACAGCAGCAACGAGGGACGGGACAGGGCCCGAGCAAGAGGAGCTTCGCCCTTAAAAGGAGATCGCAGTGTCGACGTTGCTGTCATGATCGAGCGCAGCAGAAGAGGAAGGGAAGACCTCTAAGCCCTTTAATGGGTATGCGGCATGTCTGTTTAGGCCGTCATCACTAACATCTATATCCATGTAACAACGAAGGAGAGGGAGGGAGCGCCGATGAGGGTGTGCGTGCTATTCATCCGGACCCCGAAAGGGTGACCGTTTTTTGCGGTCATCTTTGGATGGCCCTCCGGTTGAAGTATGCCCTGTTCTATTTTATTGTAGTACGAGAAAAGATCCGTACCAGTAAATGCCTAGCAAATATGCGGGAAGGGTAATCATTAATGTTTGAGAATATCCCTGTCGGAAAACCCGTGTTTCCTAGCATTAGGAGATTTACAGAATACGCTGGAGAGAACGGAAAACACTGGAAAACGCCAAGCTGAACGACAGCAACGCGGGTAGGTTGCTAGAAAGCATCGAATAACACGGGTACGTTGCCTCTGGGGACTGGTCTTCAGCCAGCGCGAAAGGGATAGCACGAACTGGATAGTGCAGTCTCATGCGCTGCTGGGCTGGACACGAGAAGGCCGCGCGCTGGTTACGTGGTCGACTGGTTGTATTTCAGCGCCGCGACCGACGCAGATGCTCCGAAACTTAGTGTTTGTGGCCCGTGCGGTGCCGCAAAGTCCAACGTTTTCAGCGTGCGCTGCACGAAAAGAATGCTGCGTGCGAGTGACGATCATCTCGTTCACTTGCATTGCAGCCGTCTATCGTAATAAAAGGTCGTTGTATTGCTGCTATTAGCATTCCGGCCGCTTTTGAAAAAACCTTCGCTACAAATTTGCAATTAACAACGCTGGTTAGCACAAATCACGGTAATGTTGGAACATCTAAGCGTAGCCCGTAACCAAACAAATGGTTAAATAACATTCACAAATGCCTAGGGTTCTTTGAGGGAATTTCAGTTGAATATGTTGTACCACAAAATATTCTTTGATAAACGAATCAGGCAATAAGGATAGCCCGTCGGCAAAACGGACGCTAAAGGACAAGCAAGACGTGCATTTTGTAGATGGTAATTAATGCAGTTTACAATCTGACATGCGGTTTTGGGCGTCTTTGAGAGCCCCATTTTCTGAATCGGCGTGCTGTTTTTTTTTTTTTCTAGCGAGCACCCTTTTTATTTTAACGCGAACGATGTGTCCAATCAAGTTTGACTAGTGAAAATAAGTTTTTAAAACCATCTAACTATTTTTTAATATTTGCCGCTGCCTGTGTAAAAAGATAAGAAATGGCACCAGGGAACTCATTACATTAACAAGACAGTTAAAAATTAAGAAACGTAGAAAGAAAACGCGCCCCTTCGCTCTAGCCCGGCCGTTCGGAAGAAAGTTCGGGGATGCATCGCCCTGTCGCGCGACAGCACTCGCGGGGTGGGTGAGCCCAAAATACTAGGAAATGAGGTGGGTATGAGGGGTCGCGGAACAAGTTCTCGTGATCGCCAGGGGAACACTTTGTTCTCTCCTTCTTTTCGCCTTTCGGTCAAAATTTGACGGTGGCTGCGTGGCTTAGTGGCTCGTTTACGTTTCACATCTGTGCTTTGTCTACTTGAAGTTACACGTAACGTTTTGGCAAAAACGTGCATCTTATGTCTCCGGGAAGTGTCAGCAGCAACATGTAAAACTACGGAAGCTGTGATAAAAGCAAGAACAGTGGTCCAGATTCCAAGCATCTCGAAGTGAGGACTCCTCGGGCGACGACAAACCGTGGTGCCTTGGATTATTGGCACTTTGATGCGAGTGAATACGACATATCCCAGAGGCAGCGTGATTCGGAATACGTGCGATGTGCTTCGAC
The DNA here is from genome assembly GCA_013339765.2 of Haemaphysalis longicornis. Classification (NCBI taxonomy): domain Eukaryota; kingdom Metazoa; phylum Arthropoda; class Arachnida; order Ixodida; family Ixodidae; genus Haemaphysalis; species Haemaphysalis longicornis. Next base: position 161,760,740 of record CM023450.1, on the reverse strand, counting down.
GATCTAGTTAAATTGCAGTCAACCCTGCGTGACTTTGGCAGATGTCGTGCGCGCGTACTCTTCGACATAGTGCTGACCTACAGAGACGTGCGCTCTTCACCACAGGATACCCTTCCAGGCCTTGCTGTACGAATGCATTATCAACGGATCAAGGTTCACCAAGGAACGGAATCCAGCTAAGGATTGACTGTCTATTATAGTTTTCTAGCGTTCTTTCACGTTTTGTTTTTAAATAAAACAGATGCAAGAAATGTTTGTTTACTTGTGTTTTAATTACCCAAAGAAATATAAGGGACCACTTTTCGAACGGTTATTGTCGATACTCGTTTTTTTTGCTATCAGGGAGAATAAATTTTCTTTCGAACCGATTGAGCGCTATGATAGAACAATGCAGTCACAGAGCGAAATCAGCTGAAAAGTGCAGAAATGAGTCTTGAGAAATTTTGTTGTGCTACATATCTTTCTGTGAATCCTGTTAACAGCCATGTGGGTTTGTAATTACACGGCTTTAAAGAAAAAAGGTCTAGTGCGAGCATCGGCCACGCTATCCGTTGGAGACGGCTTGGTCTCCGGCGTGTTCCAGCGTTACGTTCCAGCGCGCGCCGGGTCTGCGCGTTTTCGCATCCGGCGTGTTCAAGCGTCGAGTGTCCGGAGCGCTCCAGCGTTCCCGCGCCCGCCGTATTTCAGCGTTAGGTATTCCCACAATCAGGCGAACGCCGCCGCTGGATTTTCCGATAGGGATGCTCATTTAAAACAGGATTATAATTCCTGTTTTAGGGCGCAGCCCTATGGCACCAGGAACCTGGGTTTCGCCGGCGGAGACATCCGCGTAACCGAGTGATCGTACGAGCCACTTTGGCAGAAAGAAGACGGAGAGGAGCATCTGGCAAGATTTTGAGGAGGAGGGCGGCACTAGCTGCTATGGCGCCATCTCACAGAGCGTCGTCACTGCTTAGTATGTCTCATTATCTCCCTCTTACACCCACCGTTTGTGGCTCATCCGACCCACGTGACATTTCCACGGGACGTTCAAAGAGGATTTGCAACAGCATGCTCAGCGGCAGGGAACTGCTTCCGGATAAAGGGCAGGGTAGCGCGCGCTGATCATGCGGTCACTTGCTGAGACGCAGTAAATATGCTTCCGTGGACGAGAAGATTGCAGTTCGCTTTGCTCAACAATATCGCATTACGGCATATAGTAATCGTCATTTGATTTTTGTGAATATGATGAGGGCGAGCTCACATTACCCAGTTCCGCTGTAGATTTCGCCAGCTGAACTTGCATATGCGCCAGGCGGGTCTTACTTCCTCCACTCTTTGTGCTGTTTGTGGGGAATACGAGAGATTAAAGCAATTTTTAAGAGCGAAGCTCCTCTTGCTCGGGCCCTCTCCCGTCCCTCGTAGCGCCGTGTACATACCGCTGATGATGATTGGGGCAGGATGCCCCTAGGGATTGGCCAACCAAAGATTGGATGAAGAGGTCAAAACGTTCAACGCGTTCGTTGCTACCCAACAAGGAGGAGAGGGCGAAGAAGAGGTTGTCGTTCGTCGTCTGCGAGCTCAAGACTCTTGTTCGGGCCCTGTCCGGTCCCTCATTGCTGCCATACACGGCGGAATGATGATGATTGTGGCAGGATCCCCCTAGGGATTGGCAAACCAAAGATTGGCCGAAGAGGTCAAAACGTTCAACGCGTTCGTTGCTACCCAACAAGGAGGAGAGGACGAAGAAGAGGTTGTCGTTCGTCGTCTGCGAGCTCAAGACACGTACCGGGGGTATGCGACACAAGACCCTCTGCAGAAGGCGACGGCAAAGATGGCTAAAATGTCACACACTGAATTTGCCAACTTACCCATGGAGATTCTTATCGTTCCAAACAAGCCCTACATGATCACCACAAACATCGAAGTCGTCGACGGGCTTGTCCACATAGCGATGGGAAGTCTCAAGCTTTGCGAGCAAGGAGTGGTAGTCTTGACGCGGCGGCACACGGTTTCGATTCCACGACTGTGTGGCCGCGACGGGAGGTACGTGGCGCACTTCCCACTGCACTACAAACCGAGACGCGAGCATGGCTATGAACGCGCCTGATGTTTTTAGATGCAGAGAATCTGATTCACTCGCCTTGTCCCTCCGGCGTCGTCGTTGTCGTCGTCGACATTGTCCACCCCTCACCCATTCTCCTCGCCGCGCCAGCTGCGCTCTCCGCCGCTCACCCCCTCTCCTCTCCGATCGCGAACACTCTCTCGCGAGTGGCATTGGATTGGATTCAATTGGATTTGCTTGAATTGGATTGGCTTGGCTTGGCTTGGCTTAACTTGGCTTGGATTGGATTTGCATTGGATTGGATTAAAGTGGATTGTGTTGGATTCTGTTGCGTCATAGCCGCAGCACGTTGCGTCATAGCGTCGGCAGACGCGCTGGGGCCGGCGCATGTGCAGTACTCTCTCTTCCGCGGTTTCCTCTCCTTCGGGCGCGCTGCGCATATAACCGGTGTGCCGTTCTCCGGCGAAGCAACACCCACGCTTGGCTCAGACACCTAGAGTCCACGCGGCTTTACAAGTACGCCAACGTCGTCATCGACTGGGACCGGCTTACGCAGTCCCCTCAACGTTATGCGCGCTATAAAACGCGGTCCCTTCGCCGCTCCGCCTATGCGTCGCATCTACACAGGGGTTCCCGCGAGGGGAGGTGGAAGTTTTTCACTCATTCAGATGATGCGCGCCGTCAAGAAGATCTGTAGCAACGTGCCGAGTCTTTATGTGGTATGTGGGCGAATATTTCACGCTTTTACCGATAAGCATTTTACCTTCGCCCCTCTCATCATCATACACTTCGTGGAGATGGCTAGATTTTTTTTTTTGCATTGTCGTGGTTTTTCTCTAATGAGGTAATGTCAGTTTGTCGCGCCATTACAACGAGTTGGACTTCCTATAGCAATTCCCGTACTGCTTTCTTTTGTGGCCACTACCATGGTTAGTGTGAACGTAAACGAACTGTGAACGAAATGTGAACTGTGAACAACCATGAACGAACTGTGTGACACCTTCCTGAACATGGTGTCGCGTTGGTCACGTGTCTACATCCCTGTGAAGCCCAGCCATGCGGGTCGCCAAATACTTTGCAGGCCCAACAGACTGACACTGTCAAATGTCACACCGTCCTCTCTATCTATGCGCAAAAAACGTATTCCGTGTGGGCTGAGTGGAAAATCTTTCCGAAGTATACTTTGGAGGACATCCCGAAGGAACACCGCGGCCAAACAATGAAGAAATGTATGTTTCACAGTTTCGCGTTGTTTACAATTGGAACAGTTGGTTCCCTATGGCGCTGAAAGCCCCCTTTCCTTCATCCCGGTTGCGACTCAAAGTGGAAATAATGTGCAATTTAAAGGAGAATCTGCCCCAGGTGACACTTCCAGCGATACCAGTGGTGGAAATAAAGTATATAATGTATAGCCAGTTTACGTTTTTATTTAGTCTTAGCATTTCATGCAGCTTAGATGACTCTTTCTTGTATAGCGCTCGTCCAGTAAGCGCCCCCGAAATTCCCACAATATCTCATGAAGAGCGACTGTATTCACTGTGCTAGTTCACCCAACGCCGGAAATGCTTTCCACACCCCTTGTTTCGCGTTGTACGACAAAATGATCTCTTGATTTCATTTTATTAGTACCTATTTTCCCTTACTCTTCTCTCGCCTTCAGTTGACCTCAGATATTTCTACTAGCGTACCAGTCGACGAAGCCTCGCATTTGCGCTTGTGAGGACCCACCATGACTTAGAGCTTGCGAGAGTGTACAGAATAACAAACTAAATTCACGTTTTTCAGTCACGAACGTGTCGTGGCTTAGTTTCAACTGAGCGAACGAATTGCGACGACCCGCCGGCCTCCTGCCGAGTAAACACTGGACCGACTGATTCTGTCGGAGGGTCGGCGAGGCGTGCTGTGGCGCAGTTATGCCAAGCCATCTTGTTTTGACGTCATACGAAGCACCACAGGAAATCTGCAAGGTGAATGCACACAGGATGACAGCATTTTCGAAATAATTTTGTAGTGAATAATGTTGTGTAAACGCAGCGAGAGTGGTGGAAACGAAGGCCCGAGACCTAGGACTACTATTTGCGCTTGCAGCCCCGGAATGTTGACACTTGGCCATGCATAATAAATGGTATCTAAAATCATAATCGCGCTGTACTTATTGCTGTTCAATCTCAATGTATTACACAGTAAGTTGCGAACTTGCGTCTTCCTAGAAAGCAGAGTTCAGGAAAGGAGCTTTTGTCGGCGTCGTTCGAGCCAATTCTCTCCCTTGGCTCAGTGACTGAGGCGTTGTGCACCTGATCTCAAAGACCCGGCTTAAATCCCGGCCGTGGTGGCTGGTTTTATGAGGGACGGCAAAAGTGAAAACGCCCATGTGTCGAGACTTCGGGGGACGTTAAAGGTCTCCAGGTGGAAGAAATTAATCCGGATCGCTCCGCTAAGGCACGCCTCACAACCTAGGCGCAGCCACGCCGCGTTGGAAACCACAATCAATCGAAGCATTGCCGTAGGCTGGCGTTCGTTGAACACCTCGCCAATGTGGTCTGCCCGTTTAGAAATGCATTCCTTTATTAAAGCAGCTTAGAAAGCTGATAATTCTTGAGCGGCACATCTGAATGTGTTCGCACATGGTATTCAGAGCTGTTTGTGCGTTGCCTCATAGGCTGCTGTCAAATGCGTCCAGTTTCATATTTTGTAAGAAATAGGGGGCGCCAGTAGTGCACCTAATAATTGCGGAGCTATAGACTGGAACACAATTCGTGTCGTGGCTTGGCTTCAGCTCTTGAGTACGTCCCTGACGAAGTAGTGCTGAGTATTTCCCTGAGTAGAGTACATCCCTGACGAAGTAGGTACTGACGAAGTAGTGCTGGCCTCTTCATTGCAGTCCCACTTCGATGGCCAGGACGTCCTTGCACAGCAGGCCTTCGCGGAGCATTCGCTGTTCCGACACAAGGACTGCGAAGGTGACCATCCCGAGGGCGGGTCTTGAGAACCAGTAGCGAGGCACTGTCAGCTCGGAGGACGAGAAGCTCTTCACCAGGTGCCTCTCGTTGCCGCAACGGTCGAGCAAACGCAGGAAAAAGTTGAACTTCTTGCCGCACTTGGTCGCGTGAAGAAGCTCGAGGCCGAACTGCACCGCGTCGCCCTCTTCCTGGCCAGCCGGGACACCCAGGCAGGCCACCAGGCGAAGCACGCAGAGAACACTGCCTTCGCGCTCGATGCCAAATGGCCCGCTGTATAGGCGAGGCTGGCCGTTTCGGCGGCTCTCCTCCTGCACCGGGATGCAAGACAGATAGATTAAGGAAACGTGCTATGCGCTATCCTTGTTGTAAGTGAGGAATGAATAAAAACGAAGTGATAAATGGTTGCCTTGGTGCACAGCACGTACTGGCAGGTATTGCGGGCCACGTAAGAACTGAGGAGCGTAGCGGCACTACTCGGTCGGAAGCAGCGAAAGCATCGAGAGTGCAGCAGACGTTGTGACCAGTGTTCTCACATCCTCAGAACAAAAGTCGCCAGAAAATGGCCAAAAGTAGCCCCGGAAAGATGCCACCTAGAGCTCAACGTTCAAAAAGAGCCAGAAAGGTCGCCATTGTGAGCAAAAAGATGGTACCAATTTCTTGTCGATTCGGTGGCCTGCATAGAAAAAAAGGCAGAAAGTTGGAGGAGTAGCGGAGCTTGGAATGAATATTATTCATTTGCTACGGATCGGAGAAATAACAGTAGTTTTCCGTGTTCACCTAAGAAATATTTTACTTAAAGTAAATTATTCAAACAGTATGAATGATCATACAGCCTGAGTTCGCTGCACAGTTTTTCACCCCTTTTATTGCCTCCTTACTTTCCCGTACCTATTATAAATCGTCAAACATGCTCACCCCCCCCTCCCCACATGGAAACTCAAGCGCTCTTGAAATGCCAAAACATCACACCTCAAACTGACGGCGTTACTTGAAGTCTTCGGCGCGATTCCTAAAGCAGGCGATCGATATCTAAAAAAGGAACGTGTTTGGCATTGCGCTGGTAAGTAGCAGTGTACGTTGGAGCGTTCAGCGTCACTCTAACGCCTGGGGCCTTATTCTCCACTTTGCCATATCGTTCCCATTTTCTTGTTGGGAATGGCTTCTAGTTTCACCTTGACTACTGAAAAGCATTGGACGACCAAATAAAGCCCCCTTATCCGTATGCAAGGTGTGAGAACAGTGCGGAATTATATAATAGCAATCAGCGCTCAAGCGAGCCAGAAACAAGCCAAGTCGCCGCTCTAATATTTCAGTCGGTACGATCCTGTAAAAGTCGCCAGTTTGTGTGCGCCAAACTTACCAACCCTAGTACTGACAGTGGAAAGAAGAAGAAGCACAAAACGTAGGACACACAGCAAATACGAAAATCAACGCCAACCGCCAGGGGTGTGAGCGTCGAAGATAAAAGCTGGCTGTTTGGGTACCATGCTAGCAACAAGCGAAGCACGATACGCCTCCTTATTTCCCCCACGGAAGGAGTTCATGCCAACTACCCAAATGCTCGGGCTGAAGTGATTGAGATTTCCACACTGTCGGCTAGAGACACGCTGCAGATATGTGCGCAATGAGGAAGATTGTGCACTAGAAATTTCCTCCTGCCTCCACGAGGGCCATGGCGCGGACACGTGCATGGTTCTGAATCTGGATATATTAGGGGCAAGTACGGTGCCTAGCGAATGATTCTGCTTCACCTCTGCTGAGAAAACACACAATGTCACGTGTCTAAGCAACCCGCAAGTCAGCAGACGGCAATCATGCAGAGCAACACGCCGACGTCTGTAAAGATGAAGCCCTAAGATGCCCTGGTATGGATAATTCTGAAGAATTTTGGAAAGCTAGCTTAGGAGTTATTGTAGACACTTAAGTACAGTTTGACTCTGCAATTTTACCTATTGCAGAGTGACCTCAGGTGTCATCCATACAGGTGGAAATAGCGTTACTAATATTTGCGTTCTGAAAGACGTGTGTCGTTCCGCGCACCACTACTAGAGCGGCGCATGTGCTCTGACCAAAGCGGTCCGGACCGGTTCGCATTCCCCGATGATCATTGTCAGTGCAAACAAACTCCAAACCTACCCCCAATCGCCTTCCCATCTTTTGAGCAGTGGATGGCTCGTCTGGTCGACCCGGACCTTGGACACCAGCAAAAACTGTTTAAGAGGGCCTAAACGGCAAGTCGCAGCCCGGGTATACCGGAATAAGGATGTCCTCCGACGGGCGAGTGCCCTGTCATCAGCACTTTCGCTCAATAAAAGTTTATTCTCCTCTCCTCAGAGGGAGCCACCTAGCATGTTCCGTCTACTCTGTTGAAGCCCGGAAGTGTTAGATACTGTATTTTTATGATTCTAACGCGCAGGTGGGCTTACGTAGGAAACTTTGGATAAAATAACTTCACGCTTTTTGTACCACGCAGATTTTAATTTGATTTTTGTAGGGGTTCGTGTCAATGGCACTGCTGCTGGCCGCTTTGAAGCCGATGTCTGCTTTGAACCTGGTTGTAACACGCACTCAATATTGAAGGCTCACTTTAGCAAAAAAAGTGCGTGGTACGGTCGAGCAAACGCGGGTACCTGTGGTACATTTAAGCATTAGAGAATAAAATGTTGAACAAATGAATCCACCCAGAATATCAAGTAATCGGGAGAAATAAAACGTGGAACTGCACATCTTTTGATTACGTTATTTAAACGCGGAAGCATTATAGCTTGCTTTTTAACGCAACATCATCTTCGTGCCTTAGTGTTCGCTTTTCTTGCATCGTTTTTGCTGCTTACTACACCGCAGGCCAGGCCAGTCGCAATTCTATACTAAGGCGCTACCAAGTTTTGTTACGGAATCTTCCCGGAACCGGCACTACAAACACTCCTTGTAACAGTAATGCAATTTTATAAGTACGTAAAAGCAATCCATAGCGCTCCTGCGTTCAAATTATGTCAGCATTTTGTTAAGTACGCTAGTGAAATTATCTTTCTACTGGTTTCGGTTGCACGGCTCGTATCAGTATACGATACAGTGTGTTCCGTAGGCATCCATCAGATTTTACGACTGCGTTATCGATGATAATTTCTTTAGATATAAACTGCTGCGCTACAGCACATTTGGTGAGACGGTACAATAATCAATCATAAATTAATTATACACCTTGGTACTGATACAAAGTAGAACAATTCCCCAGTTACCGACAGCCATAGATACTCGGCGTATGGGCCTGAATCGTTTACCTGTAAAAGAAATTTCTTTATATTTCGTTTCAGTTGCTGAGTTCTTCCTTACTGACAAAACAGAATTCCATTTTTGGCTAATTACGCTACTGTAAGAATTTTATAAAGTTCGTCTTTAGAATAAACAGATTTCAGATTTCGTATTATGGGGTTGATTGAGTCCTTGGCGATAAGGCGCGCTGTAGGGGAAGGCTCCGGGTGAATTTTTAACATGAAAGTCTTTATGATGCCGGCTACAGCAAGATCTCACTGACGTCATATCTGTCCCGGAAGTGACGTTGCAACGATAAGGGAAATTGACGTGGCGGCGCCCGGATTCGAGCCCCCGACTCTCTCGCCACAAGGGGAGGTTCGTGGCGCTATGCCCACAGCGCTATGAGCAGAGACGTAGCAGCTCTACGAACGCGCCTTATGTCTTTTACTGCGAGTCATACGATTGGTGCTGCCGCCTAGGAGAGGCGAAGTGAAGTAGCGCATCATGATGCTAATGAGCGCCGACTGTTGGCGCCTCGATGCTAGCGCCTTCGTATACGTGGCACGCGCGTGAATTGAGGCACCCTCCGCTGTCGCGTTGTTCGCATGTTATGTGCTTCAAGCTGCTGTTTCTGTGCATGCCATTTTTTAAGTGCGAATGCACTTTATAAGCGCCCCAAACCATCCACCGCGGCGGCGGCGCGCGCGGCGGCTGCGTCCGCAGTGCTCCTCTATATTTAAAAATAACAGCATCCGGCGCCAGGTTTCGATCCGAGGACTTTGCGGCCGCAGCGCGACGCTCTACCACCAAAGTGCTTCCAGGACGCACGTACGCGACTATCAGTGTTAGACGCGCCTTATATCTTTAACGCATTAAACTACGTCTCAGCGGCGTGCGTTGGCGACTCAGCGGGTTATAGGGCTTGATAACTGCGTGGTGTACACGTGATACTACAAACCCGATGGAAGAGATAAAGAGGCGGCGAGGCGTGGGTGCGGGGCCGAGCGCAAGCGCCGCAAGCGGCCACAACCGTGCATTCGCACTTTCACATTCTCCCCCTCGGGGCATGCGGGGGAATTTTTGGTTTGTTGTCCCGGAAAAACCGTTATTTTTAAATGCATAGCATTTAGTAACTCACAATGTCACGCGGCGTTGGCGCTTGTCGTAGTCCGCAGCGCGCCTGTCGTAGTCCGCAGCCAGGCCACTAAACTATAAAAGAATAACAGTTTCCGGCGCCCGGTTTCGAACCCATGACGCCGCGGGCGGAACGCAAGGTGCCCGGCGCACTACCGACTGAGCCACGAAACCGACACAGATTTCGATGCACCGAACGCGCCTTATATCCTTCACTCATTTCTGGTTTGTTTCGAAAGCGCCACAAGTTGTCCCGCGCCTCCGAAAGGTGGCGACACGGGTCCCGCGATCGAGAGATACGACTTGCCGGCGCACCCCCTCGGAAATGCTGTGCATTTAATCGTGCCCCTCGCGAGGGGGATGTCTTTTTTGTTTCTTGCGTGTTGGCGTACTCCGTCTGGCGGAATCAGGCTCCAGAACCCTTCGCGCAACAAGGAGATTTCTTTACAATTCAACTGCTCCTGTGAAGGCACCTTTCACTTTTATGCTTTACCGATTCCTATGAAAGGGGGATCAACCACAATTTTTTTATTTGAAGAATTTTGTTCCTCAATGATGGCGTCAGCGTTTGAGTAAGAATCACTGAAGAAAAGCCAACTATACACAGTGGATTTCACAAAATGACGATGATGATGATAGCCAAGGAACATCAAGCCCCTCAATAAAAAAACCTTTCTCGTGGTCGGAATCGAACCTGTGTCCCCCGCGATATGAAGCCGGCGTCTATCCGATACCGGCATTGCGCCCACTCTTGAATCAGTTTGTGTTTTAAAGTGTGACTCTAACTTAGCTTGCACGGGAGAAAGCGTGGGGTTTTAAATAGCGTAATACCGGAAATTTTATTTTTGATGGGGGGATCTCTAACGTGCACTCAAATCTCATCAAACGGCCGTTTTCGCTCATCTTGCCGACCTGAAATGCAGCTAACGCGGTCGGGATCCAACAAGTGTCGTTGGGCGCAGCTAAGCCACCGCGGCGGGCATTGGAAAAATGAATGTCCTACACGTAGTGGAAATCTAGGAAAAATGTACGTGCTACACGCATTTCGTCATGCGCTTGTGTTGTGCAGCGTACCTTAAGCCTCTGGTACCCCGTGAGGGCCCATCGGTAGGGCGCGTCTCTGGAGCTGCGGATGAGCGGGAGTTTCTGGAAGTAGATCTGGTTCAGTGGCGTCCACGGCTCCGCCTCGTCCAGCAGCCTCTGCCGAGACTCGGCGGAACGCTGAGCTTCGTGCAGGGGCGCCAGGCGGTCGCCGACTGCGGCGTCCAGTCGTGCGTCAAGAGACGTCTCCTGCGGTAGAATTGCGGCAATGAAAACACGGTTTCATAAACTTTGGAATGAGGCAAGTAAGTCTGGCGAGGCGCCCGAAACTGCGGTTTATGATTGACCGTTTCATCTGCAGACGTTTAAACTTATCAGGGGGGAAAGGTTTTATTGTACTCTTAATGTTTTGGTAATGATTGATCCTTTTCGCACTGAAGAATTTAATACAAGCGCAGACAGGAGGAAGGCAACGGCTGTTCCCCTCTTTGATTTGTCCTTCTTGCTGTGTGCGATTGCATTCATAGTAAAATATTTACACATTAAATGCTAGCCAAACCTGAATGTGTATTTTCCGGAACCGGATGTTCTAGAGCTGCGAAATCTAAGAAACGTAGCTTTTGGCAACGGCCCCGAATGGTAGCTTTCTCATTTTTTGTCTCCACAAATTCCTTAATAATGATGCGACGTAAGCTTGTTATGTTTTCTGAGTTTAGAGTAAGACGGGGGCTATTTCAAAGAGCGTTTACAATCGAGCACATCAAGTCATATTGAAACGTTGGTTCTTGAAAAAATAAAATAAATCTAGAACTCATTACTCCTAACATAGCTGAAAGAATGTTTAGCAGAGTTAATGCAATGCTGCGAGTATATTCTTCACGCTTTGAATAAACGTTTTTTACAGTCCCTTATCCAACTGCACCCTACTTAGGGTTTTACCATACCCGATGCTATGGAGGCGGGAGCTTTTTATGGCAATAAATCCCGGCACGCAGGAAGGTTGATGCACCAGTAATGATATTCGGTTAGAAACACCACGAGGTGGGTAGGTTCGAATTTGCGGCACTAAGAACGCGGATTTCCCATAATGGTTGGCATTTAAGACCCAGACATATACAGGAACTGAGGTTGCGTATACAGTTGAAGCGTGATCTTGAGCAGCCTATTGCATTCTCCATTGACAAGATGTTCACTTCTTTTGATGACTATGGGGTGAACACGACACCACAAGATCCAATCTGCTACAGTGAAATCATCGCACAATATTTCCCGGGGTGGGGGGGACGCTACCCTGAAAAACCCGAGACGTAAAACAGGGGTTTTTTGGACTGCTGGGACGGGTCTTCTTTTGAGACGTGCTTCAGCGGACCCTAAAAAAAGATTTCCCTCTGGACGCTCACGGCATTAGGTTTTTACGATTGAGATTGACGAAGTACCTTACGACCTCGTGAGGGTCCTGGCCCTACATGCAATTGGAAATCCCGCATGGCCATACCCCATAGGGACGTTGACGCTAAATGGTCAAAAATATTTCGTGATTCAATGCGATGATTATTGAAGTGTGGAGGGCTCAGCCTGAGCCTCCAAGTGGTTGCCTGTGAGGGAAAACCACTGACCAACCTCAAACAATTTAATCGTTTTCTGCGGCAAGGTGATGACTAGCAGTTTTATCGTTGCAGTTTTTTTTTTGGATGGTGCTTGTTTTGTGCTGAAATATTGCAATAAAAAAAAGGGGGGGTGTAAAAAAAAAAAAAAAAAGTCCGTGGCTTATTCGGTAGAGCGTCGGGCTGCGGCCCGCAAAGTCCTGGGATCGAAACCTGGCGCCGGATGCTGTTTCTTCTTTTAAATATAGAGGAGCACTGCGGACGCCGACGCCGCCGACCGCCGGCGGTGGATGGTTTGGGGTCGCTATAGCGTCGACTGCGGCCCGCAAGTCTCGGATCGAAACCGGGCGCCGGTGCTGTTCTTCTTAAATAGGAGCACAAAGTGCATTCGCACTTTTAAGCCACCCCAAACCATCCACCCCCGGCGGGGGCCCGGCGTCCGCAGTGCTCCTCTATATTTAAAAAGAAACAGCATCCGGCGCCAGGTTTCGATCCGAGGACTTTGCGGCCGCAGCGCGACGCTCTACCACCAAGCCACGGACGCGACGGTGATATCAGTGTTAGTGACGCGCCTTATATCTTTAACGCATTCAAACTACGTCGTCAGCGGGGTCGTTGGCGACTCGCGGCGTTATAGCGGCTTGATAACTGCGTGGTGTACACGTGATACTAAAAACCCGATGGAAGAGATGGAAGAGAAGGCGGCGAGGCGGTGGGCTGCGGGGGCCGAGCGCAAGCGCCGCAAGCGGGCCGACAGCCGTGCATTCGCACTTTCACATTCTCCCCCTCGGGGAAATGCGGGGGAATTTTTGGTTTGTTGTCCCGGAAAATACCGGCTATTTTTAAATGCATAGCATTTTAGTAACTCACAATGTCACGCGGCGTTGCACGCCTTGTCGTAGCCCGCCTTGTCGTAGTCCGCAGGCGCGCCTTGTCGTAGTCCGCAGCCAGGCCACTAAACTATAAAAGAAATAACAGTTTCCGGCGCCCGGTTTCGAACCCATGACGCCGCGGGCGGAACGCAAGGTGCCCGGCGCACTGCCGACTGAGCCACGAAACCGACACAGATTTCGACGCACCGAACGCGCCTTATATCCTTCACTCATTTCTGGTTTGTTTCGAAAGCGCCACAAGTTGTCCCGCGCCTCCGAAAGGTGGCGACACGGGTCCCGCGATCGAGAGATACGACTTGCCGGCGCACCCCCTCGGAAATGCTGTGCATTTAATCGTGCCCCTCGCGAGGGGGATGTCTTTTTTGTTTCTTGCGTGTTGGCGTACTCCGTCTGGCGGAATCAGGCTCCAGAACCCTTCGCGCAACAAGGAGATTTCTTTACAATTCAACTGCTCCTGTGAAGGCACCTTTCACTTTTATGCTTTACCGATTCCTATGAAAGGGGGATCAACCACAATTTTTTTATTTGAAGAATTTTGTTCCTCAATGATGGCGTCAGCGTTTGAGTAAGAATCACTGCAGAAAAGCCAACTATACACAGTGGATTTCACAAAATGACGATGATGATGATAGCCAAGGAACATCAAGCCCCTCAATAAAAAAACCTTTCTCGTGGTCGGAATCGAACCTGTGTCCCCCGCGATATGAAGCCGGCGTCTATCCGATACCGGCATTGCGACACTCTTGAATCAGTTTGTGTTTTAAAGTGTGACTCTAACTTAGCTTGCACGGGAGAAAGCGTGGGGTTTTAAATAGCGTAATACCGGCAATTTTATTTTTGATGGGGGGATCTCTAACGTGCACTCAAATCTCATCAAACGGCCGTTTTCGCTCATCTTGCCCACCTGAAATGCAGCTAACGCGGTCGGGATCCAACAAGTGTCGTTGGGCGCAGCTAAGCCACCGCGGCGGGCATTGGAAAAATGTATGTCCTACACGTAGGGGAAATCTAGGAAAAATGTACGTGCTACACGCATGCCGTCATGCGCTTGTGTTGTGCAGCGTACCTTAAGCCTCTGGTACCCCGTGAGGGCCCATCGGTAGGGCGCGTCTCTGGAGCTGCGGATGAGCGGGAGTTTCTGGAAGTAGATCTGGTTCAGTGGCGTCCACGGCTCCGCCTCGTCCAGCAGCCTCTGCCGAGACTCGGCGGAACGCTGAGCTTCGTGCAGGGGCGCCAGGCGGTCGCCGACTGCGGCGTCCAGTCGTGCGTCAAGAGACGTCTCCTGCGGTAGAATTGCGGCAATGAAAACACGGTTTCATAAACTTTGGAATGAGGCAAGTAAGTCTGGCGAGGCGCCCGAAACTGCGGGTTTATGATTGACCGTTTCATCCGCAGACGTTTAAACTTATCAGGGGGGAAAGGTTTTATTGTACTCTTAATGTTTTGGTAATGATTGATCCTTTTCGCACTGAAGAATTTAATACAAGCGCAGACAGGAGGAAGGCAACGGCTATTCCCCTCTTTGATTTGTCCTTCTTGCTGTGTGCGATTGCATTCATAGTAAAATATTTACACATTAAATGCTAGCCAAACCTGAATGTGTATTTTCCGGAACCGGATGTTCTAGAGCTGCGAAATCTAAGAAACGTAGCTTTTGGCAATGGCCCCGAATGGTAGCTTTCTCATTTTTTGTCTCCACAAATTCCTTAATAATGATGCGACGTAAGCTTGTTATGTTTTCTGAGTTTAGAGTAAGACGGGGGCTATTTCAAAGAGCGTTTACAATCGAGCACATCAAGTCATATTGAAACGTTGGTTCTTGAAAAAATAAAATAAATCTAGAACTCATTACTCCTAACATAGCTGAAAGAATGTTTAGCAGAGTTAATGCAATGCTGCGAGTATATTCTTCACGCTTTGAATAAACGTTTTTTACAGTCCCTTATCCAACTGCACCCTACTTAGGGTTTTACCATACCCGATGCTATGCAGGCGGGAGCTTTTTATGGCAATAAATCCCGGCACGCAGGAAGGTTGATGCACCAGTAATGATATTCGGTTAGAAACACCACGAGGTGGGTAGGTTCGAATTTGCGGCACTAAGAACGCGGATTTCCCATAATGGTTGGCATTAAGACCCAGACATATATCAGGAACTGAGGTTGCGTATACAGGTTGAAGCGTGATCTTGAGCAGCCTATTGCATTCTCCATTGACAAGATGTTCACTTCTTTTGATGACTATGGGGTGAACCGACACCACAAGATCCAATCTGCTACGTTGAAATCATCGCACAATATTTTTGTGGTGTCCACTTGGAAAGTTACAGCCTTCCATAAATGAGTGGGATATATGGAGACTTCAAAACGGAAAGAGCTTGACAGAAGAACCCTTCTTTCCTCGCCATTATACACGGACAATTCATTCGCACGATGCACAACGGCGCTATCAGCTGCCAATTATTGGTTTGTCAGAGGTGTCATTACTACCAGAACATGAATAGGCAATGTCGTTTCCAAGAGCTACTTTTAGCAGCCAAGGGTGCAGCCGGTGGAGTCACGTTTGCCACCATTACGACACCCTGGCGCAAAAAGTGGACATTTTTAAATTATCTCCTGTGTTATATTCAAGTAAAACCCCATTTCGTGGCTGGCATGAAGCTAATTGAGCAACCAAAGAGCAGTATTATCAAATTAAACACAAAATTTGCTTTCATGGCATCAGCCAAAATTTTTGTGAACACATACTTTGAGTATGCTAGCTTAACACCAGAGACACTCCGTAATGGTACACCCCATCCCTGCCGCCTCGATGTCCCTTCTGCGCCATCCTCACACCCGCCAATCTCCAGAAACTAATTTGCACTGTCCGAAATTTACGTGTTTCAGAACCTTCAACCCTACTCCAAATGCCTCCTCCTCGTACATCGACCCTGGTACACTGGAACCCCCCACACAGACTTCAAATGCTCACTACTCTCTAGAAAGCGGTCTAGCGCGAGCAGTTTACAGCCGGGAGCCTGTTGTCCTCACCCCACGTGGCCTCTTCCGCCTTCGTAAGGAGCCAACCAGCTTCAACTTCAACGCTTTATTTTCAAGATGTCCCAAGCTACGAAGATCCCACCGTCTACTCCCGCTTCCCCCACCTGACCTAGCGTTGTCCTGATGTAATAAATGCTCTCTCTCTCTCTCTCTCTCTCTCTCTCTCTTTCTCTATCTTTCATGGCCCCTTTCCAGGCATTCGTGTACCTGCTCGCAAAGCGTGCACCCACCTGTTGCTCAGTGAGCGCCTGCAACGCATCGTGGATGCGGGCCTCGAGGCTCTCGCGTTGCTGGCGCAACGAGTTGGCAAGTTCACTGGACAACTGCTCGAACTGTGCCCGCAAGCGTGACTGCTCCAGAAACAGCTGCTGCCTCGATTCAGCCGCCTTGCGGTACTCGGCGTCGGCACGCTCCAGACGAGTCCGCACATCTTCCTGCTCCTGCTCCAACTGCAAGTACCGAAAGCATACTGATTAAGGCAATGGAAATGTTGTCGCGTGGTTAACCCACGCCAGAGCACAGACAATGGTTATGCGGCGTTGCCTCATCGGCTGCACCAATCACCCAGAATGGGCGTGCGGCCCAAGCCGCTCTCATCCTCGGTAACGTCCCGTCCGGAAGAAGACGATGACAGAACCCGTTTTTCTCACGCACTCGTGGAAGACATGATCACGCACTCGTGGAGGACATGATCTGCGAGGGCGCAGTATATAAAAATGAAACCCCTGTTCAGTTCCACTTTATAGCTGTAGCATCGTGGCAATATGATAGGTTCCGATACTTTAACAAGGACACCGTTACACTTGGGGTTGAAGATGATCAAGGCCATCACGCCTTCAGACCACCTCACCTCCTTCCCCACCCTGACCCGAGCACAAAAAATCTTCTTGAACAAGTTCCTCACCAACACCTTTACGGCACCAGAAACCATTCGACAATGGTATTACCCTGAGCACGGCCCCCGATGTCCCTACTGCCACCACTCCATCGCATCCGATCTCCATCACCTCATCTGCACTGCCCCAAGTTTTCTCTCTTTCGCCCATTCACTCCCCCTCACCACGACACCTCAACTTACATCGGCCCAACATCCCTCTGACACGACACACTCTTCGAAATCACCATTTATGCCACAAAAGTGGCCAAGTGCGGGAACTTTAGCTGCGGTCTGCACGACTTCTGAAGACATCCTTCGAAGACAGCGTCATAAGGACTGTGGTCCGCCCTCCTCATCCCTTCCTCCCTCCACATTGCCTTTGGCCTTCCTTTTTAATAAAGTTTACAATAACAACAACTTCGCTAATATGTACCCGACATAAGCCTCCAATCACCGAGAGTGGCTTCTTGCGGTAGTGTTGTTCCGGAAGCCACTATAATAACAGAGGAGCTGTTGTTTCTGGCCCTAAGTTCGCCGTTGCAGAAAACAATACCAAGAAAATTGCGATCATCGCGAGGACCACCGAGCATCCCAGCACGCGCAGTGGCTTTTGCAAAAAAATGGCAAAAACCTCGATCAGCGAGAAAATGGCGAGCGCTCGTGAGCGCATGCCGGGGGCGGCAGCCGAGTCCACGGTTCGCGCAGAGGATTCATGAAAAGAAAAACCCTCAAGTGTTGTCGTCAAGCGCTACCGTGCATTTCAAAAGAACTCCAGCGCTAATGCTAGAGATAACAGACACGCTGCTTGGGCGAGGTCACAGCAGCGCCGCATTCTCTAGGAGCCATTATGAATAATTTACACATGGCTAGGAGTGTGCCAATCTTTCCCGAGATGCCGCCACCGCTGCCTCGAGTCGATGACGAAGAGGTGGTGCAAGTCTACACTGCCGAGGAGCACTTTGCATCCACCATTCGCCGCCAAAAAGACCACGATCTCTTCGATGGTAGGACGACGATTACTAGCACACAACAGTGCAACTAAACTATGGCACCAAAGCTAAAATATGTATCCGGGAATGATCACCTATAACGGCTTCGCCAATCCAGTCTTGTGCGTGAGTGCAAGCTTCCGTGAAGGTTTTACAACGCAACTCAATAATAATTGCGCATGGAAATAATATCACTCAGTACCTGCACAGCAGGACCCTAGGCTTTACAAAGAGGGGGGGGGGGCGAGATGTAGCGAGAGTGTTTTTTTGTAAACATCCCACACAGTGCCTAATCACCTGCGCTTAGAATCGTTTCATTGTTTTGTTTATGTTTCGGATGGAGCTCCTGGCCGAACACGGTTCTCTTATAAGGCACTGAAAGTGGAAAATCGGCCTGTTTATACCACTTCTGGGCCGCGCCTGGCTTTCCTGATTG
>CM023450.1:161012562-161142366 GCA_013339765.2 Haemaphysalis longicornis | reverse complement strand
GTTCCCAGCCCCAGGCCATATCTTCGTTACTTTTTTGTTTGTTGAAAGCTTCCATCACATCATCGTTGTACATTTCTTCACTTAAAAGTTTTGTATTTAGTGTCCATAGGTCCCAGCTAAACATCTTGAAGTTGCTCCTTCTCCCCCCTAGCAAGAAAGAAACAAAACAGTGATCGCTGAAAGACACATACTCAACGTTATAGCCCTTGCAGGTGGGAGCTAAATCGCCCGACAAATAAATCCTATCTAAGCGGGCGTGGCTAGCCCCCTGAAAATGCGGGAACCGTAGCGTGTTCACGTTAGCAGAGCAATGGGTGACGTCAACTAATACGTGTTTTTCTAGCAGTTCTTTCAGTAGCTGAGTATTGGAATCTTGCCACTTACTCGCGCCAGATCGGTCTACTCTCTCGCAAACACAGTCAAAATCACCTAATAAAATGACATGCCTTTCGCAATCCAAAAAACCTTCGATAGATTCAAACAACACATTTCTCTCTCGGCACACCGTTGGTGCATAAATACACAATGCGCGAAAACTATAGCCGAATTAAACAAAATCGCATACAATAAACCTACCAAACACACACGATACAACACTCTCTATCTGAATACAAACATTATTTCTAAAGAAGATGCAACACCCACCCCCCACTGCATGGCTTACACACGCACTAGAGCTGTTTGACAAAGGTTTTATCATTTTTTCAGTACTCTCTTCACTTTCCATCTTCGTCTCCTGTATCGCTAGAACGTCGGTTTCTTTTTCGTACATTATTTTACGCAATTGACATTGTGTTCGCCGTTCTCCGAGGCCTCTCATGTTTAGCGTGGCTATATGTATCGGCCTTTGAAGTACTGCCATTTAAGAACGGGAAAGAAACAAAGCAGACAGTACTGTTCGTGTCGTCCGCTTACATGCTCCTCCTATTCCCTTCGGTGTGTCGCTCCTTTCGGGGGCGGCTGTCCGTGATTTTTTCCGGTTGGCGCGGTAGCTCACCTCTACCAGGGCCTGGCCTTGCCATCGTTGCGTAAAGTCCCATCAAGGCGTCGTGCTTAAGTCCAGTAACGTGAGCGTTGCTATCAGTACCCCCACTCCCACCACCCTTTTCGACAGTCTGACTCAGGTGATGGACAGCCGACATTTGTTACGATCCGGAGGTATGATGGGCTTCGGTTTCAGGGATGCGCGTCGAACCTGTGGAGCCGCCTTGGACGGCGGTTCCCCGGTGTTCAGCGCCTCGCTGCCTTCGTCGCTCACCTCTGCTCGGGGTCGCTTGCCAACCGAGGAGCTGGCTGCGTCGTCCCCGAGTTCCATGCACCCAGTCTGGTCTCCCTCGAGGTGCACCTTTTCTTCTTTGCTGCGGACTGAAACGTAGGTGCTTCTTCCGGCACTTCAGGCACCTTATCGATAGTTCCGGGTTCCTTGGGCGCTGGCTGCTGTGCCGCGTCTTCCGAGGCCATCTCAGTGGGCGTGGCCCCGCGCGGCAGTTCGTCGCCTCCTCCCTTCGCCGCCTCCTCGGCGTCCGCCGCGCCCAAAATAAACTCCGACTGCCGGTCGTCCTTCCCCTGATCCCGCGACGTTGGCATATTTGCGTACGCAGGCGCTTCGTCGTGCCCGAAGCGACGACAAAGAACAGCGCGGCACCCGGAACTCGCGCCGAATGTGGCCGCTCCGGTGGCAGCGAAGACACAGGGGCACCCTCCCGGGCACCACCAGCAAGGCCATCTCGCCGGCGACTCGTACCTGGTGAGGGAGGTCATCCACGCTGATACCCGTCTTCAGCCGGGGGGTGACCAGGCGCGTCGTCGAAGACTGCGCAGAGCAGCCTGGCACACGCCATCGGTCCCTGGTCACTTCCGTGACCTTTCCGTAAAGCCCCAGGGCGCTTCGCACCTCGTCGTCGGGGACGTGGTGGAGCACCCAGTGGAGCTTTAAGCGGACATCCCGGTTTCGAGGATAGATCACGAGGCACCGACGTTCCTTGGCTCGAAGTTCTCCGGCGGCAACAAATTTCCGAGCCCCTTCCGCGTGCTTGAAAGTCACCGCCCACAAATGGTTCATCTGGTACGCCCCCAAGGCGACAACCTCGGGGAGCAGCGCCAGACGAACCAGAATGTCACGAAAATCTTCCACCTTGTAAGGTCTTCCTTTGACGTCCGCGTGCAGACGTATTGTGTTAAGGGCAGATGGACCTGATGGTAGATGGGGCAGAATAACTTGGTAGTCCTTGGTATCGATATCACTAACAGCACACCTGTTACCGCGGGCCGAAGGGCCCGCTAAAACCGCTCCTTGAACGGAGCTTGCCATTCCTTCTCCGTACGGTACGGTGGCCGGAAGTGGAATCTCTCGGCCATGCTGACGGTACGAGTGTATGGCTGGAGTTTTGCCACACAAGCCACGCCGCAGTCGGTCATTCCAAAAAAAGGATTCGCCCAAAGAGGGAGAGAGGACGGCAAAGGTGTACATTGCCAGCCGGACTCCAGTCGTTCTTTCGAAGGGACGCAAAAGAAAAAAAGGCGTGTCAGGAGTGGGATTTGAACCCACGCCCGGAAGACCGGACTGCGACCTGAACGCAGCGCCTTGGACCGCTCTGTCATCCTGACTTTTTTTTTCTTTATTGCCATATTTTTTACACAGCACTTGAACCAAATAAACCAAAATCAAGATAACGATAAAAACTGCTAGCCAAAAACCTTGCTAGCAGAAAGCGGTTAAAATTGCTTCAGGTCCATTAGCGGCTCCATCACGGACAGCCACTTGGAGGGTCAGGTTGAGCCCTCCACACTCCAGTCATCAATCGCATAGTATCAGCAAAATACTCTTTCGAGCGTTTAGCATCAACGTCACGATGACGAATCGCCATACGCGACTTCCAAATGCCGTGCAAAGCCAGGACCAATGCAAGGTCGTATGGTACCTAGTTTTCGCTCTCAATGGGCAGGAACCCAATTCCATGTGCGTCCAGATAGACGTCCTCTTGTAAGGTCCGCTGAAGCACGTCCCAAAAAAATATCCCATCCCAGCACTCGAGGACAAATGTTCTACCGTTTCGGGTTACTTGCACGGGTAGCATTCAACCCCCCATGGCATGTACAAACCCTTATCTTTCTGCCACGTTTTTACAGGGAGGACACCCGCATGCAGTTTAAAAAAGAATGACTTGACCTATGGCGGTACCGCCATTCGTTTTACACGTTTGAGCACGTCCTGTTCTTGCCCTGCATGGTACATTGACCTATACGACGGCACCGGTAATGCAGTGTCAAGCAAATAACGATACAACTATTCCGCGTAACACTCTGTACTGAAACGTGGACGCAAAAACTGGGTCGCTTGAACCACTTCACGGAAGTAGCCCTTGATTACTCCGACAGAAAAGTGGGCAGACGTAACAACAAATTCAGGCAATGCCCTTGAGAACTTTAGCTGACACACTGTGCGCAGGAAAGGATCGTTCACGTCACGAAAGAACATAAAACGATTGGCGACTTGCCGCAAAAACAAATGGGACAAAGAAGGCCCCTCTGACGCACGCGGCGAAAGAGATTCGTGCGGCTCGTCCTTTCCCATGTCGATTCCCAGATCAGCACAGCAAACACCCGGTGCAGGGCTTGTACATGAGAACGCGAACAGTGCAGTACTTGAAGTACGTACCACAGTTTGCTCATGAAAAATATTTTGCATACTGATGCTCTAGCAAACATGGATAGTCCACTGCCTTTCCAATTCTCAGCTTTTTCGCGGAGTTCAGCGGTCTGTCTGCGCCAGTGAGGGTCACTGTCTTCATAGTTTTCTAGGGGCACTCCCAAGTACTTAGCGGGCGTCGTCTGCCAGCTGATACATTCAAACACACTAGGCGCGCTTTCCCAGTCCCCATGCCAAAATCCTAAAAACGTTTGCCAGTTCACTCCACTCCCTTACAAAAATGGCTATTGAGATGGAATTGAAAGTCAATTGACTTAAATCAGTACAATGTGTTGACAGTCAAATGACTTTGAATAGAAATTTTGTATTGAGTTCTCGTTGAAAATTGGCCGCCGTGTTTCAATTGAAACTCAACGCTGTGTTTAAATTGAAAGTCTATTGACTATAGTCAACATGTCTGTTGATTACCAATTGACTCTCTGTTGACTCTCAATACACTTTTCCTGTTGAGTTCCTCCTGTGATGTATCAATTGAAAGTCTATTGAGAAAAGTCGGTGGAGTTCCAGTTGAGTCTGTGTTGACTATCTATTGATTCTCCTGTTGAGTTCCTGTTGAGAAATGTCAAATGAAAACCTGTTGAGCATATTCAAGACAGCCCGTTTGATTTCATTTTAGTCTTTTATCAAGTTATTTCAACAATTGCCTCGTAAAGTTCAGTTGACTGTACTAAATATATAGTGAGTCTGCTTCAATAATGCAAAAAAATCAAGGTGTGCATTGAGCAGGTAAAATAGTGAGGTGTTTCTTAGCAACGCTTGCTTTATTTCTCACGAAAGCAGCACGGGAGGACTGGAGCCTTGCAGGGTTACTTGGCTATTTGACTGTGTAGCCTGCAAAATACAACAAGAAACAGACTTGTTTGTTTCCACCAGTATAGTACGAAATGATTGCGTCCCTTCTTATTAAGCATGCTGGTCTAAGTAGCTTGCTATTTTATATGTTAGATGGTTTGTATTTTTGGAAAGCAAGGCAAGGAGACAGCAGTTCAACAAATGTATAAGCTTGTTTCAGGTTTTAATGCATCAAGCAGGGGTGAGACAGCTGAATCAGATTTGGGAGCAGTTTTTGGAGCAGCTAAATCTCGATTTTGGAGCAGAAGAACCTTGATTTGGAGCAGTTAACGACATTTATTATGTCACCTTATGTGCCTAAAAAAATCAAATTCCCGGCAAATTTTTTTTTTTTTTGTTGGGGGGTGGGAGGAAGAGTGCACTTTTTAATCGCTTTTGAACGTACAAAACACTGAAGTAGCCTTTAAATAAAGTTTGTTCTATCAGAGTATCACAAGGTACAAACTGCACTTTCTTTTTACAAACCTGGTGAGCATGAGGTCACGGGTTCGATTCCTGGCCGCAGCATCCGCTTTTCTGATGTAGGCGAAAATCAAAAACGCTCGTGTGTACGAGATTTCGGCGCACGTTAAAGATCCCCAGGTGGTCAAAATTAATCCGTAGCCCTCCACTACGGCGCGCCTCATCGCCTCCGTTGCGTTGGCGCGTTTAACCCTACAATCAATCAATCTTTTTTACAAACCATTCTTAAACTCTTAGGCTCTACGCAAGATAGCGTGAAGAGCAATTGAAACTATCGAATTAAAAACTAAGCAATCGTAAGTCATTGTTATTATCATGCAAATGGCTAAATTATTATTTTTGTTATCCAACACTCGGCTTAAGCACAAGTGTTGAGCAACGGCAAAAGTTGTGCAAAGCGAGGTGACAGTCGTCGCACCCCACCAGCTTTCCCATTTCAATCCCTAAGGTGCACGTTCACTACGATCGTAATTTGAGTAACGTTGGTATGTTTACCCACCTCCCTTTTGCCATTAAATTTCACTTAAGATAAATAAACAATTATTACTCGTGTGCAATAATAGGCTAGCCCGTCCCGCTATCGCGCACTGCTTGAACATTTTGCGGCGATGGGGCCTGCGCCACCCCTTCTGCAGTGTCGACCGTCCCATTCCCACCGCTAGCAAGCTGGCTGTCAAAGGCAGAAATAACTCAGCGTTTTATTCACTTCACTTCATGCATGCGCCGCGCCTCACACTCAAGGCCGAAACACGGCGAATTCGCGGGTGCCGCATCTTTCGGGTGGTGCAACTTCCCGTAACAGATCAAACAACTAAATGTACCCACCCCCATAACCAAAACCATGGTAGAAATCTTCGAAGAGCGCTCTGCCTGACCTAGTGTGAACTAGCCTCAACCACGAGCAACTGCTTCGCCCGCCAGCCATGTTTTCCATTCTTCACCACACCAAGATGGCGGCGCCCAGTGATGTCGTTCCAGAGTCACGGAGCACCGAAAATTGCCGTTTTTTCATCAACTTGAACAAGTTTTGTCACCTCAGTAAACATTTGAATTTTTATACAGGACTCTGCAATGGTTTTCAATGGGAAAGCTTTAAAAATGTACAGAATATAACATGTGCAACCTGCCATTGTGTATTTCGAAAAAACTGTTTCGGGGACAATTTTATGCGGGTTTGTTTATTGATTAATCACTAAATTAAACTTTTCCAAGCATGATCACCTTAAGGGTGCTGAAAAATTATGCCGTCAGAAAGCAATTTTCCCCACTGACACTGACGGGAGTGTTCAAATCCTTGGCTCTCAGACTGTTTTGGAGCAGTCTGGCGCAATTTTTTCTAATTTTCAAGCTTTTGGAGCAGCCTGGCGCAGGAAAGCACATTTGTACAAACTGCGCAATATGCGCACTGTCTCACCCCTGATCAAGGCAAGCTAACCACATCAATTAATTCTACAATGGGTAGGGAGTGGAACGCCTTTACTTGAATGCCTTCCGCATTAAAGCACCTGAAATATAGAGGAACGACTATGTCCGCAGGGAGCCACAAAATCACCCGCATGGGCTAGTTATCGTGTCTTCCACATCTTTGAGGCCCAAAAGAAATCCGCTTAGGCCTATCAAGACTGGGTGAGCCACTACCAAACCTGTCCAAAAGCATACCTGTCAACCTGTGGATTTTGTTTTGTGAAATTTCAATGCTGGAAATGTCAAAACAAAATTAGATAACTGTCAACTTGCATGAGCTGGTTTACAAAATTGTAGCCTTGATTAAAAAAAACTAGTGTCAGATGGTACTGTAAACTAAAGTTACTACAACAGGCAATCATTGCAAATGGCTTTATGAATGAATGAGCGCATAATACTTTGTGCTTACCGACTAGTGGAAAAAAATTACATGAACCGTGAAAGAAAAAAAAACTTGCCAGAAAGAACGTGACAGAAAAAATACGTAAGTTGAATTTCGCAGTCTTTCACACTCTTGTAACGCTGAAGTATGGTGTGTGCCTTGCAGTACGTATAACAAACAAGTAGCACTAAGCAGCAGCTTGAAGGGATCATATGAGATATGGGTAGATCCAACATTTTTGCCTTAATCGTAACAATGCCAGAGGAGTGTCTCAGTAGTAACAAGGTCCGTGATGCCAGGTTACACCAAGAGAACACGAAACAGGTTTTGTTTGGTGAGAGGAAAAACAGCAGAGTTGCTGTAAATGAGAAAAAATGTAAAAGCTTTTTTTTCCCTTTGCTTGGCGAGATTTTCTATACAGCAGCAGCACTGAAAACAGTACAGTGATACCGTGCCGACAATCATTTGGGTAATTCCTAGAGGCAGAACATTTGTCACAACAGATCGACTAAGCCCTCGCGCAATGCGGTGTAGCATCAGTACAGTGGCACGTCTGATGCCACGTTCAAGCCAAAATGTTATTCAGTGATTTTGCTATTACTCACACCACATTCAGCCCAACTTATTCAAAACTGCTCCGAGAAAGGCAATCAGCAGGTTGTGATTATAAGCAATGGCAAATTTCAATTTATGCTAGCAAGTCGAGCAAGTGCTTAGTCAAAACCGGTATTCATCAGTTTGAAAGTTTGACGCCTGTACATGTTCTAGCGCAAGCTGCCTAGCACCTGAGACAAAAATTGGCAAATGAGAAATTCCCAGAAAGATACGTGGAGAGAATTGGCACTTTGTGGTAAAAGACTAATATATAACAGTGTGCAGTCTGTTTCCAACTACTCCTTACGCAGCACATTTTTTTCTTCATTGGTTTTAAAACCAAAGTGTCTGCTTGCCTTTAGGGTGTCAAGGTAACGCATCAGACTTGTGTAAAGATGCTTTGGGTTCAAACCCTAGCTTCTGCGGATACACAGTCTCTATTTTCCAAAAGTAATAAATGAATTTGTTATATTCTTGGCATTATTTCTTTAGCTGGAATGAAGTACGTTTTAGGCCACGTTTGTCACCTGAGTCACTGCTCTGCACTCAGGGAACGCTCTTTCTCCGAACAATCGTTCAATTAGGAAGCAAATATATTGCCGGCAGCCAGCACTTTAGCTTGTAAGTATATTTTACCGCCATGTCTCCTAACTGGTTGAACACACTATACTGTTTGTGACTGGTAGATCTGCCTCTCAGCCTAGCGCTGTCAGGTGTGTTTGCATAGCGCAGTATTCGTGCGTCTGTTATTGATCCGACAGGCACTTGTTCGATTCGACCTCCTTCATTTTTTTTTCATTTTCGTTAACTTCGTTCGTCAAACATTTTATTTACCTTAATCATGGTGTTCTTTCTTTTTTATGACACTTCGTACCAGGCAATACAGGGCTGCTGCTCCGTTCTGTAGCGGCACTGCGTCTAGAATTTTATTCATTCGTCACTTGCCTTCAAAGGTTTTGTTAGACCTTTAGCTTAAGATACATACAAATATATTACACGCGAAAGCAATACAGCAGCGCGGAAGACAGTAAACTACCGATTGATGTCAAAATGTGTGCCGGTAAAATACCCCCTTCAATTTGTTACACTTACGTACAGTATTTTTGAAAAGCTGAAGTGAAATCGTACCCTTTAGGTCGATCTCGAGACGGCATGCATAAAAACACTGTTTATATAGCGACAA
The DNA here is from genome assembly GCA_013339765.2 of Haemaphysalis longicornis. Classification (NCBI taxonomy): domain Eukaryota; kingdom Metazoa; phylum Arthropoda; class Arachnida; order Ixodida; family Ixodidae; genus Haemaphysalis; species Haemaphysalis longicornis. Next base: position 161,133,720 of record CM023450.1, on the reverse strand, counting down.
ATAACCAAGTCGTGAGTATAGCCATTCAGGTAGGTCTGCACAACGTTAGTCATGATGAAATGTACAGGAGCGCTCGGAAAGAATGAACTTACCTTATAACCAGCGTGGTGAATTTGACGGATTCCAAAGCGTGGCTAACAGGGATGGTAACACCTCACTTCGCAAGCTTCTTCACCGTACGATCACAGCGCACAAACACAACACGACACACAAAGGATGTTCACCGGCGGTAGAAGAGCGCATACGATGGCTTTTCCTTCAATAAATTCGATGTATCGCCAGCTGCACTGCAATGTCTGACCTTCGATGCTGGTTGAAAAGATTCGCACACGGCACATAAATCGCCAACAACACGAGCAAAGCTGTAAATTTGCACAGAACAGTGAGAAAGACCGCACCGCGATGGCGCCCGCACATCCGGGATTGCGATTCGAACAAGCGACATTGGCTTGGTTTCAAGTCGGTTTGCGATGGCTATGCCACAGCTACGCATTCTTGTGAAAACTGAGCGTGAAAACATTGACACGAGATATCAAAAAAAACCTACGGCGGCTTGTGAGTCCTATGTTAATATTTACAATAATTTTTTATAGAATTATTACCAACCCCTCTAGCAGCAGTAATATTATATTGCAGATAACCGAACTCCGCCGAGGTCGCGATGTTGGCTGTCAGCGCCACTGGCGGCAGTGGCAACGCCGCGTACTAGACATTCGTGACAGCGCGGTCACTTTAGCTTAGCGTGGGAGGGTGCCAGAGGAACCAAAAGAACTGGTTATCGCCGGGTGTGGATGTGGATGGCACGTCTTTTGTGTCCGGGCGCCCGCTTCGGCGAACTGCAGCAGGAGAGAGGACGGAAGAATTCTGGAAAGTCCAATCCTTGAAAACAGCTTCAAAGTTCTTGATCTGCTTGCGGGCGCAGGATATTTGCGAGGCGCTTGTGTTTGAGAAACGTAGTCCGCGGACGTGTTGACATCTTTAAAAGACATGCTTTCGTTAGCGAGAGAGCGGTTCGGAGTGTAACAAGCGGCACGCCAGCCCACTAATTTGTTCGGTTTCTCTTTTTTTTTTGTAGTGGCGTGAAGCAGTGTCAGGCTCGTTCTTTCTTTTTGTGACCCTGTGCAGTAAAGATGAGTTGTTAATCAGCGCTTCAGTTTGTCTTTCTTCATTTTTTTTCTTCGTTTGTTCGTTCAGTTCGTGTGAGCGGCGGCGCCTTGGACTGGCGTACGGAGTTCTTTTGCAGTGAAAGAACTGTTTTCACCTGTTTTAATAGAGCGTAGATGCGCGTTTGCTCCTTGTGGGATTCTCTGCATTCCACATTGCTGTTCTACTGTTGTTATCATAGACAGTTCACGGTATCCTCAAGGAAAGTTATGTATGACGGGGAATAGAACTCGCGTCCTTGGGCTCAGACCACGGCGGGGTGCGCGAGTGATAACTGGAGTAATGAAGTTCACGAGTGAACGACGATGAGGCCAAGCCTGCGTTCGCTTGATTTGAACGCTTGTTTTAAAAGTTCGCTGTGTACAAAAATTTAATTGTTCTTTTTTCGACGTGTAGGGATTTACACCAAAGTTTTGCTGTTTTTTTTCTGAGTATTTATAGGCACAATTTCGTCACTGGAATATTCTTGTGCGTTTGGGTTTGTGAGATAAGTATTCATTTCTGCAAAACAGCGCTGTTAGTATCGTGCCTCCACAGAAAAACACTGAATCATCGCACTAGGATGCGATGTCACATATGCCTTTTGTAGATGTAGCAGATGAAATCGCGTTTTAAATGTACCTCCTCCCACCTCCCCTCCCCGGAACACAAGGTATCACAGCATTGTATGTGTGAAAAGAGGTAGGGGGAGTGACGACTTTTTTTGTCCCCAGAACTGGGACCCGAGATGTGTAGCCTCCCCCCCCCCCCGCCTTTCCGTTTTTTTCCCGGCCGAGATATGCATGCTTCATGATTCCGCTCCAACTTTCCCGGAAGACTGACTTCGAATATGTCCACTGCCGCTAAAGCGGAAGCTTAGCAGTAGTGGAGATTGCTCACCCATTATGTCAATGCGTGCTAAGGTATAAAGAAGAAAATCCGCTGCTATAGCAAGGAAACGATTCCGCGGGAGTCACGTGCCAGAAGAGATGAGTCACTAGAGTTTTGTCAATGTTTATTTCCTCCATTGTTTTGTGCAAAGCATGTTGCGGCAGTATTTGAGGAAATGCAGTCAAAAATTGTCCAATATAATTGATTTCCCCACTTAGCAGGTATAATTATTATTTGGGCGAAGATGCTGCTGGTAAAGGCTACTGGCCTAAGGAGTTTTATCAGCTTTGAAAATTAAGCTCGAACCATAAAACATGGACAAAAAAGAAGGACACTGGTATAATTTTCAACAACGTATGTTCACCAACTAGCTCGACTCTCAATTTTACTTGATTTTTGTCAGTAGAAACTCTATTGAGTTTCAATTAAACGAAGTCATTTGATATTCTGTTGAGTTTTGTCTATTGAAACCTTGTTGACTTTTTATTGACTGCACTCAATAGAAATGTCAATGTAGAATAAAAAAACATAAAAGTAACCTAGTAGTCTTAATTCTGTAGACACAGTGGGCAGCGCTGAAAAAAATAGCCCTTCAAAGTGTATGTTTCAGCCTGATGAGTTTTGTCAATTGGTTCTCCAAAGAGTTTCAATAGACTGGTGTCAATTGGTTTTGTATTGCGTTTTCTCAATACAAATCCTTTTGAGTTTCTACTGACACATCTCAATAGCCAATTGAGTTTGAATTAGGTTTCTGTTGACTCAATAAAAACTCAACTGGAACTGAATTGAAACTCAAAATCCATTTTTGTAAGGGCTGCCACTATATTTACAAAACCGTTTCAGAGCGTTTACAGCAACGCTGATGCTGCTTCTATCAACAAAAAAAGGGCAGTGTCATCAGCGTAGGCCAAAACACGCACTTCAGCTGACTCTAATCGAAACCCATTGATGCTCTCACTTGTTATGATGCTTAAACAAAACGCTTCAATATATAAACAAAAAAGCAACGGTGATAATGGGCAGCCCTGACGCACGGCTCGTTGAACCTGAATGGGTTTGCTTGTTTTGTTTAGAACAAGGTGAGTGCAACACCCATTTTACGCCACACGTACTCCCTCGCGAACAACAGATCCTACGTTTACATGCTGTAACATGTTTAAAAAGAGTTCATGGCATACCTGGTCAAATGCTTTTGCCAGGTCAATCTGGAGCATGGCCACAGCACTTCGCATACTGTCACAACATTCAAGAACACTTCTGGCGGTGCGAATGTTCGAGACTATTGACCGTCCCTTTATTCCACAAGTTTGGTGTGGTCCAACAATGTCTCTTATTACACTCTGCAAGAGGCTAGCTAATACTTTCATTAATATCTTATAATAAACGGTGGTTAAACTAATTAGGCGATAGGCAGATATTTCCCTCAGTTTATTATCATCTCCGATTTCGGTATAAAAACTGTGTGGGACACAAGAAAAGATGGAGGTAGTTCTCCTGTTTGGTAAGACTCGGCGTAAACTTTACGCAAAACATTGCTTAGATCCTCCTTGAACTTTTTATAAAAGGCTGAGCTCAGTCCATCCGCACCCGGGGTCTTCCCTGTGCTCAGCTCGTCAATGGCTCTCCTTATTTCATCTACTGTTATATCACTTTCGAGACCTGCTGCTGTTTCGTCGCTCAGGCGCGGCAACAAACACAAATTCTGTTTGGAACTGGACAGCATCGATAGTCTGACGTGCGAACAACTTCTCATAGTAGTCACAGAAGCTACGCTCGATGCTTGCCTGGTCATTACACTTTACGCCATCGTACTCTATTTCCGCTATCGTATTTCTAGATGCGTATCTTTTCTCTGAACTGTGTGCTCTTTTGGTAGGCGTTTCACCGAGTAGGAACCGTTCAACCCTTGCGCGTACAAGTTCGCCGTGATACTTTTCCTTATCTCATTCTTGAAGCTGAACCTTCAGTGTTCGAATGTCGTCCTTGAACGTACCGGGCGACTTACATTCTTCTGTAACAAAAACGTCAAGCCTACTTCGTAGCAGGGCTTCTTTACATTTATCTTCATTTTTCATTGCCCCCGATCTTTTCAGGGCTCTCATTTTTACATCTTGTTTGAAGAGTTCCCATTTAAAAACGAAGTTCGCTTCTTCATCACGACGGATAATCTTTCTTCCGCATGTGGTTACTGCCTCCACGAAAGTTCCGTCTTCGACTAACTTATTGCTCATTTTCCATAAGCCCCAAAAAAAGGCATTTCGCCGCTTCGCCTCCTACCGAGCGTTAAAGATACCAAACAGTGATCGCTGAACGAGACAGGTATCACACGTATTCTTCACACTGCTGCAGTAGTTCAAGCGATAACTACACCCTATCAAGGACGCGTATGGCTATTGCCTTGGAAATGCGTGTAGCGCACGGGGCCATTACTACCTACGCTATCACCAACGTCTTCTAGGGCGATGTCAGCTACAATATCACTTAGTACTGCCGTACTAGCATCCCTAAAAGGTGACGGGCAACTTTTGTAGCGTGCAGAACACGCGCAGTTAAAGTCACCCAGTAAAATTACCATCCGGTCTGTCTCACACCCCTTTCTAATTTCCCCCAAAAAACAACTTCCTTTCGGCGGCTTTGGTGGGGCCGTACATGCAAATAACCCGCCATTCATTTGATAACAAAGGCAAATCACACGCAACCAACTGCCCCGAATCAGACGCAGTGACGGTATTCAGGGTGGCCCCTAAACTACGCCGTATTAACAGTGCGCAACCCCCCGAGAACCCGACTGCGTGAGAAAAACAGACGTCATAGCGCGACATGAATGGCCGCACCATACGGTCAGCCTGATCCTCTCTCTCGACCTTGGTTTCTTGCAAGGCGACCATATCCAGATCCACGTCTACAAGAAGGCGGTACAACTGACTGATGTTTCCGATCCGCAAGCCCCCTGACATTTAGCGTGGCTATGCGTATAGGCTTGCTTAAATAAACCATTTCAAGAAAGCGATTGGGAAAACCGTGTAACACTTAAGTCCGTACATTCCAATAAAAGGCACTCCGCACACACTAAAGAACTGAGCCGAATTTCAAAACGCAACTACAACAAAAAAGAAAATGAAACACTCATACATACGCTCATACATGCACTCATACATACACACATTAAACTGCAAACACTCTAAGCACTTTACAGGCACCACTAAACACGGGGCTATACTCGCCCCTCCCCCCTTCCCCACACTAAAAAACACGCCGAAAGGCACTTTACAGGCAACAAAGTCACCGGAGACGCTACAAAAGTACTCCCTGGACCCACCTACGTAGTTCAGTTTAGTTCGCTCGCGCTTCGGTAGAGCAGTGCAACACCAGACACAGATAAAAAAGTCTCCGACTACCTTTCGAAGCATCGTGGTGACTAGGTGGGCGTAGACGGGGGCTTTGTGCTGTCTGGGGGGACGTTCGGCTTCGGCTTGAAGCTCGAACGTCTGCATATACCATCCTTGGTAGGCGGCTCCTCGCTGCCGGGGAGTCCGTCGCCTTGTCCTGTGTCGTTTCCCTCCCGCAGCCGCTTTGCGACGGCACCACTGAGGTCCATTTGCACGACGTCCTCTACTGTAGACGACGCCGCCGTCGTCCCCTGGCTTGCCGCTCCGGGGCAGCCAGCCTCCTTCGGCGCGGCGAGTTGGGGAGGCGTCTTCGGCTGACCGGGCGGCTCCTTTTCAGGACCACGCTGGCCAGCCTCGGCCTCGACCTGTTCCGCAGGCGTCTCATCCTTTGCCGTCCCGCCGGTGACTCCTGCTGCTGTCTCCTCCGCGTCTGCCTCGTCCATGAGGTTTTCGCGGAGGTCGCTGTCCTTCGAAGGCCCGGTGATGCTAGCGTAGGACTTGACACAGGCTACCGCTTCGTGCCCGTAGCGACGGTACGCAGAACAACGTGGCACCTTACACTCCCGGCGAAACTTACACTCCCCGACGACGAACGCGTAAGGTCTTGTCACAGCTTGGCCCGTGCTCTCTGCGGACACGCCCTGCACCGTTGAGGACGTTGCCCGCCACGCGTAGCTCGTGCGGCAGGTCTTCCAGAGTCACTCCGGCCTTCAGTTTCAGGGTCACCGACCGAGCGTGCGACCTTTATCTTGAATTCCGTCAACGCGCCAACGCTCTCTGCGCACCGCCGACACGCCCTAAGGCGCCAGCGCAGCGCGCACTGCCTCGTCCGGCACGTTGTGCAGAGGCCAATGTAGCTTCAGACGCCCTTCCTCGTTGCTCGGGTCGATAACAAGGCAGCGCCTGTCTTTTACCTTGATGTCGCTTGCTTCCAAAGCTTTCCAAAACTTTCCAAAACGTGTCAGGAGTGGGATTCGAACCCACACCCGGAAGACCGGACTGCGACCTGAACGCAGCGCCTTGGACCGCTCGGCCATCCTGACTTTTTTTCTTCATTGCCTGCCACAAATTACACATATTCAACACAAACACTTCAGCCTATTTTTGGCTGATCATTGATATCAAAACTTTTTCGCGCAAACAAGAGCATCAAGAATTTCCGTCCACTCAATGCGGCTCTGCTTGGGTTACAAAAAATATCTCGAATATACGCAATGCTCTGAATGAAGTTTTCCCGCACAGGGTGATCGTTCACATCGTTGTTCACAGCTATCCTGGTCTTCCGCTGTCTGTGTAGTCCCAGCAGCATAAACATGTAATAAGGAACGCCATTTTTATTTTCTACGGGAAGGTAGCGTATACCATATGGAGTTATAGACAACTCCTTTTTAAGTGTCCTTTGTAAGACATCCCAGTGAAATATTGGATCCCAACATTCCATAAATGCATGCTCTATGGTTTCGGGTTTCCGGCACAGTCTACAATTTGTGGTCCGCGGAACGAAGAACCCTTTTTCCTCCATCCATGTGCTTACTGTCAAAGTGTTTGTGTGCAGTTTAAAGAAAAAAGACTTTACACAAGACCTTACAGGCATCTTTTAAACTCTCTTAAGGACATTTTTGCCCGTATTGCCTTAGTATAACGACCTGTAAAGCGGCACAGGCATCAACGTATCTACAAGGTCTCTATACAAGTTTTTCTGATTTACTGCACTCAGATACTCTAGTGAGAAACGGACTGTTAGGCAACCGGAAAGCCATGACAACCTCCCTGAGGTACCCTCTGTCGGCCCGACCGCTCTCACCACCTGTCGATACTATAAATTCCGGGAGGTATCTTCGAAGACGCACCTGCACTATTGTGCGCAAAAAAAGGTCCGTCTGGTCTCGAAGAAACATAAAACGTGACACCAGTTGGTGAATGAACAAATGTGACAAGCCCAGGCCCCCACTCTTAACCGAACGAAACAAATTGGTTCGGCTGGTCCTCTCCGAGCTTGATGCCCATATGAACACTGCAAACGCCCTGTGCAATTTTTGTACATTCACTTCGTGTCATACACAGCACTTGAAGCACGTACCAGACTTCAGTGGTCAGAAAAAGGTTACACACTGTAGCCCGCGTGAACACTGATAAGCCTCGACCTTGCAAACCTTCTGCTTTTTCCTTTATCTTTTGTGTTTCTTCCCCCCAGCATTGCGCACTGTCTACGTAGTGTTCTAGGGGCACCCCTAAATACCCCCTCAGGCAAGGCTGTCCATTGTGTATTAGCGAAAAGATGCGGTATGGTATCCCAGTTGCCGTGCCAAAACCCAGTCCATTTTTCCCAGTTAATTTCACTTCCAGTTAGACGGCAACAGGAGTCTCAAAATTTTGACCAATTCTACAACGCTCTCTTTGGCAGTGCAGAAAACTGCGATATCATCCGCGTAGGCCAGAACCTTAACTTGGGCCCACTGTAGTCGAAACTCGCTTATATTCTCATTTCTTATCATTCTCAACAGGAAAGGCTCCAAGAACAGGGCAAAAAGCAAGGGGCTCAACGGACACCCTTGCCTTACCGAAGAGCGGACGTTTATGCCTTCGGTAAGGTTTTTGTTCACTATAATCCGTGTAACCCAATCGGAATAAGCCATCTTAACACCCTGAAATATTGTGGTGCTCGGCCATCCTGATGGTACGAGGGTATGGCTGGAGTTGTGCCATGCCAGCCACTCCAAAAAAGACTTGCCCAAAAGGCAGAGGCTACAGGTTAAGTCGTGCACTACCAGCGGCGCTGCAGGCGTTTTCCGAAGGAAAGGAAAAGAAAACGTTGTAACTGCAAATTTCCCCAAAATGTTAACTTCACTTTAGTTTAAGCAGCACCCGTAAATATTTTCGTTTTCAGGAATTTTTAAACAAAATGGCTCAAGGTAAATCGCGAACAACAAGGGCTCAAAGGGCAACCCTACTTGAGTGATGACACAATAACAACATTTTCTCCAATATTTCTTGATCACAATAAATGCTTTGAGCGTACGACGTCAATACGCCTTCGAGGATAACGGATCCCACGTTGACGTACTCTACCACCGGGGAAAGAGTAGCATTCGGGACGCGGTGAAACGATTTCTGCGAACAATCTACAGCATCACCACGTGGCCTCCTGTAACGCAACATGAATAATGCACTCCTGGCGACATGAATAAAAGTAGTTAGCTCGTGGGTTCCACATGTTTTCTTAGATTTAACTATTTTGATGACTCCTCGGAATCCTCTAGCCAAGACCTTCATGAAAAAATCAACATTCGTTAGGGTGATTGTCTGATACTGCTCTACAGCCACCAGCTGTTCAGGATCGTCAGTATTTAAATAAAACATGGCTTTCCAGATATAGGTGGCGTTCCGTTGGATTCATGCGCTTCCATTACCACACTGTTCAAAGGTATTGCTATGTCTTCCTTGAAGAACTGGTAAAACTCGGCCCCCAACCGGCCTGGCCCAGGCGACTTCCTTCCCTTTGCCTTAATTCGTTGATGGCTTTTATAATCTCCTGCAAACCGATCGATGCGTCCACGCTTGCGAAGAGTCATGACTTAAATTTGGCATTAATTGCAAGAAGATCTCTTCACAGGATTCTAAGGACATGCTTTGCACCACGACCGGCTCTATAGATAGCGACCTGCCCAACGCACCTGGCGGAAATGGCAACCAGCCTGCCGAAGAGGTTGGGTGCAGGGACGGCGAGCTCCGCCAGAAAATGCTCAAGTTAATCCCTAGCCTCATCAGCTTCGCTTTGGTCACGGTGTGATATACGACTAAACGCATAAAATCTTGTGGTCGTACCAATAAATGCTGCATACACCGACCAGGGGCCGAATTCTCTAAAACGACGGGGTGGCGCCATGCAAATGCATGTGTTCTGGGCTTGGGGCCGTCGCTTTGGGGTTCTCTGCAGGTAGAGTGAGCCGCAGAAAAGCGCTGTGGCAAGGGGCGCGAAGCGACACCCACTGCCCCCCCCCGTCGTTTCACTTGTCGCTTCGCGCCCCTTGCCACAGCGCTTTTCTGCGGCTTACTCTACCTGCAGAGAACCCCAAAGCGACGGCCCCAACCCCAGAACACATGCATTTGCATGGCGCTACCCCGTCGTTTCAAAGCGACGCCCGTTTTTTAGAGAATTCGGCCCCAGTGCATACAATACCGTCCAGCACCGAGAATTTACGGTTCAGTCTAGACGCGCTACTTAGCTAAGCAAACGTCAAGCTACACAAGTATCTTGAAGATTGCTTAGGTACTTGTGTATCTAAGCATTCATGACTCTGCTACCATTTCTGCCTGATCGCCTGGCATTCTTCAATTTCATCATTTCTATTCTTTTAAACATTTCAAGACTTTATCGATTTTGTATTTACGTAGAAAGCCTTCTTTTTACGTGGAGCTCGTCTATGAAGGGGAAACAATTCACTGGGAAGCGTTGAATTTGTGTAAAACAGCTCCAAGAGCGCATTCTGTGCGTGGTTCCACCGTACTTCTTGGGCGGATGTTTTTCAAGCGAAGGCAGCATTATTCCATGGCAAACTCTCCACGGGTGTGGCGATTTCACCATAAATGGATCAACCCTGGTAGGAGCTCCCTCGGGGTGGCTTAGATCCCTAACACATGGCAAACACTGGCATGACAGCTGCCCCATGTCCGTGCCTGCCGTGAGAACACGGCTACCCCTGCTGAAAATAAATTTCAAAGACGATAGCCTTTCTTGGGCTACTTAAAGCCAGAAATTTTGGTCTGTCTGTATGTATGTCTGTATGTCGTCTGTCTGTCTGTGACTCGGTTCAGCTACCCGGCCAAAGCAAAAGCAATGCCTGCGCAATAGTCTTATATAGTCAGAGCTAAAATACCCGTCTATGTCCGGTGTAATGCCCATACTTGTCAACATTGTTGAAGAAGAACAAGACATTACGCAAATATGAGACAACAAATCAATACAGAAGTGATATTTGTAGTGTTCCGTTATAAAATTCAAACATGCTTGACTTTCGCAAAATTAAATACTTGATCAACTGAAAAAAAAGAATTCACTCCGCCGTCGCCTGCTGTCGCCCGCGCCACTACAGCTTCTGGCGCCATTTTAAGAAATCAACCGGCAACAGTTACGCAAGGCTCCACTAGATAGGTTTCACGTTCGGCTTGCAACGCACGTGGAGTAGGGAAACGCGGTTCTATAAACATTTAAGTAGGGCGCCTCGATGAACGCTCGTCTTCACCGTACGGCAGCGTTCGCATCGAGACACCCGGTTTGGAGCAGTGGAACGCGGGAAATTTAAAATGATTTAAGCAGACATTTGGCGGATTTACGTTGGGAGGAGCGCGATGCAAGATGAACAACGTGAGAGGTGAGCGGGAAAGCGAACGGAGGCATTTGCACGCAAAAGCCGGAGGCATTTGCAACGAAAGGAGCAGAGACGCGGCCACTTTTTTCTCACCGTGCTGCTGCCGGTCTTGCTTAGCTGGACGCAACAAAGTCATCGCGTACGATGTGTTCACTGAAAGTAAGATGCAAGAAACAGTTGGACAAGTTCTTTCAGCTTATTCTTTCGCAACAGTGTTTCCTACGGATGGGTTGGCTGCCGACCCTGATGTCGCAGTCGACAATATCCAAAATCGGCATCCATGATGCTGCGACACCGCTTCCACAGAAACGTAAGGCCACCAATAGTGCGGGAGAAATTACTGATGCACGGCTGTTTTTCAAAGGAAAGCCTTATTATCCTCCCTGATACCGTTGTACGCCAATACGACATGCAGGAAACGCAAATTTTGTGACAGTGAAGATGAATAATCGTGGACGACGTGAAAGAAAAAAAATTAAAGCCGTTCCACTCAATGTGAAAGCTGTCGGAAGGGCAGAGCAGTGATTCGTCATAATGGGCTGTAGCGCCGTTATCCGCTAACTCTTACCACCCATCACACTATTCGCCGCACTCCCTCAATCCTCTCCGGATAAATTAAAAGAAGGTATGTCCAACGCATTTCAAATTTCCCGCTTTCGCAGTGCTTGCGCGCCCCTGCCTGAAACTGCGCCAGCGGGAGTTTTGTTCTTTTCTGTTTGTTTGCCTGAAACTGCGCCAGCGGGAGTTTTGTTCTTTTTCTGTTTGTTTTTTCTCCCGCACGTGCCGGCCTTGCACTGCCGCTTTTTTTCGCTTACTATTGTAAAAACCAACCCAACCAGTTGAGTACGTATCTTTTGCCTCAAATGTACCTGCAGTTTTCTTTGCGCTAAACAACGGGGAGATGTATTACTAGCGCCAGCGGATCACGAGTTTGGAACGCTTACGTCTACCATAAACGGCTTGGCTTCCGAAGACTTCTTGGACTCCGCGACGACAGTCGCTACGATGGAACGCCGTGGGGCTCTACTAGAGTCCAGCGCGTGAGCTACGACGACAAGGCGAGCTCCTAAAGAGCTCTGCGAAACGCTTCCCGGGGCCGGAATTGAACCTGGATCCCTGAAGGTATGAAGAAGCCTGCGTCTATCCGATTGCTCCATGTCTACATGGTCGAAGCGAATGCCAAGCAGCAGCTACGTTTCGCGCCGTACACCCCAAACCCAAACATTAGGCTTACCGAGTGCACACCCGAGAGTTGCTTTCTGTATTCTAAAAAAAGTGGTGCGTACCTACGGAGTAGCACTTACTCCCAGTGTGCGATTGGTCGACCAAAGAATCCATTACAAGAAAGCTTCTTGTTCAACAATCGTCGTCGTTAGGCGGAGGGGTGCATGATTTAAATGCGTAGCATTTTTTGCCGAGTACCCCCCCCCCTCCGCCAGAACCGTGTAACTGTCTCATTTCCACAAAAATGCAGATTTCGCGAAAGTTCAACCTCTAATCGTTGGAAATAATAAACAATTCAACTTCAATTCGATTCAACTCAATTGCTCGAACGAAATTTTTAAAAACTAAAAAAATAACAAAACTGTAAAATAATTACTAAAAATAGCGAACCGTGCAACATTTTACATTTCCACAATTATGCAGATTTCGCGAAACTTCCAAATGTAATCGTGGTAATAACGTGAATGGAGATAATTGGTCGGGCAAAATTTTGAAAAACTAAAAATAGGAGAAATGCTAAAAAAGAGACCGAAATTGGCGATCCGTGAAACGCCCTTTATTTCCACAATAATGCCGATTTCGCACTCCACTTCTAATACTTATAATACCATAAATGGAGATAATTGGTCTGCCAGAATTTTCATAAACCAGAAAATAGTCTGGAAAAAAACTCATACTCAGTACAAGCGACATAAGAATGCTGCGCATTAGTAGATAATTCTCTGGATTTCTGCAGACTTTTTGTGCTTTTCGGTTATACTCGTCCTATAAAACGCGTCGTAAGAAAATGAGAAGTGGGCCAGCGCCGAGTGTTTCTTCCTGTTGTTCTCATCCTTCTGGTGGACTTTATGAAATGTCTGTGACGAACGCTTCGTCATGTTTCTGTTTTCGAACGCAGTGCCTAGAGTGCCGTCCGACGGCACTGTAGCTGATCGCTTCAGGCATGGCTAGAGTGCCGTCCGAAGACATTCGATTTTTAAGGCTAGGCTAGCAGCGGCCGAAGCGTAATCAACCAGAGACAATTGATCATTGTTTTGTGTTGTGCCGGGACGCTGTGTTCTTCTGGGACGTTTTGCAGCGGACACTAAAAACGGACATTGACATAACCTCGTACACCATCCGCTTCCTGCCATTTGAAGATGTTAATCGGGTGCCTAATGACGTTTTCGTTCTCCTAGGATTGTTTAGCTTGTTGAATTGCCGCATGACTTATCGGCATGTGGAACCCACTAGGCCGACCAAGTGCGTTTTTTCGGGAACAGGTGGCGTTGGTGCGAAGCATTTATGCTGCGCAGAGTGATCCACCAGATTGCCTGCCTCTTTTTGGATGCGTGTGTTTGCTTGCATGAGTTTTAATCTTTGTTCGACTGATGTCCTTGCTCTTTGCTCTCTGTTAGTGTTTATATTGTGTTACGTGTCCTGTCTTCTGAAGTTTTCAAAAATTTCCATGCATTAAAGAAAAAAAAAGTCTGTCCTTGTAGTGTACAGGATCCGTCTGAGCTTCCTGAACCCAGAACCCAGGGACGGTGGTTCGAGAGCGGCTCTTGCCTTGGTTTTTTTTTTCATCTTAAAATTCAACTACAATTTTTATGCCTTCGGCTACTTTTGGTGTTTCAAATTATTTCTTTGTGTGTGTTAGGTCATGGTATGTTATGTTTAGGTTAGGTAGCCTGGATTTACGTTATATAAAGCGATGTAGTGCCAGACGCGCCAATTTTGCCACAAAACGCCGGTGGACGTCAATATAGTGGAGTGATTACAATACCGTCGAACGGCACTATAGACACGGCCTTTTTCGATCGAATCCATGCTATGAGAAAAAAGCGCCGGATATTCTTTGAGTTTTATTCTTGCTGATGTACGCGCGCTACAAAACGCGCCAAACCTGCAGATGATTCTAACCGTAGCCTTCTGCTGCTCTCTAGCTCTGCTGTACAACACCGGAGTTGTTTAATTTGCACTTCCACCGTGGAGCGTTACCAGAAAACCCAGCCCAGCCAAGCGCACGTGAGCGGGGGCTTGCGCTAAGCGAGGAGCTAGCCAAACAAACGAAGACAGACATCGCACCTGACCGTGCGCCTTGTGGGGAACACCCAGCGTCGGCAAGCTCGCCCTTCGAGAACAGTCTGCCAATCGTTCCTGGCGGAATCTCTCACGTGCTGCACTCTTCGCCAGTTCACGTGCGCTCGCGCCTGAAGTGGTAAGCACCGACGCTGAGTTCGCGAAGCCTGTGGCCGTGGATTCTAGCGCGGTTCACTTCAGCGGGAGCCGTTTTCAACCGACGATGTAAACGTGGATTCAGTTGACATGGCTTCTTGCATGGTCAACGAGCGCAAAGGACAGCAGGTCAATCCATCACCACAAGTCGATGATGCAATTAACCCCTACCAACAGGCGCAAAGTTCAATCCTTGCCTTCCGGAATGAGGACGAACTGCAAGCGCTGAGGGATGCGGGAGACGCTGCCTGCGAGGATCTGCACCAGGAGCTGCAGACCTTTCAGGCTAGTCTGGACGCCGCTAGCTCCAGAAGTGGACTGGAAGACTTGCGCGTCCGGCGGGCAGAGCTGCGGCCTACTCTACTGTGCTAGGCGACGCATGTGCAATGACGAACCTTGTATTGAGTTTAATCGGGAACGACGAACCCCTGCTTGCACGTTATCTGAATGTTTGCTTATAATCTGTGTTGTGCATAAAAAAACAGTTGGCAGTGAGTGCTCCACTCGTTCATGCAATCCTTAATCCTTCGCCTTTCCTCCAGCTTAGTGCCAGCAATGATTCGATTCAAAAACCAAACAGCCCCATTCCAAGCTCTGCAGAAATTGTTCCTGGGCATCGCTTTTCAGTAGTGGCAATGGTCGTGGAACGAATGGTTGGTGGGATGCACTATCCGCCGAAATGTGAGCGGGGAGAGTATTTCATCGGAATCATGAGAGCTGAAGTGGTCAAAGGTACGTGTCACGTATCTCATGAATGACCCTAGAAAGAGGCGAGTGATTTCCTCCACATAAATCACGTATGGCCACCGCGTAGCTTGTATAGATTCGTAAAGTATTTCCGCGAGGTGCTTGACGAAAAGCAGTATTTAGTGCTTGAAAGCCGTCCCGGATAAATGTAAGCTCGTCCAGCATAGTGCAGGACGTGGCGTATTTCGGAGAAGCAAGTTTGGCAGGGTAGGAAGACATTGAAGTTTTCTGTTCAGCAAGTCGTGTGACCCTAACGTCCGCAAATACCTGTACGACGTCGGGTTCAAACTAAGCCGTCAATACGTGTGCTCCTACGTCTTAGTTGTAGGTGTCCTCTTGAGGGGTCAAAAAACCTCTTATTTCCTTCACAGCTCACTAAATGCGCCGGCGCAACCGCAGCTCTCCGAAGGTTTCTTTCCTCCAAGTGAAGAGATCAGCTGAAATGAAGACTATTTCCGAGTTCCCAATATGTTACTCTCTCTGTCTCCCAGCAACACGCAAAAAAGCATCGTCTCACTAACCCTGTTTGTGTGAATTTCGCAGTAAAACCTTGCAGAAGAGCCATAAGCTCTTATAATACCACTTTCATTCACCGATATGCTCGATGTTAGGGAACTTCCGGCTTGAAAAACACAAATTTTCTCTTTTCAACAGAAGTTTCTGTAGTACAACAGTTATTCTTCCGTAGAGCAGCGATATCGGTTGGTACTACCGCACCGTCTGTCATGCGACAGGAATCTCTGCAGGAGAACTACAGAATGTCTGTCGCATAATAGACTTTTTGTGCTAACAGCAAAATGTCCCATTTCCTTATTAAACGATTATCCTGTCGTACTTGTTTTTTCGATTAGAGAATAATTGTGCTTGCGGGAAACGCCTGATTGAGTCAGTACCGTCATTTGGAAACGGCACTCTTTTTAATCTTGGTGAGAACCATCGATAGTCTATACGAGGCCCGTTTCGAAGGGTTACTTATTTTCGACCAGATTTAGGGGAAATCCCCAAGGTGGAAAAAGTATCTGTAAAGGAACGTTTGACATCCACCTAAATGCAGCCATACCGCTACACAGGAAAGCTAAACATCTTCCGGAAACTTCGCAGTTGAAGAAAATTTCGTACTGGTCCAGAATTTCAACCCAGGACCACTACCTAACCGGAGCAGTCGCTTTCCCAACTGAGCTAACCACGAGGCTACTCGTTAGTAGCGCGAAAGCGAATTGATCAACAACTCGAAGTGAAGGACAGGTGTTAATCGACCAGATTTTAGGGGAAATCCCCAATGTGGAGTAAGTTTCTGTAAAGGAAAGTTTGACATCCACCTAAATGCAGCCAAACCGCTACACAGGAAAGCTATACAGCTTTCTCGCAAACTTCGCAGTTGAGGAAAAATTTCGATGTTTTCGAGAAAGCTGTTTAGCTTTCCTGTGTAGCGGTATGGCTGCATTAAGGTGGATGTTAAACTCTCATTTACGGTTACTTATTTTGTGAAAAGAACGGAATCAAGACCGGGACAAGCAAAGCGACAGACGTGGTGATTCCAATAAATAACGAATATTTATTACAGCTCCGTCTGAACAGGTGGGCCAAGCAAGCTCCAGGAGGACCGTGATGTCAAGGGGGCCCGCGGTTGTAGCCTACGAAATGAAGAGTTCATAACTTATTCATTTATTCATTGTTTTATTTCTGTATTTATTTATTTTTATTTATTTATTTATTTATTTATTTATTTATTTATTTATTTATTTATTTATTTATTTATTTATTTATTTATTTATTTATTTATTTGTCGATACTACGATCTCGATACGAGATCTCTGTTAGGGCTTGCAGGAGCAGCGCAACAGGAATGATAATGCGCGGGATGGCAGCTGTGTCCACGTGCGCCAGTTCAGTAATACAATTCAGAGCAAGTGTGTGCAGCCACATTCATTTTGGTGAACTCCGATCTCTGAAAAATGAGTAGTTGTCTTCACTTTGCTTTTTGTTATGAATTCCCGCGGTAGCCGGAGATATAGGAAGCTGTAAGAATGTCTGTAGATTGAAAATGACGAAAATTCAACCTATGCTGCATAATACGTGGCATAGATTCTGCATTTACAATATATTTCTTTTTTTACTCGTTCGACTGACGTTCGACTGGCGGTCACAAATTATTCCTGCCTCATCAATCACAGGATTGTTTTGATTTCATTCGTCAATTGCCAAGTTCCACTGTTTCACGTGCGTTTCTCAGTGAGCACCGATGTTTTATAGACTTACGAATACTAACCACCGGCCTTCAGGGTTTACCAGCCTTTGAAAATCCGCAGGATATTCGAGGAATGTTCATTCCTGCAGTGGGCCTGAGTAGGCTGTTGTTGTTGGTGGTGGTGATTATGATGATGACGATCATGATGTTCCAACAGGTAGGGCCTTCGGAACACATCGTAATGATAGGTGTTCACTATATCCCACGAAGTGACATGCATTTCCGAGAGATTAAGGGAGTTTGTGAAATTTGTTGGTTTTCTACATGCTACGGGGCTGTCTTCATTATTACGTTATTCGTGACGCATCCAACGTGGCACCGGCCGAAAGGTATCCATTACGGAAGCCACCCCATATGCCTACCAAGGAGCCCTCGTCATTTGGCGCTTAAATGTAAATGAAGCTCTCAGCCTCAACAGGAAAATAATTGCCCGGGCTCTCGACTGGCAAGCACACTGGGACAATTCCAGTGCATCCGACAGTCAGCCATGTTCCGTGGGGCTGTGCACTCGCGACGCAGGATCATGGCACGGTCCAAATGTCGTTCGGAAAGAAAGAATAACTGAACACATTGTTGCCAGTCTATTAGCCCCACCTTTACCAGATGCCATTGTATGGTTCCCCAAGGAGGACGAGTTAGCGTGGCCTAAAGCTGTGATTTAGACTGATCCCTCGTGAAAAGAAAAACTAAAACAGAAAGCAAACTCTGGAGCTTTAAGGTAATGTATGAATGAGGGGCACCTTGTGTAAGATTTTTTCGTCTTCGAACCTTTCTCAGATGGTAATATGTTAATACGAAAACTATTGTCAATATTTATAACAGCTGAAAGCATGAAGAACACAGCTGTACTCCATTCTCTGAACATCACGCTTTAAGATTACTTGCTAATAATTTGACTTCTGCCGCGATAACGGCTTTACACTAGCATTTGCTAACAACGGGAGGTGCCGGAAAGCTAGCGGTGTACTTTGGCTATGAACTACTCTCATTTTCGTTAGTTGATGTGAGATACCGTGCACAAAGGGGTCATAGGAACTACTGTAATCGAATCGGATATCTGTTGCAGTGCAGTGGACGAGAAGACGGAAGCAACGTCGCTGGTTTGTACAGAAACAGAACGTAGCACACATGCACAACATTGTCACTGACTCTTCAGCGAGGCATGTGTGAGGCAGTGGGGAGTATGGCAAATGTCTGGCCAGAGAGCTGAATTTATTTGGTTGGGCATCAGGCGTTCCGGCAGCGCCGAGGACGGCGCCGTATCTACGAAAATGCAAGAAAAAGGTAAGCGGCCAGAATACACGCCCATCTGGAAGAAAGAGCGTAAACGTAATATGCAACGCAAAGTGCTTCAGACGGGTTGCAAAGAGTATACCTGGGGCTCCTATATCTTAACCACACAGCCACACATGAAATGCAATGAATGCATTTATTAACAATTCCCGCAGCCAATAATGAATGTACGTTATTTCCCAGAAGTATTATATGGAGTGTAAGTCTGGGACTTTCAAAAAGAAGTTGATTCAAGCTAGTTGATGAGGTAAAAAACCAGAAAACGGAAACACATTTCAACCCAGTCAATTCCGATCAGCGTCTCGATTTGAACCGCACAAAATTCATAACTGAAGCTCAGGACCAAATTAGAAGCACCTCGGTGTGGACGCTTCCCGCTTTTTTATGATCCCTGATGTCGGTTACGATACATCATGACCGTACAGGTTTGTTACTTACGACCACACAATTTCTCAGTCACTGGTTGAAAACGTCGCGTTTTCAGCGGGGATGAATAATTTTGCTGTTGTGGAAAGTCAGGATAGTTGATGACAACGGCTTGTTTTTCAGTCACCATGGCGAATTATCAACGATAGTGTGAGTACCGATCCTCTCACATTGATTTAAATGAATAAAAAGGCACCCATTCACTTGGACTGCATCTTTGCAAACGGCATGGTACTTCATTTCCGATAGGTCGAATATAGACATTTGTCGGGTGTGAATGAACTTTACACTTTTCTTACAGCTTTTAGGAATACAGACCTACTAAAACTATATCAAGGGTAACTTTTTTTACACAAAAGAAAGCCCGATGAAGATTACGAATCTCGCTTTCACCACCTATATATTTTCTTTCTTCAAATTGTGGAGTTTTACGGGACAAGCTTCATTTCGGCTCTGCGGCGCGCGGTAATTATGGGCCGCGAATGAATTTCTCCAGCTTGGGATGTTAAGAGCACGCCTCAATCTCGGTACCAGGGCGTTCTTGCTTTCCTCCTCTTTCACAAATGCCGCCACTGGCGCCGGGAATCCAACCCGCATCCGTCGGCTCAGCAACACGATGCCTAGGCCACTGAGCCATCGCGGCAGGTATATTGCCTGCCCCATTAAACCTGTGCGTTGCGCAATGCACCACAAGATATTGACAAGCACCTAGGTCGGCGTAAAAGTGGTGGCGCCGGCTGGACGGCCGTCTGAGAGCCGGCGCTTCAGGTAGGCAGCACAGCGGGGGTTGACTAAGCCGAGGCCCAGCACGCCGGCCACGGTGGGGCCACTTCATTGGAGCCGCTGGACCCAGAACCAGTTGGGCCTCCAGCGGTATGTGCCGCTGCCCGTTGGGGGCACTGGCCACTTCCAAACACGGCCCACTCCTTCGCGGTGGCCTCGTGCAGCCGGGCGCTGTCCCTCTTGGGAAGGCGGCCCAGGCCAACAATGGCTGTTGGTGCGAGAAACGGTACAGCGTCACGCAAGTTCCCGTTGCCATAGATTATACGCTGTGCTACGAATCGGACTACTGCATTTATACGAACATAGATAAGAATACAACTGCTAAAGCGGTAGCTGGCGGTTTTGAAGGCCCACCTGATGACTAGGATTATATTGTACGAGAATTCCCTTGAGAATTAATTGTATCGCTCCCACTGTTCGCAAAGTATTCGTGTGGAAATAACATTACAGCACAATTGCACAACGTGCGGCTCAACGTAGCTGATGAAGTAGCTTTTTCGGAGTATCCGCCAACTACACCATACTGGCATTCCCGAATTAGGATGACAACTTAATGAATGCGCGACAAACAGGGGACTATTGGGCAGTTTTTCCTCCTCCTTATCAAAGCAGTGTACTCCTAGTGTAACCGGAGCTGTGGCACTCGGTGATTCTAGAGACCTTGAGTGCTTCCGTCGCTCTAGATGGCTGTCCTGTGGACCAGTGCTGGGCAGTAACTAGTTACTGTGACGCGTTAACGGTAACTAGTTACTTTTTCAGTAACTTGTTTTAACTGTAACTAGTTACTTTCAAGCTGGAGGAACTTGTACCTGCACGAGTGTTACATTCTTACGAAGTAACTGTAACTGAAACTATCGTCACGTTACGTATTTTTTATAAGGGCATTATCCAATCGCTACTCTTGTTCAATGCCGACTTAGAGTTTACGCTTTCCACTTTTCGGACTTTCTTTTTCAAATACCCTCTCCACTTTTTCACAACAGGATTTCCTAGCAGCTAACATACGGCCGAGCCTGTGTTGAGCGATTAACCGCAGGCAAAGAATCTTTTAACCCTCGCTTAGTTACGTCGTACCACAGTCTGAGCTAGCGAAGGGATAAAGCTCTGTTCAGACTTTCGACGCAAAAGCAACATCGTGATGTATGGACGTAAAAAAGGGTGTGTCACGCAGTTTGCGTGGCTGAGACGTGAAATGACGTCATTCTTTCAAGTCATTATTACAGTTGCGGCAACAGTCTGAACCCGGCCTAACAAAGAATGACGCAGCTTGCACGCAGACAGGTGAAGGTCACTTGGGATGCGATGAATGACTGCGAAGGTTTTATAGGTAGTAGAGTTTTCTCTCTGCAGGAGCAGAGCAGTAGAGTTCGCTGACGCAGTAACCCCCACCCCACTAAACGTGTGCGAAAAGGTACGGTGGAGGAACCAGAGCCAGGGGGGGAACTTGTACCTATTTCGCTTGCAGCATCGAAGGAAGGCTATAGCAAGTTCATAAATGCAAGGATACGGAACGTTTACACCATCTGTTCGCAAATTTCGCAGATAACTCCATAGCACCAGTCCAAAGCGGAAAAATTACTTTCGTCCAACATTCGTCTTGAAGCTTTCCATAAAATGTATATGTAAGTACTTGTGTAACTAGGTAGTACATATTTAGTAGACCACAGGAAAATCTTACTCCACATAGTCTGAGGGAAAGTGGCGATAGGCAAGCAGCCCACGAACAAGCGTTGGGAGTGTGCGTCCCAAGAAAAAAAAGCGGTTAGGGAGGTCGCCGGAATCGTACCCGGGACGTTTACGCCGTGAAACGGCAACTTTGCCACACCAAAAGGCCCGAGGGGTACGGGGTTAAGAACGGTGGGGACAACAGTCAACCAAACATACCCAACTCAGGTAGAGCGATTTATGCTTTATAGCGAACACTGAAGGTTCTTCTTGCATTGCGTATGTAAAATTTATTTTTCTAACGAAGTAAAGTCAGACTTGGTTATAGCGAACTGCAATACGCGCCACGATTAGTTCGATATATCCAATAGTTCCATATATCCTAACCCACCTATAACGAGATTATTGTTACGAGTTCGCAATACGCGGAAAATCCCCTTGCCATCCCCGAACCAGAAACGAACAAAACAAAGTATATCATTACTTCACACAAAACAATCGATTTATTGCAAATGGTGAAGCTGCTTCCCGCCTTAACACCTTAACTGCCTACTTCCAAAAAAGCGATGAATATTGTTTTGCCTTTCGTTTTGCCAGCGTCAACTAGCAAATGATTCCTTACACGAGACATTGTTGCGCCAGGTTGAGTCCATGTCCTTCAATATTGAAGAACTATTGGCGGAAGACATCGGACTGCCGAAAGCGTCGGACGGATTTCACCTCGGGACATCCTCTGCCTCCTTGGTGCTTTTCATCAGCATTCTGCTGCTGACGGTGCCCGCGTCCGAGGGGCTTACAGTGACGGCAACGTCGTCGTCGACACTAAGGAATCTTCGAAGGACACTCATTTCGGCACAGCATTGGGAAGGTTGGAGTGCTGCCGTTTTGGTCCGGACTCACTGCGTGGGCGGGTGTTGTCGTGAGTTCGCTCGTCGGAAAGAGTTACGGACAGTGTCGGGCAGTGATGTCACTCCATACTAGGCGCAATGTCTCAGTCGCGGCCTTTGCTCAGTGGTCGCGGCCAATCAACATCTCAATCACCGCTCTGAGACAATGCATTTTGGCAGCCTTTCTAGGCACGACGAGTTTGATATATCAGATGTGACGTTCGTTATAAGGTCTATGCTTCGCGTGTATTTCCGTAACTGATTTATTTTTGTTCAATAGATAGCATAGTTCGCTCTGTCCGGGTTCGTTACAGTCGGGTTTGACTGTATACATTCAATATGTCGAACTCCGAGCGCGCGCGATCGGTCCCCGAACGCCCGCCAACGCACTCCGGCTTCCCCGGCTGCGCCTAGCCTCCGTACCGCTGACCTGCGCGGCCGCGTTTCCGTGAAACGCAGTGGTGGGAGAAATGCACGGCTTTTGCCTGCCTCGCTTTGCAGCACTCCAAATCGGCAGCTGCAGGCCACGTGATCAAGTACCTGCAAGCAGCACGGGACCTGTCGCGCTTTAGGTAAGAGAAAGAAAAATACAGTGACGAAGGTACGGGCGTTTGTCGACTTGATATCGCGTGTTGAGAATGCGATTCCTATACATGGTACTGAACGCAGTCTTAAGGCGAAAATCACCGCCTACTGCAAATAGGTGTACATATCTCTGCAATAATTTTTGGAGTAGGATACTATTCACGGGGAGTGACATTGTCTTTCTCTATCGCGTTACCATTCAACTGGTCACATTATTTATAACGAATTTAATACTGAAGTTCGTTATAAGTGGGTTTGGTTATTTCGAATTACTTCGTATAGCGAATAAATCAAATTGAACCAGGGGGTTCGTTGTTACCGGGTTTGACTGGGACATGTGCAGCCAATTGGAAAGGAAAGAAGTTGTAGTGGCATGCAGTGCTCAACACATACACAGAAAATACGCCAGACAGAAATTTTCACAATTATTCGAGCCAAAATGGTTTTTTTGCAAGCGTAAAAAATGAAATAAACCGAGAAATAAATACAGGTGGCCATAGTGCGCAAAAGCAATTCTATCTCGCCCCTTCAGGCCACCTGGTCACGACACAGAAGGGCAAATGCACACATCGGTTTGAGAGATTGGAAAGAGATAATGAGAAAACAAAAAAGCGATAACGTAACCCCCAAATTGGGCATAACCTTACCGCCTCCGCAAGAAACAAAAGAGCAGAAACTGAACACAGAAAAAAACGCTTCCCTGATTATAATCGAAACTGGGTCCTTCGCTATCATATAAGCGATGTGTATCTAATTGCGCTACCTTTTCTTTCTTTATTACCGTACGGCGATATACAAGAACCAAAACGGTACAACACAAGACAGCACGAGTTAATACAATGCCGCCATCCGGTTCTTTCGGAGGGCTGTATCGTTAAAAAGCTATTTCAGTGTGGTCAGTAGTTTTGCGCGTGCCAACCATTCACGCCCATGGTCTTGCACTTTAAAGGGACACTGAAGTGATATGTAAACATTGCGGGATTACTAGCGCAAATTGTAGTACGGAGTCACCAGGCCATGGTTCGACCACTCTGGGCGCGTTTACGCGATTTTATTTAGTAGAAAAATAATTGGAAAATGCTGTCCTCCTCTCTTTACGCTCGCCCATTTTCTGTGGCGTTTTCGTGTGACGTCGGGAGGAGCCGAGCTCGCAATTGGCTGTGCTACTGCACGGCTCGCCGGCCTTCAGAGTCAGTCGGCCCAGCGTTTCGTCCGCCGGAAGCCGACGGGTCGTCGCAATTCGTTCGCTCAGCTTGAAACGAAGCCAGGAACACGTTTGTGAATGGAAGAATGTGCCTTTCTTTACTTGGTTAGTTTGTACACTGTATCTAACTCCAAGTCAAGGTCGCCTCACGCAAGCGCTGCACAAGCGCACATGCGACGCTTCGCTGACTGGTACGCCAGTACGAAAATATAAGGCCTCTTGAAGGCGGGGAAGAGTCAGCGAAGCCAATATAGGTACTAATGAAATAAAATCAACTCTTATTTTTACCGTACAGCGTAAACTAGGGTGTGGAAGCACTTTTTTGCGCGGGCTGAACAAGCACAGCGGCCAGCAGCACGACTACGCATCTGCGAACGCTTTCCGTCTAAGAATGCAATTGCTAGACGTGAGATATTGTGGAAACTTGGGGGATGCTTACTGCCGGAACGCGAAAACAACAAATAGTCACCTAAGCTGCTTGGAATGCTAAAACTAAATAAAAGTGTAAACTGGTTATACATTATATACGTATATTTCCAAGGTCGGCAGCGCTCGCCTGTGGCAGAGTGGTTTGGAGCGCTATGTATGTCACCGCAACTGTTTTGCAAGTCAGCAGTTGAATCCCCAGGGGTACATTCGTTTTTTTATATATATAAGTTGACTTTTTCGTTTTCGGCCGATGTTTTCGATACTGAGTTTACCTTTTTTTGGGCCGTAACGTTCACTGCTCCACGAACTAGTTCACAGAACGCGCGCAGGCTGGCACTGGCGCGCTAGCGAGTTCTCGTTGGCGTGCTGTTGCCATAAGCACCGACTGCTTGCGGGCAGTGGGCACAGGCCAGAATCAACAGACCCTTGGCCTGGTGCGAACACGCTTTTTACGATACAGGCATGAGTGAGGCAAGCTCCAAATATGGGGAAAAAGCGCATGGCATTTGAGCGTCTGGCGGGGACTCGGAGGGCGTTCATGCACTGCGTAGGCCTCGGCTAGTGAATGCTACGATTCCAAGCCGTCCTGGGAGGCTTATCGTATGCATTTTACAGCCGACAACATGGCAGAAGCGCGGTACGATGATTACTGAGATATTGAGAATGCCCATCCAACAACGCCATCGGTTGTGTTTTACAGAACCGAAACCGAAACCGAAACTTGTTTGATTGCTAACCTTGGTATCGTCCAATCACGGTGCCCCCTCCTCCCAACGTCACAGCCTTAGTTGGTGCGGCCGCCGCAAACCGCGCATGGTAGTTTTTGTTCTTTCGCGCTTTGTAAAATAATTACCGATTTGTCAACCGGATAAACGATGAAAAGTGTGCTAATTTGAGTCAGTCTACGCAGTGCAAGCAAAAACGGGAGCTTGACAAATTCACTTCAGTGTCCCTTTAAGCACTTCAACATAAAGCGTCATACTCTCGCAAAAGAAAAGCCGCGCCGGCGTAGCATCCACATTACCGTGAAGCCATGCCATGCGCGCCCTCCAAATACTGCAAAGGCCCAGTAGCATTAGCATATTGTGCGGCACGCCCTCTTCATTTTCATTTGAGAGGTACCGAATGCTATGCGGGTTCGACGGAAATTCATTTAGGAGTGTTCGCTTTAGGACGCCCCCAGAGACGACTGCCATCCAGCAGCATATAAATACGTGTTCTATTGTATCCGTTCGCTTGCAAATTGTGCCATCTGTACACCTCATAACTTCAAACCACTCAAGTTGCGGCCGCGTTTCCGCTGTGAGTGTCTGCGTATGGAGTTTGAAGGAGAAAGACACTGCCCCCCCCCCCCCCCCCCCTGAACTCGCATCCTTTTCACCCTCTTAACAACATCTCGCCCAGAGCCGGCTGAATACCATGTTCTGTATCGTTACCCAGCGAGAAGGTTATGACATAACCCCGTGCACAAGTTTCTACGGGAAATATCACCCAGGTACTGCACTGACAAGCGAGTTCACACAAATCCCATCGCCATCACAATTCCGATTACGCTACCATCACATTCGGGGGGCACAACATTTCTTTGGGTTCGTAGTGCGGGCGTCCGATTTGGACTACAGCTCAGATGAAGTGAACTTTGGCTTGAGACTTGGTAGTTGGGATTTTGAACTTTAAGAGAAGGATCCTAGAGTTTGGTGTAACTCAGTTTGCATTAGGCAAGCCTCGCTTTATAAGCATTTTTCTTGTATGAAAAGGGACACCTAAGATAAGCCAAGGTAAAAACATATAGCAAACACCACCACGTCGTCTGTTTCCTCAGTCCTCGGATCCCAATTGTGACGGCGGCCAAATGTTTTTTGGACGCCTGGTTTTTCAAAACAACGCGTATTCAAGAATTCTAAAAATCAACTGTAGGCCGCCAAAAACAGGAGGAAACGGAGCTGTTTCTCATCAAAGACATGACTGGGAAATCGACACACCTGATTCTCCCGGTGGATGTCGTCCATGCTACGGGCCACCGAGATGAGGCGCGCCTTGAGAACACGCATGGCTTTGCGTGTCTCGTTGTTGCCTTGCGGAGGACGGGTGGTGTGGCCGGAGCGGTGGGCTCCAGCAAACCTCCTTTCGCCGCCCTCAGCTGCGGGTTGGCCGCTACCCATAGTGTAACCTCGCAAAGCGGACACGACTCCGCTGCGCGTGCAATGGAAAGTGGGCATTCAAAGTGCAATTGAGCATCTTGTACCCCCCTCCCCCGGTTCACTTCCACAAAAGCTGGAGAAACGCAAATGCGGCAATGGGAGATTGCGGTAGCCGCACGCCAGTAATCATTATTGGCCTCGTCGCAGTATTCCCTGAATATGAAACACAGTCAGCCCCTGGCGACGGAGTGAGAAACCGCCTATAGTGTGGCGGCCGCTTTCACGACGTCCGTTCGTTTACGCTGCGCTCGGTGATTTTTGTCACCTTAGAACGCGTAACGTGAAACACAGCGATCTACGAAATTCGCCGTAATAACCCACTGAGGGGAAGCCGCGTCAGTTGTCAATTTTCATTCCGCACTACGAGGTTCCATTCTGAACTGGATTCAAGCGGCTCATCCGCATACATGTGACAATACATTCAGTTAGGCATACACTGTTGGTTGGTGACCACAGTAGTTGCTTCTTCTGTTTACTCAATATACTCGCGCATAAAACAGTTCTGCTAATCTGATGTGACTCAAGTTTCCACTAGCTCTGTTTTGATGGTTGCCTCATAGGTTGCCATTTTCCATCGTCAATTCTTTATTATACAATCATCTCGTCCATCTCTGAGTTTTAGCACAGGCAAATAGAATATATTGACGGCTTTTTAACAAGGCTATATTTTTTATGCCTATAACTTTGACTAGAAACCTCGACAACACATTAATTTTGGGCACTCAAAACAACAAACATCGCAACCTGTATTTCTTGTTGTTTATCGCCTGTACCGTCCTTGTGCATCTGTAAGAAGTTACTGTGATGGTAACTCCTACAATTCTGCAAACACCCCTTTGCGGAGCAATTCTTGGGTGGTGAAAAACTTCATCCTCGGCGATAACCGATACGCTACAAGATTTGTGATTTGACTTAGGCAGCGGGGCGCGACGGATAAATTTTTATTTTGTGAATTTATCCCGAGATTTCGACTAGTTGTCCGAGATACCTCTATAAACTTATTCAACTCTCCACGATAACGGAAGACCAAAGCCCCTTTCGGTTTTTCCATCCCTCTAATATGTAAGAAGACCAAAGCCCCTTTCGGGTTTTCCATCCCTCTAATATGTAAGAGTTCGCAACTCAAAGAAGTCAGGTACAAACACTTGTTTAGCCACTCACAGCTTGTCTCACGTGTTTTATCATAACTCGGCATGTTTACAAGCCACGCTTTTTGCGGACGATGCCAGTTGTGATTGATTCAACTTGCGGAACTTATAGGAGGTGCCCAATTGACTGCCCAATGTCTTTTGCAATACATCAATATTGCACTGGGTGAAGGTGTTTTATCCTAGCACGTTAGATACCACCGCGGAAAAGCGCACTCTTTGACGGTTCTCTGTCAACAAAATATCTAACGAGGACGTTTGGGTGAATTGGTGAGGCATGATTAAACAAGCGTTAACGCCAAAAATGAGACAGCAACGAAGGCTCTAGCATCAGTTGTAGCCAGCACTGTGGTGTTTTTCTGTCTCAGATTTGGTCTTAGCGCCTGTTGCGGTTCCCTAAAAAAAAATCCTCTTAAAGGGTGGTGGCCGTCATAGCAGTTATAATAGCAAGTTTGACAGTATTAGAAGGCTGTATGCAGCATAATGTTTGATTATGTGAAATCTACAGTCGTTTCTGTCAGTGGTATCCTTCAACTTTTGGAATAAATTTTTAACGTGACTAGAACAATTTGGTTAACCAGACTTAAAACAAACAGCGTTGTTTATGGACGTCGCAGCCTCTAACAACGACAATAGGTCACACCGTGCAACGGAAGTGCTGAATGCCTAATGCGATTTACGTTTGTAACTTGGTTCGAATTATTTTTTTTAGTTGCTGGTTCTATTTGGCGACGATATTTCTGCATTACCCTAAAGAACCGAAAAGGGATTAAATAAATAAATCTTTTTTCCAGATCAGATGTGTCATTTTCAAAACCACAAGTATAAGAGTCGCCTATTGGTTACTCTACAACATTTTATTGTAATTTTTTATTTTAGGCATAACTCAATATTTGCAAAGATCAATGGTCTAAAACGCACCTGATTTTCATGGAGGTTCCGAAGTTAGTTTTTCCCCGAGCAGCATCTTTGAAAACATTGAAGGATTTTTCGCCGTTCACAGGTAATATTTCCTTCTTGCTTTCACGGAAGTATACATCCGTGTAGAAGGTGAATCTGCAGATGTCATCAGAAGGCAGCATCGCCGGATCTTCAAAGGCCGCGCCGACTGTGCAAATAATCAGCCTCTCTGGTATCCTATAAATGTTAAAACAGAACGAAACGTGTATAGATTTTTCAGGGAATGCAACAAAAAACAAATAAATTAACTTAAAACAGTTTCCACCAATGATGTCAACAAGTTTTCAACAAACTCGCAATATTTACCTCGACAAAGCCTATTGCAAATCATAATTCCCGATTTGATGTTGTGTAAGACCAGCGGGTTCAAGCAAACAGAAATCGACCACATCCTGTATAAAAGTAGTGCGGGTGATGACCTCCGCTTGCAGCCCTGACAATGTTAGGTACTTGGAGTAACAACGGAGCAAATAGTAAGGCAAATACGTCTCTAAATGCTCCACAAATATGGACCGATGGCACTGGGCGGAGGCTGCAGCACCCTTATGTGCTTTCCTTGCAGCTAGGTTTCAACTACAGATTCGGATACCGCCAATGAGAGATCAAGCATTCATGTTCGACACCACGCGATTCGACACCGCTCAATTCTTCTCGCGGTCCGTATTGCATATATCTGACCTCACACCAATTTTGAGCTGTTACGACTTATGTTAGAGCCATTCAACTTCAGAAGCGAACCAATAAACAAAAGAAAAATTGGTCGTGGTCGCCGGCATTGCTGACATGGAAGCAGCGTGCGAGTTTAGAGTTGTAGAGGGAATAACTGCGCACAAATACCGGGGCTGAATTTTTTTACAGCTTCTTTCGGCAAGTGCCCAACTGTTCCAGATGATGCGTTCAGTAGCACTGCCTTCTTATACTCCTACTGTTTCCTAGAGGAAGCTTGTCCGGGAACTCTGAGTGTGGTGTCGCGCAATGAGTAATTACCATTTGTATTTTGTGACAGCCATCCGGTATGCCCAATCTATGAAAACAACCTGTAAATTGCAGGTGATTGAGAATGGGTAAAATATTTGGGTCTGTAACAAACTAAAAAAAATTGGCGCAATTTGCACCAGGTGTGCAAGACTGGAGAAACAGCGGAGCTAAAGTTAGACCTAACTTATTCCGCTATTGCTAAGGTTTGGCAGGTTTTGCTAAGCTTTGATAAGTTCTGTTAGGCTTCTCGATGTTTTGGCTACGCAAGGCTAAGTATTGAGGGGTGAGGCCAAGATTAGCCCTCAATTTACAAGGCCGCTCCGGTCGGTTCTCGACGCATACAGCGGATCCCAGACGGGAAAAATGAAGATCGACCCCCCAGCTCCGTGGTTTCTGACCACCGCGAGCTTGGATGCCTACCAACTTGTGGTGTCCAGGGCTGAGACAGCTCAGTCGTCGCATGATCGCCTGCACTGAGGGACCACTTCCACATCCTTAGGCTCAACCTACAGTTCTTCCGCCACCATCAACGTTACACCACTATGCAAACTGCGCCGATTCTTTGCGTTGCAGTAGCCGAAGAAAGACTATCACTTTTAAAATGGTATAGTAAGGGCTGCAGATGGGCCTTTACCACTTGTGTTAACTCTCGAGTGAACGCCAAAGCCGGTTTCACTGTTATAATATTCTACGTGCGCTGGTGCACCCTGTACAGGCAGCGCAATTTCTTTAGTATTTTTTGCTAACGCCACCGGACGAAGCTCAACCTTTAAAAGCTCCGCTTATGGAAAAATAATACACCCTGAATCTGGGGATACTTACTGAACCAGAATTTCCTAAAAGCACTGGCAGCCATATATATATATATATATATATATATATATATATATATATATATATAATATATATATATATATATAGTAAATAATCTGGTATAGAAAAAAATATTAGTACGACCTTTCTACATAACAAAATAATATTATATGACGTTTCAGGAAGAGGATCTCCTTTCTACAGAAAGATAGGGCAGCAGTCTACAACGCCAAAGGAGGCATAGGGTGTGGTTAGGTTTCAGGTTAATGTTATATATATACAGAAAAAAAGGGCAAGGTGGGGACCGAACCACGATGTCGAATGCCTTACCAAAAAAAATGTTTATGTTACCGTAGTGAAAAGAGCCTAACCAACCCCTAGGCCTCCTTTGGCGTTGTAGACTGCTGCCCTATCTTTCTGTAGAGGGAGGGAAAAAAAAATTAATAATAAATAAATATAAAAGGATAAACAAGAACCCACAGTATATCACGCGGTACGAACATGAGAAAAAGCTTTAATAACAAAAAGAAAAGAAGACATTAACAACATAAAAAAAGTTAACGTTTCAGGAAGAGGACTTCCTTTCTTCAGAGTACAAATAACTTGTTGGTTTCAGGGTATATATATACAAAAATGTAGCAAGGGCGAGGGCAGGGCAAGGGAAGGGAGAATTTGTACAATGGGATCATGGTTGGTGGGCAGCAAAGGAATGAGAGAAGTGGAAGAGGGAGGGAAAAAATCAAAATCAAATAAATAAATAAAAATCACGCCATATCCACGGAATGAATGATGATAAGTGGGGCGAAGCTCGAGAGGGGGAGATCATCGGTAACCGTAACTATCCCGTGAAAAGAAAAGGCCCAGATTCGAACCCGGAAAGAAAAAAGTGGAGAAAAAAGGGCGAACTTGTGCGAACAAGACGAGAGGAAAGTGGGATCCGAACCCACACCTCCGAATACCGGTCTGTTCGTGCGTGATAACCATTGCGATCTCCCCCTCGCAGTGCACGGGCGGGGTATTTTCTCGCACTTTCCGTTGGCGAACACATGTAATTTTTCCCCGGTTTGCGCGCTACTGTGGCGCCGGTTGCAGCGCGCTGCCCACGCACACCGAAAGCATGCGGCCACGTACCACGAGACACAAGGGATGGACAGACCATGGCTTTAGGAGCTTCGCCCCTAAAAGGACAACAAGAACCCACAGTCACTCGGTACGAACGAAAAAATCACCCAGAAACAATAAAGAAACACCAGAAAATTAACAACAACACGCACGCACACGCAACAGTTTGGCACGCACACCACGTCTTTGACACACAGATAAAGAATTTGGAAAACAAGTGGAGAAAAATGCCCGCAAGGTGGATCCGAACCACACACCACACACACACACACACAACACACACAGCTTCGGTCGCTGTGCGATGGCTGCAAGCTTCATTTTTCCCTTTCACTTTCTTGGGACAGTCAGCGACGTTTCGACGATACAGAGCTGCACGAAGGTGACGTGCTAACCATTCCACGTATATGAAAACACAGGAGCACCCACTTGGTCCACACGAAGCACATTGGTGTCACACACACAGAAGCTTCGGTCGCTGGCTTGGCTGCAAGCTTCATTCGGACAGTCAGCGTTTCGACGATACAGAGCGTGCACGAAGTGGTGTCGCGCTACTTGTCATTATGTTGGAAACGCAAGCGGCTTACGTACGCACGCTATTTTGTTGAAATAGCGTCCGCTAAACGCAGAAGCAGCTTAACGTACGGGGCATGCGCAGTGCGAACGACGCAAAAAATAGCGTTCCCTAACAGTTTGCGTACGTCTGCGTACGTTATTATAAAACTCTCTAAGGGCTCAAGCGTACCCAAGAGTGAGGGGGGGGGCGGTTCTTTCTTTCCGCCTCACCTTTTCTATTTTTTTTTTCTTCGGGGGTGGACACCCTCGAAGAAAGTATCTTCAGGGTGGACATGATACGAGGCCACACATTCTTCTTATAATAAGACACGACTGTTGATAAGAATGTTTTCGTCAGCGTGTTCGCACCAATAGAAAGTTTTAGCTGATCGTTTCTGACGGTCCGCTCCGCTCCGATAGCCAGCGGGAGTGCCATTGCGCATGCGTGGCGCGCAAAGGTGCTAGCGGCGATACCGGAGCGGGGCCCCGCTCCGCTAGCCGGGGTCCTCTTAGCGGACCGTCGCGGCTGCTTACGTTACCGTGCGGAATATCAGCATGGCTGCCTCGCGATGTGAGCGCGCGCCCGCGAACTCCGTTTCTGTAGTTGAAACGCGAGGGACGAATTCGCGAAAGCTCTTCCGAAAAGGCAAAGGTGCCACACTCCTCAACAAGCTTTAGTACGGAAGCGAAAAACGTCGACCGAAGCGCGGGGCTGCTGCTTTGCAGCGCCGAGAGAGACAACCTTGTCTTGGCTATTCCGAAGATTATCGGCTTCTTTAAAATAATTTATCGTTTTAAAAGGTCGGCACTAAACACGGCACTTTACAATACTTGAGCGACCAAATTTGAATTCGTGTCTTGCGATGACGTTTTCGTTTTCCCACGCGCAGGGCACGACCAGTGACGCGAATCAATTCCCCGTCGAGAGAGATTCGGTTATCGCTTAGCTAAAAGCCTTTCTGCCGCCGACGCTCCGGTTGTGCTTAGAGGGCCGTCGGGAGCAAAGCGGGGCGTCAAAAACGGTCATCTAAACCTCCATAATATATGCTGCTTGGACCCCTTCTCCCGCTAGAACCAGCAGCCTTCTTCTAATGTCAGTAAATGGAAACCGAAAATGACCCATCGAACCTTGCGCAAAAAAATAATACAATTCACGCCTTTCCGTTCATTCACCACGCGGGAAGTGATGGAGAGGCGCAGAGCACAAAATGCTCCGTGCATGGCGGGCACCATTACCGCGCCTCATTCATTCAATGCACTTCGAATACAATGAGCCCAGCTGTCAAAACGTGAATGCAATTGAAATGCGAATACGGAAGCAGTGGGGTAGTTATTTTTATATATACGAAGGGAAAAGTACCCCACACGACGTCTAAACATTTGTTGGTACCGGAAGTGGTTTTTGCATACCAGTGCACTGTCTCTCGACACCTAATTTGTAAAACAGAAAACAAATGCGTATTCCATGGATTAGCGCACTGAACCTATACATGGGCTATGAGGCGCGCTGTAGCGCAGGTCTAGAGATTATTGTCGGTACCTAAACGGGTAATAAAATAAGATTGTTCGTTTTTTTTTGGAAGTCTTATGTCATGGCTGGAATCGAACCGCCGTTCGTGAGTTGACTAGCGCACCGCATTAGAAACTGAAGTGTGGAACAGAACACGAGTGTAGTATGAAATTCTTGCTTTTGGAAATACTGCCCAGTAAAACATACGTACAATAGAAACGTTTTAAGACAAACCAACAAACTAAAAAAGCTCTTTAAAACACACTTGTGGTGGCTAGATTCTCCTACAGGAACGAGGCAGGAAAGATATTCTCACTAACCTCAGCGCGGAGGCCAGCGTTTAAATACAGAGCTTGATTCTGCGTCACTGCGGTTGGCAGTGTTCCTCCCGACGAATCCAAAGGTCGTAACACGGTCGCTGGACCCGGTGCCCCTGGTTCCGGGAACGTCCGTCCTCAGTCAGGTCTCATTCTGTTTCCGCCTGTCTGTCTAACCCCTAAGTGTTTCCAGCGAGTGGTGTCGTGTCCTGTGGCGTTCTGAAAGGCCTCGCGCCAGAGATAGTGCCACAGATGTAGTGATGGTGGTGGTGGCCCAGAACTGCGTGTACCCACTTTGGGAGATTGGCCAAAAAGAAGTTTTTTTTCCTCGTGGCAATGAATAACAATAGGGAAAATAGTAGAGCAGAAGAAAGGATTTAGCATGTAGGTTCAAGAGAGAGAGGGAAAAAATAAGGAAAGGGGAACGAGAAAGCAAAACAACAGACAGACTGATCGAAATAATTTTAGCACGGCCGACGAGCCGTGTCCGAAATGAATAACTGGATGGCGGCACAAACAGCCCCGTGGCAGTGACATAGCTTTTGTGACCCAAAGAATAAAAGCCCTGGGAGAGTAAATCGCAGTCTAGGGACGTCGCAGGCTAGTTTCCAGATTCCTTCCTGCATGATTACAAACTCGGCGGCAAAAAAGGAAGAAATACTCATCAGATTCGATTTTGTTACGAAAGTTGCACAAGGGAGAGGTTGTCAGATCTGCCCGATATAGGTACTGAATAAGTGGGGGTACTCTATAGCGAAAAGAGGCCAGTGATACTTTGCACGAACGCGCTTGACGGAGACTTCTCAGGTTCCGCTGGAAACGAAGTCTCCTGCTGAGTTCCGGACAAGTATGCAGCCAGCGATCAGAGGTATCCTGGGACAACAGGTATTGACGATAACGCGCAAGCAACACGCAAGCAAACGCGGGAAACCTCTCTCGCGCTCACGGTGTAAGAATATTCTTACACGAGCTCCCGCTAGATGGCGTCTTCTTTCAGATGCTGCCTTTGGCGGTCGCTTCTGGAGTGTTTCTTTATTGCGCCTTTTTGCCCCAGGACATCAAAGGAATTAAAAAAAAAAAAGTGGCAGGAGTAAAGCGGCTTCATGCACTACAGAATTCTGTATCGGCCAGTTTCAGCAAGAAATTCCAAGAGCTACTTGTAAAGAGGACCATTCTTCCACCGACGAATATCGGGCGGGCGGCCTGGTCGGTGTCCTGGGGCTACCATGTGCCGGGTTCGGACTGGTAGCAGTCCTGCACATGTCCCCAGGTGATGGTTTAGTGTCACTTCCGCAGCGGAAACAGGGCAGTAGGGGCAGGCTGCATAGGTAACCGCAAGGCTAGAAGTTCATGTTGCACGAACAGCAGGCGTCAGTGCAACGCCCAGGAGCGCCGTCTTCGTATAAGCTAGCGAACGATGGGAAGACCGACGAGTGAAAGAAATCAAAGAGGAGATTGCTGCGAAATTGTGAGGGGAGGGCGGTTAGCCGTGGCTGCGCGAGCGCTCTCCGAAAGTGTCCGGTGGGGGCAGTACGCTGTGCCCGCAAGAGACGCTCGTCTGCACGCGACGCTCGGCGGTGAGGGAGGCGTGTGCTTGTCGATGATGTGCGTTCGCTTTCCACTGCTGCTGCGCACGAGGTCGCGGGTTCGATTCCAGGCCGCGGCGGCCGCTTTTCTGATGGAGGCGAAAAGCAAATACGCCCGTGTGTACTAGATTTCGGCGCACGTTAACGATCCCCAGGTGGTCAAAACTAATC
Organism: Haemaphysalis longicornis; assembly: GCA_013339765.2. Classification (NCBI taxonomy): domain Eukaryota; kingdom Metazoa; phylum Arthropoda; class Arachnida; order Ixodida; family Ixodidae; genus Haemaphysalis; species Haemaphysalis longicornis. The sequence goes on along the minus strand of CM023450.1, from coordinate 161,097,862 downwards.
CGGAGCCCTCCACTACGGCGCGCCTCAACGCCTGAGTTGCGTCGGCGCGTCAAACCCTACAATCAGTCAATCAATCGCTTCCCAAGACGCGGGCCGCGGCCCTTCCTGAGACGCACTTCGCGCCGCCTATGCCGAGGCTCATCATGGGTGCCATCGAGTGGAGAAAACCCAGGAGTGAGCGCTGCCTCAGCGCACTGCAGAACTCAGGAATGAGTGCTGAACTGCGGGTGGGGCAACCGGTCATATGCTTGTTCAGCCGCTGCAACTAAACAAGCTGCCCGAGCGGAGGCTGAGCACAACCGACGCCAGAACCCCGAGTGAGTGCGGAACAATGCGGGAAGCAACGTCAGCCGCTGCGAATAACACTTTTCCGTAACCATACAAGTAATTCTGCCGAAAACTCGTCGCCTCAACATATTTCGTCCACTCAAAACAGTGAAACAGCTGCGCGCAAGTTTCGCATTAGGGGCATCGCAATCGCCAGCCAATTTATCTTTCCTGCAGCTGCATGGTCGGTTGGTCGGGTAACATTTTGTCACGAAGCCACAGACGACGCAGTTGTCCTCGAGGAAAACACGTTTATTGGAGGGAGCTTTTTTTCCCCTAACAGCTCAAATAATACAGGGGCGGCGAAGCAGCAGTCAACAAAGTGACGTACGCATGCGAGCTACGGCGAGTCGAATACACCGGCGTCTGCTCTGCAGGCTTTTTATCTTTCGGCGCGCGTGGTTCTCGAACCGTCGATTCACATCTATAACATTGTAGATTCAAGAAGATTATTCTGGGCTGTTCACGTTATATCGGAATGCTCTCCCTATCAGAACAGATAACACATGCGGCACAGAAAGAAGAAATGGAACACGCGCTTCCCTTGGCACAGAGATAACACATACCGGCGCAGCCGGGCGGTAAAAGCAAAACACAAATAAACACAATGCATGGTTCATCTTTCTTCTTCTGGTCGCTGAATAGCTGAAGGGCACTAATTAATGGGTAATCGGGGTTGTAATCAGAATGAACTTCCATTTTAGGGCTTCCTTTTTTCCGAAATAAATGAGTATTTTCAGGCTCTCACAAATTTCAATTAGTATCTGAATAAGAATTTCTAAAATATCTGAACAAGAATTTGAATACGACTAGCGCTGGCCAATCCCTTATTGTGGTTACGTGCGAAAACATTGAGTGCATCATCCTTATCATCATCAGGAGCGCCAGCCAAAACCTGCCCCGACGGTAGGATGGATTCTCTTAAGGGCTCCCGTTCTGTGCACGAGTAGTCCGATGCCGAGCCGCCTCGTAGGTTCTGGGACGAATCAGCACCTGCTGAGTGGATGCCATCAGAACCTCGACCTCCAGCGAAGCTCGCAAACGCCAGCACTCTACCGGTTCGACGTGGGCCCACTTCGTCGACGTGTTCCAAGAGCGCCTCAATGGCCCGACGCCCAGCCGAAGAAGAAGTAACAAGGCTGCTCAAGGAGCACGCTCAAGAGGTGGCCACTGCACAGCTTCCCCACAGGGTCCGTGCGTAGAACAGCTCGCCCTCACTTCTACCCTGGCCTCCCCTCGGTAGTCTCTACAGTGAAAGACGTGAAGTTTATAGCGGAGGTTCAGGAGCACGTGAAAAACTTCGTTGGCAGTGTCCAAGACGCCTGTGCAGTTTGGAAACGAGTTCCTGCAAGAGCAAGAACGGGGACAAGAGTAATGCTTCACTGCCATGTCGCCGGACCCTGTCGAGCTGTGAACAGGTCGTGTAAATTCTTCCTGTGCGATAGCGATGGGATCGGAAGCCGCTGACGGTTTTCCGGTTTTCCGGGAACAGCGCCCCAGAAGGGACTATGCACAATGTGGACAGCTCCTTGCTTGAATTCAACGTTGAGGGTAACTCAGCGACTTTCTTCCCTGGGCATGTAGAGTGGGGCGAAGGAGAGAAATGTTGTACTCCAGTTGGCGCAGGGGCTATGCATTATCTTTGAACAAATATGTATATAAAGATGCGAATTGCACGGGAGGGTGTTTTTAGTTATGCAAGACGAAATGGAGTCACAGGCAATCATCGCCCTTCTCATGGCGCGCACTTCGCGATTTACATATAATACCCCGGTAAGCCGCCTCTGTCGTTTGTCCCCAAGCCATCATCAGCTGTGCCATATCCCCTTAATTCCCGCCTACGCACATAGGGGGAATTAAGGGGGATATGGCAGAGCTGCGTCAGCACTGCTACACCGCGTCCCTATGGGACGCATCTATCCCTGAAAATTGTTATCGTAATATTAGTCACGGCACATAATTGATTCAAAAATGGGACATTAAATATCGCTCAACGGAAATATCATGCTTGCATGAAATTGTCACAGGATCCAGCACAATGAGCCAAACCATTTAGGGCTCCCTATTGCAAAAGCACTTGCTTTGATCGAAATATTATTATTATTATTTACAATACTGCCAGTCTCTTACGAGACCAAAGCAGGAGGGCATGAGTTTCAGAATACAATGAATACTAAGTACATTCTGACAGGCGGCATACAAGACTGTATCTATTTTAAAATGGATAATAACAACGCTAGTTACATAGAAACAAGAGACATAGGTATTTATGCACCCCAAATACACACAACTTCGGAAGCAGCGAACTGAATCTTTGCTGCATAAAAAGAATCAATACAGTTTTATACAGAGAAGGCGTCGTGTACACTTATACATCCAAATAAATACATCTGGAAAACAAAAATGAAGTACATGGTTAGCGTACGCCGTTGTTATATACTAAGTATAGTCTCAAGTTTTGAAGTAAATTCTGCCAGTGATTGTGCGTTAGTAAGGGGGGGATCTAACCTATTCCATTCGCTGAATGACAGGGGGAAAAGGAATGCTTGAAACAGTCGTTGTTAAGAGCGTATTCTTGATAGTGTATGCATGTTTATGTCGTAGTGTTCGTGATTCTGCCAAAGATATGTACCTGGACGCACCGATCCGGCTGTGGTTATGCAGAATATGGTGCAGAAATTTGAGACGCGCGATTTTTGCTCTTGTTGCAAGCGTTGGTAGAACACAGGTTTCTAAAAGGTTTGTGGGCGAGTCGGTGCGTTTTACTTGTTATGTATAAACCTAATGGCCTCCCTTTGAACCCGTTCAACTTTTGCTATATTAGTAAAAGATTGCGGGAACCACGCAGTGTTAGCGTACTCCAAGATTGGTCGCACGAATGTGGTGTAAGTTAGGAGCCTAGTATCTGTCGGCGCGAAGGGTAAACGTCTTCGTAGAAAAAACAGTTTACGCAAAGCCGATGCTGTAACATTGTTAATGTGCGTATCCAATCTCAATTCGGAAGTCAAGGTAACACCGAGATATTTCTGCTGCGTAAGCTCTTTGTAAAGGTGCGCCGTTAATTGTATAGGTAAATTCGGCGGGTTTTTTTTTTTTGTTACCGTCATGCAAAGCTGTTTTTGTTAGGTTAATTGACATTTGCCACTGCTCACACCAGTGAGCAATCTTACTCAATGAAAGATTTAAAGCTAAATGATCATCCGAACTGTTAATCACTCTGTAAATAGTGCAGTCATCTGCGAAAAGTTTAATTTTGCAGTCTATGTTATCAGTGATGTCATTTATATAAATTAGAAATAATAATGGCCCTAGGACGGAGCCGTGGGAAACACCTGACTTAACTGGAGCCGTCCACGACGATGCCCCTTCGAAAACAATGAACTGTGACCGGTTTATAAGAAAGTCTCTTACCCAATTCGTAATTTCCCTATCCCCGATAATGTTCTGCAATTTCGAAATCAGTTTGGTATGACACACTCGATCGAACACTTTTGATAAATCAAGCAGAATTATGTCAGTTTGGCCACGGTTGTTCATACTAAGTGCAAGGTCGTGGACAAGCACGGTAAGCTGAGTTATTGTTGATAATCCTTTCCGGAAGCCACGTTGATGGGGGTAGAGAAGAATGTAGTTTTCTAGAAAAATAGTTAAATGCTTTAAGATTATATGTTGAGTATCTTGCATGACGTACTGGTGAGGGATATAGGTCTAAAATAGAAGGAACTGCGGTATCTCCGGTTTTGTGTATGGGTATCACCTTTGCTACTTTCCATTCCGATGGCAGTTTGGCTGTTTCCATAGATTTGCGATAAATTATGCCGAGGTATTTACTTAACAGTTCTGCGTATCGGAAATGAAATTCATTTGCAATATCATCGTGGCCACTGGCTTTCTTCGGGTCTAGGTTCAAAAGAAGGTTAAGAATCCCGGTGTCGCTTATAACTAATGGTCAATGGGCATTCGGGCTGTAGGCATGACCGTAGGAGTGGTACCATTGTCATCAGTAAAGACAGATTGAAAATAATCGTTGAAGATATTGTACTGGTTTGTTTTATCGCTATCGCTTAAACACGACTTTGTTTCGGTGGCAGGACGAAAGTGTTTCCAGAATCGGTGAGGGTTGTTTTTTATGTAACCCGCAAGCGTTGAAGTAAAATATTGCTTTTTGGCGATGTTTGCTTTTTGTTTGAAGTCTTGTAACAGCACGTGCTAGGTTAGATGCGCTTACTAGATTTTTGCCTTTCCTTTTGATTGCTTGGCGTAGCCTCTTAACATTTCGCTTTACGTGTAAAACTTCGCGGGTTATCCAAGGATTATGTTTTTTTTTGCCTTTTTGTTTTCAGTGGTACAACGGGGGTAACGCAGAACACAACAATAGTCTTGAAGCACGACCATAGATGATTTACATCAGTCGTTGGATGGATAGCAATGTTTGAAAACTTTTCAAATTCGTGAGCTAAGTAGGTTACAATGCTAGCATCATTGCCTTTAGAGAAATTTCGTACAGTAGTTACTGATGAACGTGGTGTTGTATGTCATATCCTAGTTGGAGCTGGCAGTTGATATGCGGGGATCTGAAATCACCGGGAATAACATTGACGACTGTTTTATTTAAAGGGAAGTGGCCACTAATCAATATAAGGTCGAGCATGCTTTTTGTTTGATCTTTTATACGTGTTGGGTCTAGCGCGATTTGTTGTAGATTGAAATTTAAAATTAAATCAATAAGTGTCTCCGATCACTGTGACGTGTACTGCATGTTGTTGCAATTTATGTCGGGAAGGTTAAAGTCACCCATGATGATTAGTCGAGAATTATGGGCATGACTTTGAAGATATTCTTGGATCGCTATAATACATTCGTTTCCTGATGAGGGGCTTCTGTAAACGCACCCGGTTACTATGCTAATTCAATCGCAATGAATTTTACAGAATACTGCCATTATGCCCATAACATCGGGAAGCACGACAAAAGGAATCAATTTGCTTAACAGTAGGGCCACACCCCCACCACGTGTGGGACGATCTTTCCGGATTACAGCGTACGGAGCGAATTCGTCGTTTGAGATACCAGGCGTCAACCACGTTTCCGTGATGGCGACTATGTGTGGCTCTTGATCAAGCAGTAGTTGTTTGCCGTTCCGCTTTGTCGTTCCGCTGCACTCCGACGAACTTAGCGATGGGTACTTTCAGGGGATTTGGAGAAGGTCGCATGGATTTCTTTACTCGTGCTACAGACAAACCTGAGATAAAATAATTATATAATCTGTGCTACCAAACAAAGCACTCATCGAGTAAGTGTATAACCGCTGTCGCCCCCCTTCAGCTCTAGTTCTAATATATAAATTACAAGGTTTCCGAACTCCTTTACGAGCGTTGTATTTGTTCGCGTACCGGATATGTTGCTATAATTTAGAGGCTATTGCCAGAAATGTGGTGTATTATTCTGTGATAAAGCTTTGGCCCAGCGAACTTATGACATCATGAAAGCTAAACCGGGAGTGCATATTGGCGACCACCGCGCTGTTTTTCAACAGCATTGCTCCATCTCCTTCTCAAACGATAAAACAAACCTCTGCCTTTAGACACCGTTAGACAGGCACTTCCGTATCGCCTCCTCCGGGATCGCCGTGTGGGTTCAAGGTGGTTTTTAAAGTGTCGTGTGGTACAACTGAAGAAATGCCGAGGCAGCCACCTCAAACGACGTTATTTTTAGCCAGTTGAGGAAATGAACCGCTGCTATGCTGTCGGATGCAAAAACGAATATTATTAGGAGGCGGTAGCATATTAAAGAGGAATCCGATACATAATTTTATATTTTGCAGATTATGAGGGCGGCGATAGTGAATATTCCTTATAAAGCGGCGCGAACAGTCCTGTGAAATGAAGGTCTGTGGTAAAACTTCAAATTGGAGCAGGTAAGAAACATAGCGGACGAGTAGCATCGAAAACAGTCTTCGGTGTATTTGACATCATTGCCTCAAGGAAGCGCAACCTGCATTCTGCTAACAAGCAAAACTTCCGCGAATCATTGAGGTCAGCTTGTGCGCTTTTAATGAAAGTCTTTTGAAACTAAGATTTTTCTACATCGTACTTGCACGGCTTTCTTTACTCTCGCTTTTTGTCTCTGGGCCCAGGTTACATCAACCGTCTTCTTTTCGGCTACACAGTGTTTGTGTTTCCGTCTAAAATTTCTTTTATTCGTCATACTGCGTGAACCGCACATCAAAATTAGAGTGGCCTACGCCATAGTTTCCTTGGAAATAGGGTTTGGCGTGTGGGGTGTGCAGACAGTTCTACTCACGGGCCATGGCGCTCCGGTGCGGCGCGGAAGAGCATATTATACAGTTAAACCTGGATGTAACGAACCTCTATGCAACGAATTACTGAATTTAACGAACTTTTTCAATTCCCGTTTGCGAACTCTATTGTAACCCATGTGTTTGAGACCTCTAAGTAACTAAGGCGTTGCAACGGTTAACCTTCATGTAACGAAATCGCTACGGGGATGATCCCTTGTTTTTTTATCTTTTTATGAAAATTCGACAGGAGAAATGCAGTAATTTAGCGAACTTCACCCGCACAGCAAACTACGGTGCGTTTACAGCATCAATAAGGTGTCGGTTAGGTGCTAGGCTTGCCTGTCGGCATGTAGTCGCGAGTCTCCACTGCTATCGGTGGTGTCGGTGCGTCGGTGATGAGTTCTGCGGCCAGAAAACAGAAAGTTTTGTCTTTTCAAGATAAGCTCACAATTTGCAAGGCTGTCCCCGCCGGCGACAAGGAAGAACGTCGCCTCCCGGTAGTGTCCAGCTAGCCTCCTCTCAACATTTTTTAGTGCGGCAAGGAGCACCAAGTTCGGAAAAAGGCGCCCTTTCAGCGTAAGTTTGTTCCTTGATATGGGTTAGGCACCGAAAAGTGTCAAAAGGCAAAAGCCATACTTAAGTTACGTTTGTTGATACGGTGGTAAATTACTTTGCGGCGTTGGAGTGCCGTGTAGCGACTAAGTTTGTGGGAAAGCAGCAGGCACAAACCACGCCGGCTTTCACTCTGAAATAGGTCCTTTAAGAGTTCAACACCACTGATGTCTAGCATTTTGTTTTCGTTTCTACTTCATTCACACGAACCTTAGCTCGAAAACTGCATGGAACAAAAACCTGCATGTAACGAAAAATTCCGGATTTTCGTCAACTTCATTATATCCAATTTTAACGGTACGACTTTTAGTTCCCAATTCTTAGCTTCGTGAATTATGTGAAGCCGGCCCATTTCCCCTCAAAGCGCCCCTATTCCTGGCCAATCCCGCAAGTGGGAATGTACCACAAAGAGGGAACAGCAATAACGACCACTTCTGTATTTGTTTATTTTCTCTTACCCTCCCTCCCCATTCCCTTCCCCATCGTGACCAGTGGTCATCCTTTTCTATTAAAGGTTGTCTCTCCTCTCTCTCGTGTATACACTGTCAACCTGTGAAGAGACAGCAGAGGTGTTCTGAAATGCAGGGTGTTGGTGGGAAAACATTTATTGAAACTAAAAATATCCGCGCTTGAATGCGGGAGAAACCCGTAGTCCACGGCCCCTCAGGCGGCTGGGATCCTGCGCGCCCGGTCGCGTTTGTCTAAACGCTTCGCGGCTGAGAGCACCCACGTTACGTGTGTGTTCCCGCGATGCAGAACGGTAATTAAAGGTCGTCATTGGCTGCATGCCCGCCCACCAACTGTCGCTGGTCCTCAGGGTCCGAACCGCACAGCGCGGCCTCCCACCGCTCGAGGGTGGATGCGCGAATAATGGGGGCCGGTGGTGTGTTTTGGCAGGCCAACGTGGTGTGGTACACTGTTGGATGTTCGCTGCAGGGTGGCCATGTTGGTGAATACACTGTGGGTTGTATGATGTGCAGGAAGCTAAGCGGGCTGGGGGGGGAGATGAGAGGTGAGGGGTATGAGTTAGTCTGTAGTTGCCAACCGGCTACAGCTTCCTCTCGTGTTAGCTTCTGTTGGGGTGGTGGGTAGGAGGCACATCTGGCAAGACGGGGGTGTTGCAGAAGTGTACGATACTGCTGCTGGATAAGCTCTGGGTCACGGAGAGACTGGTGCGAGCACAGCGGATGCATTCTCGGGCTGTAGCCTGTGTACGGTTGTTTCCGTCGCGCCCTGCGTGACCATATTAGTACCATATTAGTCCATATTAGTACCGTAGGGTTCAGGGTATTCTGGTGCTTTTATTGTCAGAGGGCGGATATTGAGATGAGACCGTTGCCGTAGTCTGTGATAGTGTGAGGTGGTTTCTTTGACGTTAGTGACGCCATCACCATTGTGATGGACGTTTCTTCGGCTTAAACGATGTCTCTGGTTTTTAGGGTCGCAGTGCGAACGACATAGCCTGAGACGTCGATGAAGCTTACTGCTGTTACTGCTGTCGCCGGGTGGAAAGCTTAGTGGGGCGCGTCATCGAATCGCACATGGAGGCGGTCAGAGCAGGAATTGTACCCGAGCTTGTCTGCGTTGGGCATGATGCTCAGGGTGCACGTTGCGCGGGAGTGGAGCAACCCTAACCAGAGTTAGGATGTCCCGTAAAGCAGGACGGGACAAGCGCTTGCGGGACGCGCATTGACACACAATATCCAGTAGGCGCCCACACGTGACCACGACGCCAGGCGCTATCTACAGGCCAATTTGAGTACATACGTATGTGCTTTTTAATTATAATCTGTTTAAAACGAACTCTGGGATGTCCCATATGTTTTTCTTTTCAATCGCGTTGCATAGTTTACGAAAACACCAATGTTGGACAGATACTGTGAACAAATGTTTTCTTTTGCCAGATGATCATTATTCCTAAATATGTCTACGAACAAATGGATTTTTGGCCTTACTGGTATCCCCTGCTTATTAGTTACTCCTGGCTTAAACCAAATTACATAATTATATATTATGTGTATTTTTATTTTGTTATTTCGTATTCAATTATTCTGTATTTGTGCATAGTTGTAAATATGTGTTGCGAATACCACTTCCTACATTCACTTGAAGTGAAGTAACTACCATGTGGAAAACAAAAAAAAAAGCTTTTGTGGCAAGGAGATTCTGTTTCCGCCTATCACTCGCTTGAACCAGGTTCAAAACCCACAGAAGCCCATTATTTGTTTTAGTTGTTTGTTTTACGTGAAGCAATTTCCTTTCTTCGTAGCGGTATCTGTTTATGTCAAATTGGTGCATTACAAACAAAATTGGTTTACCAGAAACCTATTTCATTTTATCACGCTTCGTATCTATTATGACAAATGTGGGAATTAAAACAAAGTTTTGGGTGGTATTTTTTTCTTTAGGGCATTAGCCACTTGTCATTTGTTTTCTTTTATTATCCGTGACTTCTTCACTTTTAGGTAGGTTTCGCGTACTTCTGTTAACATTTTTTGCACATTAGTAGGATTTTATGCGTGGTTAGGACGGTTTTGATTAGCATATATTTTTTATCTTCATTGGTTTTGTCTGTTTCAGGCCTTTTTCAACTGTACCGTAGTTAGATGAACAAAGTCTAGCTTCTATAAACGTATGCGCATGGTTGTTTTGTTATGAGTGGCTTGGTGTTCCCTGGTTTGGACGGAATTGCGTGTTAATATTTTGTTTAGGTAGCTTTTTCCAGCTTTAGACAGGTTTCGGCCCTGAAACGTGCCACATGAAGATGCGGTCCCCGACGGGATTTATGTTTGCGAATGCATGCCTCGTGCTAATTTTTTTGTCATTGTGTTTATAGCGATATATTGAAAAGCAAGTCTGCGCTAGCCTGCTAAACAATCTGCTTTATAGCACCTTTTTATTATTTCGAAGCAAATGCCGTTGGAATAACCCCAGAAAGAGGCAAGTGAATCGCATTTGCATATCAACTTATTCAAGCAACAAAGAAACATAACAATACCCCAGCTACAACAAAAGTAGTAACATCCCAATCTCTCACATTAAAAGTCAGCCATTCATAGGCAGCGATCGCAACACTGAAACTAGTCAAGAAAGTTGCTTAAATGTTCATAGACACAGCAAAAAAGGTTCTGAAAGCAAGGTTTGTAGAGCACTGGGCTGTACACGGTTTAGACCTATGTTCAAATCGCAGCAATTCACATATATATTTCTATTTACTCTGTAATGCGACGGCCATTTTCTTGAGGGGACATCAAGAAAAACGGTTGTTTTTCGCAGAATGTGATTTCAGGGTTTATAATTAACATATATTTCCCATAGAAACACACATGCACACACAGGCGTAAGTAGGGAAGATCCAAAAGGACGCTGCCCCCTCTTCTATCCACAAGCACGGTACGAGGAGAGCGGATAAGTAAGACCCCCAAACTTGCCGATCATTACATAGCCAGTACCCGATAAATATTCAGTGGAACCTTACAGTCCACAGCGCCATAACACTCTAAACGGTGTCAACTTTACAGGGGCGGTTCGACTGCATAAGAAAAGCTGCTTTTGCAGCGCCCAAGACACGGTAAATTGCTCGAACGAATTACTGCATAAGTGACAGCACCGCCAGAATCAATGCTCTGCAGCGTAGTGGGGGTAACAAAGATTTCTTTAGCAGCGAAGCTATTTAGCATATCGTAAGTTTACTTGTGCGCAGTTAAAATATCGAGAAAACATCAAGCACGCGCACGTGAGCCTGTGCTTTCCGCAGACCCCCCGACAGTTAAAAAAAACAAGAAGAAGCGGACCGCTCATGTGTCCGTACCTCGCGGCGATCGCGTAGCATCCCCGGCGCACGTTCCTCAAGCCAAGGCATACCCACTAGGGTATGCTTGGACTATGCATCCCTAGGGGGCAATCTTCGCCGCAACGAAGGCAGCCCTCTCCGTGCTGTACAGCAGGCCGTTCCTTTCCATAACTCCTGCCTCTTAGTCCTTGCTAAGGTTGAGAAAAGTGGCCGCGTACGGTTTCACCACTTCTTTTGCCTTGCATTGGCCATCAGGACTGACAGCTTCGTGTTTCTCCACCCCTGGTCGTTAGCTCAGGGATGGAGCTCACAATCCGGTCACCCCCGCGATCCGCCTAATTGGCTTCGAGGCGGAGCGTAACCTCGTCAGGATGCTCGACGAAGGACGTCATCCAGGCCCACATGGGGAATGTACCCGCGGCGAATAGGCTGAGCTTCGCACTCGTAGGTCTCCACATACCTGATAGCTGTTGCCGCTGTCACTTTCTTGCCTCACAGCAGACCAACTGTCCATGGTGCGGCGATGGCCTCCTCAGCATCCGCACCAAAGTTGCCGACGTTGGCGTCTCCTACGAGAGTCACCTCTCTGGCAGCGTTCCGGGCAGGGGTAGACTCTTTTGCCTCCTTTTCTGTCTGGCTATCTCTTGCCTGGTAGGCTGGCTGCCATGGTTCTCCACTTGACTTGTCCGGCGAGTGCCCCGCTGCTTGCGCTGAATGCTGGGAGCAGGTGAATTGTCACTCTGCTTTGCTGCAGCCTTCACACTACTCTTTTTTGAAAGTGTGGGTCTACCCTTTCTCCACTGCACCACGTTTTTCCGGCAATCTCCATTTTGGCGCCGATGTTCTTTTCTGGCTGTGTGACCCTGCCGTGTATGCCCGGACGTTGCCTTGTTTTTATCTGTCGTAGCTGCAGCAGGGCTCACTGTGACATCCACAACCCCACCGTCTTTCTTAGGCATGTCCATGGAGGTTTATTCCGGGTCAGCCGGTTTCTCTGCAGTTGGCAAGGTCTGTGCTGAACTGCCCAGTGCCGTGTCGTCGCCGCTATTGCCCGCTGCATCGCTCTCTGAGTGGGCGATGCGCGATGTCAGTTCTTGTGCCTACGAAATATCCGGCATGTGGCTGCACTGGATTTCTTCTTGCATTGTGTCGTTCCCGGCTGCACTGGCCTTCGTCAGGACGGCACCACCTGTAGGGTGGCACCAACAGCGTAATATTGAACTGACTACCCTCCGAACCTAAACGACGAAAGTTCACCCAACTGCTGAACCTCTCACCAAATACATGTAACGTTGCGTGAATCGCTTAATGCATGTCACTTTCTAGGTGTATTGTAGGAGAGTCCTGAAATATTCCGCTTAGTATATAAAACGTGTGAGTTCATCAGCCCGCTTATCTAATGTATTTTAAGTAAAAAGCCTGGTAATTATGTTTGGTTCAGACAATCACATTGCAGTGAGGGAGCATCGTGGGTTCTCTCGACGGCCGCAGTGATAGGCCTCTGCGTTGGCGGCGCGAAGTGCGTCTCAGGAACAAACCTCGAACTGCGTCTTAAGCGAACGCAATTCATAGACACCCCCACGCCCTCCTCATTTCTTCGCCTAACGTCGCGCCATCGAGCGCTCGTGCGGGCACAGCATACTGCCCCCTTCCCTCCCCCACCACACACTTTCGGAGGGTGCTGGATCTCCTTCCCAATTTCGCGACACTCTCTGTGCTTTTTTTGGTCGTCGTCTTCCCATCGTTCGCTTTTTCCTTCACTCGTCGGTCTCCCCATCGTGCGCTCCGTCACGACGACACCGACACTTTAGGCAACAAAGGGTTGAGCATTGAAAAACCCAAACCTCGGTCCCCCGCCTCATTCCCCACCGGTTTGCAAAACGTAGACAACCAAAAAATCCGCTGACGGAGGGTCACGATTTGATCTCTTGTAATTTTGCCAACGCGGTCGCCACGGCAACCGATGAAAGCTGCCTTCCCCATTTGGATAGCGCGATGCACGCCGGTACAGCTGCCAGCGGAATCCTCCATGATGCCCGTGTGCTTTCTTTCGCTCGTCGATCTCCCATCTTTCGCTTTTTCCTTCATCGCATCTTTATAACATCGTGTATTGGGACTAGGATTCTTCCTGAGGTGAATGAAGTTCCTTTTTCAAATGGGCGCTCCGTCACGACGACACCGACACTGTAAGCCCTGAGTAATCAGAGGCAACAAAGGGTTGAGCATTGAAAAAGTTTCCCGTGGCCGGAATCAAATCTCGGTCCCCCGCGTAATGAAGCCATGGTTGGCGTCTATCTCATTGCCCCTTATCGGTCACAAGCTCGAAGCGGTTTGCAAAACGTAGACTACAAACCAAAGAGTCGGCGCGCATTAGCGGAGGCCAAAAAGGTTCGCGTTAAATCATAGTCGTTGTTTGACGGAGGGTCACGCTTTTGAGGCCATCAATTGTAACCAGCCCCAAAGGCGGTCTTAATCCCAAAAACATCTCGAGGCGGTTGCGCTACTCCGCGTCGCTCTAGCAGTCCGAGACTGCCGTGAGCAGCTGGGTGGTTTTTCCCGATCCACCAATCAACTGAATTGGACAAAAACCGTGCCAAATTATGCACGCGTTAATTCCATGCGTCCTTCACCAAGAAAATGGATAAGGCAGGCAATCATGAAGCGTTTTCAGTAATCGAAAACGACTCGCGCACGTCGGCCGTGACTGCAAACACGCCAGCGCTCCTGCCCGCACGGCCCTGTGGCTCGAACTGGCCCGGACTACGGCAGCAACGCTGTTTGTCTTTATTCGCATCTTGCACAACGTACATGACGCTGGGAGCGAGCAGTAAAAGCTGTCAAAAATCGACAGCTTGACAGAGCTGCAAGCCCCCAAGCACTGGGCAGCGTAACGGCAAAATCAAATACAACTTATATATTGAAAAGAAAAGAAGAGCAAAAGAGAGAGAAAAAAAATTAAGGAAAATGGACCAAAAATTAACTATCAACACAGTAAATACACAGAAGCCGTACTGTGGTACTACACGTACTACGGCACACAAACTGCACATGCTATCATGTATTATACAAAGAATAACAAAGAATATAATATCATGTATTATACGAATATTATAATATCATTTATTATACAAAGAATAACACAGTCAAAGACAGGGCTATACACTGGAGAAAAAGAAAGAAAAATGAAAATAAAAACAATACAATTTTGTAGGGACATCAATAACGTCTGTCGCCGCTCTTCGAAATCAATGTAATCACTGAAAAGAACTTCCACATGGGAGAAAGTGGAGGTTAGTTTGCTGAGAAATTGTGCTATGTATTGTAATTCGCAGTTGTAGAGATAGCGGCGGTCCAATATCCAGCGCGATGCTCAGCCAAAAGTTCCCAACACCGACCGACCCGAGAAAATCAAGCCGGTTGCGAGCTGTTGGGGAAGCCCGCTCTCGCCGCGCGCGAGAGCGTCACGTTTGGCACCTTTTCTTTTTGATGTTTCGTTTCCTTATGTATAGACTGCTTTCTTTTGTTTTTTATCGTGAGGATAAAAGTTTGTTAATTTATTTTTGTTGCGCTCACAACCAAGTGACCGTTGTCGACACACTTGGAATTTCGCGTGTAACAGCCAAAACCGCAGTTTGTGATAACCGCGGTTAAAATTTACTAACCACAGTTAAACGTACTGCGATTACTTCCACCGTGTAACTAGGGTATGCGACTCGACAAATTATTCCAAGAAATTGACACACGGACACTTTAAATGCCGGAGGTGTCAGTGCGCTGTGCTTGAAAAAATTACACCATCTTCCCGTGGGGAACCCTAATGAGGATGCGAAGCATCGTGGCGGTTCCGTTTCCATTGTGTTGCCGTTATGTTGAGTGATCTGGTTTTTACTAGCGCCAGAGGGAATTCCGCGTCCGGTCCACACCGGTGGCAAAGGCACGCAAGTGCTCTTTGTGTTACGGTGATAATCCTTGTCGATGTTGGTTAGAAAGTAACCGCTACTAACCACAGTTAAGCTTCGTCTTCTCGTTCTTCTTCTTCTTCGGCGGTTCCCCTACGGGAAGATGACGACGGTGGTTGAACGCGAACCTATCTCGTGATATTCTTTGTTGGCCAATCCCTAGGGGCATCCTGTCAGCATCAGAGGCGCTGCGGACGGGGCTGGTTGAGCTGCAAGGCGCGTGGCCTTCCCGCCACAGCTTTCCCACGGGAAATTCAGCATCCCCCTCTAAAGTTTTCAGTTCGTCGTTTCCGTTGACGTTCAGCTTCGCGTGCCTTCGTTGTATCAGTAGCTTCTTGACGTAGTTTGAATGAGTGAAGGACACGGTAGCACTTGCTCCTGTCCCGGATTTGTAGCGTAGTGGGAAGAACCGCGTACCTCCCGTTGCGGCCAGAGAGTCGTGGGATCGAAGCCGGGCGCCGCTAATTATTTTTTTTATAGTGTAGTATCGCGGAGCTGTGGGTGTAAGGAGGAGAGTTGCGCATGCGCAGTGAGCGTGTGGACGGCGCCGCCATCAACGACGCAGGAAGGCGAGCCTAGAAATGCACATTTAAAATTAGCTACTCATGTCGAAAAACGCAGCGGATCAAAGTCGTTTCTCAGTGATTCAGCCTCCTGTAAAGGAAACGGTTGTCTGGAAAAATCCACCCGCACAATTGGGCGCCAACGGGATGTTTTAAGCAAAGCTTTATAGCTCTGCAAGACAGCGGTTTCATCGTGGCACGCGACACAAGAAACTCCCTACGCGGCTTGGGGAGAGTGGGAGGGTGCTTTTTACTCACGGAGTGCAGCGTAGATGGCGCGGCAAATCGGCGCGGTACAGGGGGATTTGTGCTGGTCGTCCTTTGAGGCAAGAGAGGCTCAGAGAAATATAAAATTTGACGGGAGACTACTTGACATGGAGGAGGAAAAATTGGCCGCGAAGGTGTTTAGGTACCTCTATACGAGGAGCATGGACACTCCGTGAAGACGGAGGCCCAGACAACTCACCAGGCGGCGCGGAAATGCGGTAGGGGAAGGTGGGGTATCAAAATTATTTTAAAAGCAGGTAAAAGCAACAGAGACGACGAATTGGGTGCAGAGAATGGAAGTGAAAAAAAACCTGCAGATATAACGAACAGAGAAATTAGAAATCAGGAAGGAATGTTTTTATAGCAATACGCGAGGCGATGCATTGCTCTTTGAAGCACGGCGGGGAGTCTGAGAGCACGCTCATACACGGCTAACTACAGGCAACAGGACGAAACTTGTGTGTGCTGCGGCAGAGATCTGGAAACCCTAGAGCATATTGTCATACACTGCACAGAAATACGACCACGGCGTGACGATGGGGAAGTGATTTTGACGGAGGCTGTGAGATTTGGTGTGAGGGGCAGACTCAACTTCAGGTTCATAGAGGTGACGAAGAGGCGGCTGGAGTGGTGGTGTAAGAAAAGTACGGAATAGAGTGGGACGTGGGAGGAGTAATCTACCGAATTAGAATTTAGAACAAAGTAGGTGGAGGTAAACAAGGGTGCAAGAAGAGGACAAGAGAGCCATTGGAGTTTAAAAACGGGGGAGGGCAGCTTACCCATAGGAAAGTTAAGAGTAAGGCAAATAATTAGAATAACCCATGCAAGTCGGTTGTGCCAACGACGTTCCCAATACAAAGGGAGGGCCTCTAATCATTTATTATCATAATTACACAGAGTTCTCCGGGCTGCCACGTGCCTGCTCCCCCGGCCGGCGCGTCGGCGGGAACCACTTCCGTCGGCTTTGTCGTCTGCTTTAGCGACGGTTGTTTTGGGCCTGTTTTGGTGCAGCTTCGTGTTCACTGCACGTTTCCTTCGTAAGGCTGGATTAACTTGTTCGGCAGCACCTCCTGCGTATCCGGACTTACGGGAATGCGGTGGTCTTACGGCAAATATACGTAAGGATTGCTTTCCGGGGCAGGACAACAAAATTGTTGAGACCCATACAGACATCTGGCCGCTAAAGAAACGCTACCTCTTGCAGAGTGTTTGCCACGAATGGGACTTCATTTGTTAAATTGGTGAATACCAATTCGATCATGTTTTAACATGTATTACAAAATTCGAAAGGAGCACCCGCTTCTGATAAAATAGCGTTTTTAAATGTTCCCTTCAGCTTTCTCGCAAATTCTCATACAAAGAACTTAGTTTAAAATCGGTGCAAATGGGAATCACTAAGCTGATATGCCGAATTGTTTCTGTGTCTGCGCTTACGTCGCGCGTTGCTGTAGCCCCGAGCTAGCAGATCAGGTTGGGTAGGTTCCGCTGTCTCACCCTTCGAAAGGGGCTTCTCTCGGTTTTCTTTCCGCCAACGCACGGCCTGGCTTCAGAGGCGGTGTGCGCCCCTCTAGCCAGGCCGTGGGCGACGCTGCTGCGTTCGGGACGCCGCCCTTGTGAATTCGAGGTAACGGCTGGCAGAATCTCTAGTCTAGCTCTTTGTATGCCCCGTGTGTGAATTCAAGTGAAATCACATGGGTAATTGTTGTGGGTGTCGTTTACAGCTTTGCTTTCCAACCACGTTAACAGCGAGGATTGGTGAAATGACTGGACGGACACCACCTGCGGACGCTTGTACGTTGGCCATGGCTGGGCAAAAAAGCACGCCGTGGTAAGTAAAATGACCATTTGGGATTGTGGTATAAGCAATTCCATTGCACGAAGGTATGCCTCCAATGTCAACGTCTTGCAGTGAGAAATCACAAAAAGGGTGAGAACTTCTCAGTACAACGCCCGAACGGGGGTGTACTTGGGCAATCCCTGACACAATCGCAATGCTTGTGTCGCTCAAGTAATATATGGGCGAATTTGTGAAACAGATAACTGCAAAAGAGGATGCAGCGAAACTCTAGAATAGGGCGGACGTACAGGCGGTAGAGCATTAGGAGGATGTCTCAGCGCATTGTCTTTGCATTTGTCTTTTAACAACGAGGCCGCTCTCCCCCCTTTGGCCGCAATGAAGTCAGTATGAGGACGCCAATTCAGAGTGTTCTCAAACGTCACTCATATACATCTATGAGAGGTAACCTGTGGCATTATTTTCTTTCGGTATACCTAAACATCCAAACTAGGTCTTGCGCCGGGAATGCCTGCAGGGCACACTTATCGACGTTTAAAGGAGCCATGAAGACAAAATACAAGTTGGGTTTATTAGAAAGACTGCTTAGTCCCGATAACAATGATACCAATATCATCGCAATCTTTGAACAAGTAACGGAGACATGAAAGAAAACGTGTGAAGCAGTCGCGACCCCCTAGCCAATTTCCCGCAACTTTCCTATGATGTCACAAAAACTTGTTTGTGCGATTGGCGGCCACCTAACTGACCTGTCGCGATGACACATGACTGGACGTCTGTAACGGGGCCTCTAGCTACATTTGACCCCATCACTTGAATGCTAACGTGCAGTTAACGCACTGAAAAAAAGTATGTTTTATTGTTGGCCCGTATGACGTCATTCTTGCTCATAACACGTCACTGTGGCGAAAAATTTGAAATTTCTGAAATAATTCTCGTTTTTTTTTTCGTTAAAAAACATCTTTTGTGGCTGTAATGACGCTGAGTGAGATACTGAATCCTAGTTCTTTCAAATTAAACGAAGTTGTATTTTCCCTTCATGGCTCCTTTAAGGTTACGCAGACGCCGTCCAGCCACAATTCCAAGGTCGACAGATACAGCTGCAGTAACTGCAACAAGGGATGTATATTACATGACGAGCTGAAAAATGCCAAATCATATCCACTTACAAGTATGACTGTATTTTCTTAACAACGGCAACCTCGCTATGTGGCGCATTCAACACAACAGAAGTATAGGTTGAGGCCATGTAAAAAATAACGTAAATTAACGGCCTCTGCCCACACCACTAAGTATCGCAGGCTTAAACCGATGGTAAAATAAAAGAACTGGCCGAGAGGCATAAGATATTTTTCACCACCGAAGTGGAAATAAATAAAAAGAGAAAAAGCTACTCAGCGACGCCACAGCCAGGAGAGCGGGCACGGGGAGACTCCCCTGATCTCCCCTGGGAAAGTAGCCGGAGGGGTTGGGATGAAGGGGAAGAGAAATTGGTGAATAGGAATGGGTTATGGGAGTTTGGGTGGGAATGGGGACAGAGAGGCTTTTGATCTGATCCTTCGAAGTCTGATTCCTATAAAAGGCCTGATTGCTCAGGATGGGCACCAGACAGCCAATTAGAATTTGGCGGACCCCACTGTAGGTTCCGTACTAGCTAGGCCCCGACCAGCGAAGACAGGGAGAACCTACACAAGAGTGGCGACACTTCCTCTCCAGACCCGTTTCGCTACCAGCCGCTCGACGAACACCCGCCAGATCACCCGACTACTCAAGGAGACGAATCACGGACCCCAGGTACTAATCCTCCTCGTCCGTTCTCAGTTTCGGCAACCGGTAACCGGTTCCGGCGACTCATTCAACAACATCTGTGTTTATCATTGGGACAATATTTCTATCTGCGTCCGGGGCTGTATGGGGTTCACGGTGCAACACGTAGTATAACTCACCCATTCTTACCTCCTCAAAGTTTTCAGCCGGGCTTAGTAAAGGGGAGACAGGGGCCTGCGCGGTCAGCACCTCGTAACGAGAAACGAAACGAGCCTGCAGAAATACCACCAATTGATCAAAAAGAAATTTCAAAGCTGTTCGTGTGTAAATGAAGGAATAAAGATTTCGTTAAATGAGGAAATGAGGCCGTTTTTCCTAATCCGCAAGAAGCTCAAGAGTGCACGCCTATTACAAGTTTTCGAGAGGAAAGAGAAGCAGCTTGTGTTAACTATCTATTTTGCCACTGTGTTTTAAACACACGGGCAAAACACACGGGTACGTTCAAACAAAGCGCGAGAACACTAAAAATTGCTCCAATTTTCGGGACACTGGTTACAGGATGGTTTCACTGGTGTGGCACGAATGCCGGCAACCATGTGTTTCGTCTTAGCAACGGGAACGCGCTGCCACCACCATGGACACACAGGCATGAGGCCGTCCCACCGAGATCAAAAGCCTTACCTTGTGGAGAAACATGGGTTTAATACTTCCACTCGATGCCACGTACTGTACCGAAAGTGTTCGTCTCCGCCTCCAACTTCACCTTCAGCTCTAACGTCGTTCTACCACGCGTATTCGATTACAGAGCCAGCGGGTGTTGCATAGCGTTCTTTTCGCCGTCGGGTACTCTCGCAGGGACTACGGTTCGTCTGCCCGTTGCTTACGCGGCCGCCGCCCTGGATTTGGATATCACCCGCCTTTCGCGCTGCTGTCTTGTCGAGGGCCAGCTCCCTCGCCCCGTAACGCCTGTCGGCCAGACGCCATTCTAGCGAACTCCGAAGCGTTTGGAACCACCACAGACTTCGCTCCTGGTCACAGCAAGCTCGCTCGCCTCCTCGCTTCGCCGTTCATTACGAGGCTTCTCGTCTCCCGGAGGACGCAGCATGACGCCAGCCAGCAGAGTTCGAGGCCTCTTGCGTGCGACTGGATCAACCACTATGGAACTACGCTTCTCTACTATTTCCCCTTTCTAATCTTTTCTTTTCTCTGTTCTATCCTAGCATCACTTGAAAATGTTCCTGGTAATATTCATATCGGTTGACGTCAAGGCCGAGACTACGGACGCGAAGTGGTCGAGGACAAGTAGAGCACCATCGCATAATGTGAGTGCAATTTTCACGCTGGGACTTTTGTCTGCGGGATGCGGACGCAAATCGCAAGCGCAGGCACAGATGTAAAGGTCATGGCGGTTTTCAGTGTTACAAAGTCAAGAAATCGGCCGCCAAACTTTTCAGGGAATATCACCTGTACCGTAATTGTTCCCACGCTGCTTTTCTTCGGCAGGCGTCCCTCGTACATTCACCCTCCCACCATGGACGGCCTGGCTTCCCTTGAACCGAAGTAATCGTAAATTTAGCTCGAGTGGCCCATTCCGGTATTAATAGTACTATCTTCTTTGCCCGATATTCATTTACTTGGTGTGGTATCGAAGCTAGGGCTCAACGAATTGAATTTTCGTCCTCAGACATAATCACGAAGGCATGCAGCAACTCTCGAATTTTTACACCAGAGTGAGTGGTAGCTAACACCTTCTTACGAGCGCTTCCCGTCAAGCACCAGTACGAAGGCCCCAGTCCACATAATGAGAATTAAAATCCCCCGCGAATATAACATTGTTTTACAAGCCACTCAAGCTGCATACAGTGACCCAGTCGAGGTCAAGGAAAGTATGCGATTACAGGAGAGAATAGAACATTTTCTGGCAACATCTTCTTTCATTCGGTGCTAGCAGGCTTGGCAAAGCATGGAAAAACATTTACCTCCTCCTTCACGAATACAAATTGGCTACCGGAAGACTTATATCCTAGTTGATTCGTACAACCATTTATTTCGCCCCGCCCCTAAGGAGCGTAGTTTTTTATCCATTAATAATTTTCAATTCTGAAGAACTTTCTTAAAATAATTAGACAAACCTCAAGCCATGGCCGATCCCCCTAAGTGGGTGCGTGCCATTACGAATTGGAGAAGAAGAAAGGAAAAGAAGAACAGGAAGAAGTAAAAGGCGAGGCCAACCCCAACCAACCAAGAAGGGCGGCAGCTGCTGCAACAAAGTTGACGGAACGACGAGAAGTGCGCCTACCGTACGCTCTGGTACGCCGGCCAAACCCTGCCCCGACGGTAGGACGGATACCCAGAACTGCAGGTGGTTGGTGGCCTACGTGAGGGATACCACGTGCTTCTATGTACATCGGCTCTCAGATCGGAGCCAAGTAGCCGAGCGTGGAATGAAGTTGGCCACTTTAGGTCCCTCTGCGCCTCCTGTAATGAGCCGTGAATGCTACAGGGTCAATTCTGCTCAATACTCCGGAGACGGTGAGTGCTACGCCTGTGAAGTACGGAAAAAACTAAGCAACAGTACGAGCCTGCTGGAGTACAATACCTATGGAAAAGCCGAAGAGGTGAAGCATGGCTCAGGCCTGGTGAAGCTGGCTGGTGAGTTGGCCAAAATACCAGGCAAGGCCCTCGTCGTCCGTCTGGATGGCCTGCAAAGCCTCCGCAGGGATTATGACCCGGACTTCTTGAAAGGGCACTTTCGGTGGTACGGGGGATGATCGAGGAACAGGCGATAATAGCGCACACAAAGAGCACGACTTCCATCGAGACTGCCACATGCTTGACCAGTTCCCGCCTTCTTCAGTCAGGCCGGGATGTTATAAAAGAAGTGTTGCAGCCAGGATTTGCAAAGGCATTGCTGCCAAACCAATTACCGCGCTCTGGGACTCGCACGACCCCCATTGTTGGGGGCGCAGCTCCTTCCTTGTCTGTGCCTGACGATGCTGGGCGGCTGTGTACGCCCAATTGGAGGGGCCATCGTGTCACTAGCTATGACCGCGGCCACTAGCCGGCTTCAGCCACCATGCTCTTGATCGTGATGCCAGCCCCTGTGCCGCCGTTTGGGAGTTATGGCCGGGCCTTGCTCTGTGGAGTACATGTAGCTCATGGACGAACGGAGCCGGCTGCGACCTCACCTAAGCAACCATGGAGGCACACATCAACGTTCTGGATCACGAAGCCCCTGTTGCAAGTGAGGCTGCTGAGTCAAGTGGTCCTTTCCGGAACATGGGCGAGATTTTGGCCCTGCTGGCAGAGTCCCAGCTTCAGCGGGAGCAGTTTTCAACCGATGGGCTAAATGTGGATGCGGTTGAGACGGCGTCTTGCATGATCAAGGTGCACAAAGGAGAGCAGGGTCGAGCCATCAATAAAAGTCCAGGATACCATAAACCACTACCAATAGGCGCAAGGTTCCATCCTTGCTTTCTGCGATGAGGACAAATTTCAAGCTCTGAGGCATGCGGGAGGCGATCCCTGCGCGAATCTTCACCAGGAGCTGCAGACCTTTTAGGCTAGTCCGGACGCCGCTGGCTCCAGAACAAGGACTGAAACACTCGCGTCCTGCTGGCAAAGCTGCTGCGTGTGCAATCACAACGAAAATGGCAGGAGTCTACACTGCGTAGGAGGCGCATCCGCAACGACGAACATTGTAATTAGTTTAATCGGGAACGATGAACCTCTCCTTGAACGTCATCTGAATGTTTTCTTATAATCTGTATTGTTGTGACTAAAACATCCGTTGGTCGTGAGCGCTTAACGTCATTTTGCAATCATTACTCCTTCGTCCTTCGTCAAGCTGAGTGCCAGCAATGGTTCGATTCAAAAACCAAATAGCCCCCATTCAAACCACTGGAGAAATTGTTCCTAGGTATCACTTTTCAGTAGCGGCAACGGTCGTGGAACGAATAGTCGGTGGGAGGGACTATCCGGCGCATTGTTAGCGGGAGTGTTTTTCGACGGACCCATCAGAGCTAAACAGGTCAGAGGTACGTGCCACGTATCTCATGAATGTCACTCGAGAGAGGCGATGTAAGGGTTGCAGGCGCCTGCGACGCGGAATGTGTTGGACGCAGGGGGAGCTGATATTGGGGAATGAGGCATGAATGGCTTTTTGGCAGCCAGCTTGTTACAGGGGTCGTGAAGAGAAAATGCATTTGTCTTTGATTAATTTTGTCTGTTTGAACGACCTTTTAAGAACACAAATCCAAATCTTATCACAATTCATTACTCCTGGAATGTAGGAGGCGCCTTTGAAATTCTCGTTTTGAGGCGCATCGCAAGCGACCATGCACGCGTCGTCGGTCGGGAGCGCAACTAGAGTGACGTCATGTTAAGTAGATTCGAGAGTTCAACGCGTTCAACGTTCTTTGTGTATACTGTTCTGCAAAGCTGCAAACCCGATATTTTAAAAATAATGCATACTTTATTTGTTGCCAAAAAACAGTTTTCTATTAACATGAGCGGTTTCGTCACCGCTTCAGTTGTCTGGCAACCATTGCAGCCGAAATCAGACCTACTGGCTGTTTGCACAGTTTGCAGCCAGTTTCCATGCAGAATTTCACGTTATTTTGCAGAATGCTCTTCGGAATCTTACCTTTTTTGTATGAAGTGGCCCAAAACCGCTCAAGCAAAAAAAAAGCGCCCCGTGTGCGATTCGAACTTGAGGCCTCCGGGCCATCTGAACGTTACGGCCAGCCTTCTCGGACACTTGATCCACTATACTATGGACATGAGAAGCGCGCGCGGAGAAAAACTGCTGCATAAAAGCCTCTTCGCATTTGTAACCCAGAAGTCTGTCGTGTTTTCATCAATTCTAATCAACACAGGGCGTTAACCGCCAACTTACAGTTAAAAAAAAAAGGTTTCTGCAGTAAGCCAAAGGGGAGCGTATACAATCAACGAAACAGCGTTAACAGCATTGTTTATTACAGGAAACAGGAAAGCAATCGTCGAATTGCGTGATGGTGGGAGTCGGCGCTGTATCGCTGCTTCTCGCTAGTTATTTTTGCTCTTGATGAGTAAATGATGGATGCGTTTTAAGTTCCGACTACTCGAAGTTCCTTCGATGAACGTGTTTGTGTAATAAATTCTCATCTTAAACGTTCGGTCATTTATCTCGTCATGTCAGAAGTATCACGCTCGCGTTACAGGCTACGTGAGATATTGTGCCGACGAGGGAGAACTGTGATTGTCTTCTTACTGACTTACAGAAACGTCACTTCAGGAGTTGAGGAGGAAAGCCTCGGTGAAACCTTAACTCCGTTTGTTTTCCTATTTGCCGATACCGGGCAACGAAACTGGTATGCATTGTTTGTTTATCAAGGTTCCACGGTTATAAGCGCACACACAACACAATTTTTTGAAAATCTCTTCACGCCCCCTTAAGACCGTGCGGCCTCTGGGTCAACCCGCCGGCATGAGGGCACAATGTCTCGGGCCTGAACGGCGTTGTCGCGCTGTTTTGGTCGGGGCGCCTGGTGCGACTGTGGGAAAACATTGGTAGCCCGGCGGCGCAAATGGCATTCCGGGAGCTTGACCGTGGCTGGTTCGGTGGCACATGGCGTGTGCGTTTAGCGGAATGGCCGGTTGTAAAACCATTCGGTCCGTCGCGCCGCCGGAGTCGGGGCAGCTTGGAGCTGTCAACTGTGGTTTATATAGTAACCGATTTATGGCGATGGTTCTTACTTTCTTGGCCCGTCAACGCGCTCAGTGAGGGCGTGCGGGGGTGTTCGTGTAGCGGCCCGGGGTGGATGCGGGTGACGCGACGCGTGCGGCAGCCGCCGCCTCCTGTGTTCTCTACGTGTTGATTCTGGCTCGGGGTCCAATTAACGGAGCATCGCCTGTAAACGGTGGACAGTCTTGGAGGCGCGCCGCGTTTCTTTAAGATGAACGGCTATAGGTCACAGCTGCTCGAAATGGCTGTCCTGTCATGGACAAGAAGAGTGGGAACCGGCGACGCATGCCGCATTCGTAGAAGGTTTACCGGGCGCTTCCACGTGTCTCCGCGGGTTTCTGAGTGTTTTCTGTATTTGTGTCGTTTGCTTTTTATCTTTTCCTTTTTTTCTGGTGAGAGTGATAAGCGTTTGAGGGTTACGGGTGGTGTTGCGCACCACGGTTTATGACCGGATTTGGTTCTACATCCGATCAGGGCGCCAGGTAATACCGATTGGCCTGTGTATCGGGGGGTGGAGCCAAAGTAATCCATCAAAACCACGAGACCCGAGGTCTCGAGGGCGGATTCTCAAGGTTTAATGTGCTATGCACGGCCAGCGTATTGCCGGGATAGCCAGGTCCGGCTAGAGAGGATCTCACCACTTTGGTAGTCTTAGGTCCGGGTCCGTCGCTGACGGGTGTGCCGCGTGCACAAAGTTTTAGCTGGCTTAAGACACTCATTTTAATTCTTAGTTCGTTAACTTTATCTTCAGTCTGCCAATATTCCGTATATGTATTTTATTTAAACATACAGTTCTAAAAACCCTCATGGACCATCGTCGCCGTGTCAACAGTGACGCAACCATCAGGCACCAACGCAGATCATCATCAAGAAAGCTTCTGTCTCTCGCCAAAACATCGGCGAGGCATCGAAACATCGTAGAAGCATCAAGAAACAACGAACCTTCCTATACTGGCGAGTTGCTACTCGACGTAAATCCCGTATGGCCCCCGTACAGACTGTATAGATTTGTGAAGTAGTGCCTCCAGGGGCATGAAGAAGTGCAGTAGTTTGTGCTTGTAAGCCGTCTGGAATGGATGCAAGCTCATCCAGCATAGATGGCCAGGCGTGTCGTGTTTGAAGCAACAAGCAAGTTTGAGGGGTAGGGGGACATTTCAGTTTACATTACTGTAGAGGAGGTACATTACCTGTACCTCCTGTGGTTGAAACTCAGCCGTCAATACGTGTGCTCCTACGTCGAACTTATGGGTGTCCTCTCGAGGGTCAAATAGCCTGTTACTTCCTGCACAACTCCCGAATGCGCTGGCGCAACCACAGCTCTCCCAAGCTTTCTTTTCTCCACAGAATGAGAAGGTCAGCCGAAATGAAGGCTGTTTTCAAGTTCCCAATATGTTACCCTCTCTCTCCAGCAACACGCAAAGAAAGCATCGTCTCGCTAACCCTGTTTGTGGGAATTTCGCCGTAAGGCTTTGTAGAAGAGGCATAAGCTCTTAAAATAGCGCTGTCATTCACCGATATCCTCCATATTAGGTTACTTCCGTGTCGAAAAACACAAATTTTCTGTTTTCAACAGACGTTTCTGTGGTACAACAGTAATTCTTCCGTAGAGCAGCGATCTCTGTGGGTACTACCGCACCGTCTGTCCTGCGACAGGAATCTCTGCAGTAGAAGTACAGAATGTCTGTCGCATAACAGACTTTTCTTGTGCTTACAGCAAAATGTCCCATTTCCTTAAAGGATCATTCTATCGTACTTTTTGGTTTCTCGATGATGCAATAATTGTCCTTGCGGGAAGTGCCTTATTGAATCAGTGCTATCAATTTGAAACGGTACTCTTTTTAATCCAGGTGAGAACCGTGGATAGTCAATACTAGGCCCGTTCTGATGGGTTCCTCATTTTGGGAAAAGAACGGTATCAAGACCGGGACAAGCAAAGCGACAGACGCGGCGATTCCAATAAACAACGAATATTTATTGCAGCTCCATCTACGCCGGTGGGCCAGGCTCCGGGAGGTCCATGATGTTGAATGTCGCCTCGGTTGTAGTCTGGGAAAATGGAGAGTGGAGTCCATAACTATTAATTATAATTATTAATAAATAATTCAATTGAGGTTTTTATTTTATTTATTTATTTATTTATTTCTTATTTACTTATTTATTTATTTATTTATTTATTTGATTTATTTGTTTAATTATACTACGATCTCCAAACGAGATCTACGTTAGGGCTAGGAGGCGTAGCGTAACAGGAAAAATGAAGGGTGGGATGGCAGTGTGTTCACGTGCACATGTTAAGTAATAGAATTCAGGGCAAGAGTGTGCAACCACATTCATCTTAGAAAACTGCGATCGCTGAACAATGAGTAGTTCTCATCGCTTGTATTTTCGTTATGAATACCAGCGGTAGCCGGTATTCAGCCTATGCCGCATAATAAATGGCATAGATTCTGTTATAGATATTTACAAGAGTTCTTTTTTTTCTTTTTTTTGACTCGTTCGACTGACAGTTTCCACCCCAGCGGTCGCAAATTTCATGCCTGCCTCATGTCTCGCGGGGATTCTGTTTTGATTTCCTTCGTCAATTGCCAAGTTCCACTGTTTCACATGCCTTTTTCAGGCAGCACTTATGTTTTATAAAATTACGAATATTAGCAGCCGGCCTGCAGAATTGACCAGCCCTTGAAGCAGGATATTCGAGGTCTGTTCATTCTGCAGTGGGCCTGAGTAGGCTGTTTTCGATCTTGTTGATAATGATGACTGACGATCATGATTTTCCAACAGGTAGGGCCTTCGGAACACACGCAATGGCAGGTGTTCAATATAACCCACGACGTGACATGTATTTAAGTTTCAGCACTTGGATTGGCGGATAGATTCGGGGAGCTTGTGAAATTTCTTGGTTTTCTGCATTGTACGGGACTGTCTTCATTTTTAAGTTGTTTGTGACGCATTACACGTGACACCGGCCGGAAGTTATCCCCGAGGGAAGTTACCCTATATGCCTAACAAGGAGCCCTCATCTTTTGGCGCTCAAATACAAATGAAGATCTCACCCATAACCGCAAAAGAATATCATCTCGACTCCCAAGCACACGGGGACAATCGCAGAGCATCCGATAGTCAACCATGTTCTATAGCGGTGTCCACTTACTACATGGGATCATGGCAAGGTGCAAATGTCGTTTTCAAAGAAATAAGTGACACATCGTCGCCTGGCTAATAGCTCCTCCGATTACAGGCGACATTGTATCGCTCTTCAAGAAGGAGAAATAATTCTGCTATTACTTTCGAGTATAGACAGGTCCCCGGTCAAAAAATTAACAGAAGACAAACTCTGAAGCACTAAGACAATGTCCAAATCAGCGGCACCTAGTGCAACATTTTTATTTCGTAAAACCTTTATCAGATACAATGTTACATATTAATATGAAAATATTGTCATTATTAATAACCGCTAAAACTGAAGAGCAGACTTTAGTCGGTTCTTTAAACCTAATGCTAGTGATTACTTGCCAATAATTCTATGTCAGCTGCTGATAACGACTTTATAGTAGCATGTGATAACGAGGAGAGGTGCCCTAAAGTAGCGGTGAACTTTGTGTATGAACTACTGTAACTTTCTTTAGAAGAAGTGAGATTCCATGAACAAATGGGGTAAAAGAAATACTGTGATCGAATCGGACACCTGTTGCAGAGCAGTGGACCACTAGGTGGTTGCAAGGACGGTGTGTTGTATTGCAAAAGACCGTAGTACACATTCACAGCATTGCTACTGATTCTTCAGCGAGGCATGTGTGCTTAGCAGAGCCAAGAGCAGTGAGGTGTTTGACTAACATCTGGCCAGGGCGCTCAGTTTGTTTAGTCGCAGGTCTGGCGTTGCGGAAGCGCCGAAGACAGGGCTGCAACTACTATAATGCAAGCCGGAGGGAAGCAGCGACAATCACAAGCGTATCTCTGAAGAAACAGCGAAAACGAAAGACTCAACGCGTAGGGCTTGAGGCGGGTTTGAATGAGTATACCTGGGGCTCACGTATCTTAATCATACAGCCAGAAATTATATACAATAAATGAATTTATTAAAAAAAAATTCCCCAGCCAAAATAAATGTGCGTTATTTCTCAGCAATATTATACGGAATCTATCAATGGGACTTTCTAAAATAGGTTGACAAAATCACAGAAGCAGAAACACATTTCAACGCAGTTAATTCCGATCAGCGTTTCGATTTCAATCGCAAAAAATTTCACTTCATAATAACTTTTGCTGAGGACCAAATTAGAAGCTATTCTGTGTGGTCGCTCCCTGCTTGTTTATGGTCACCGGTGGGGGTTACGTGACACGATATGACCGTGTACATATATTACGCACGGCCACACGATGCCTGAGTTACGTGCAGAAAACGTTGCGATTTTCACGCGACCAAATATTGTTCCTTTTTGAGAAGTCAGGAACGCCTTAGAGAACAACGGCTCGTTATTCAGCCACCACGGAGAACACGGGTTTGCAGCATGAAAGTGAATCCTCCCGCATTTATGTAAATACCCGATGAATTATTAGGCACCCGTTCACGTAAACTGCGTTCTTACAAACCGGTATGGCACATTATTT
This sequence comes from Haemaphysalis longicornis, assembly GCA_013339765.2. Lineage (NCBI taxonomy): Eukaryota > Metazoa > Arthropoda > Arachnida > Ixodida > Ixodidae > Haemaphysalis > Haemaphysalis longicornis. The sequence continues at coordinate 161,068,145 of CM023450.1, read as the reverse complement.
TCCGATATGACGAACGTTGTCATTATTCGACGGAATGTGTTTTACATTTTCCTGACAGCTTTTAGTTATGCGGCCCTCCTGAAACTATATCACCGTAATTTTTTCACAGAAAAAGGCACAATGAAGATGAGGAGTTTTGCTTTCGGCACCTATATGTTGCCTTCCTTCAAATTCTGAGGATTAGTGCGTCGAGCTACATTTCGGTTGTGATGATGTGTGATCCGAATGAATTTCTCCACGTTGGTATCTTAAGCGCGCGCTGAAATCTCGACACACGGGCGTTTACGCTTTTCCCTTGCATCTTAAAAGCAGCGATTGCGGCCAGGATCGAAACCGCTACCTTTGACTCAGCAGCACAGCGCCTTAGCCGCTCATCCACCGAGGCGGGAAGATTGCCTGCCTCATTAAATCTCTCTGTTCTGCATTGCGCCGCAAAATTGTGACAATCACCCAGGTCAGCGTGGAAGCGGCGACGCCGGCTGGGCGGCCGTCTGGGAGCCGGCACTTCCGGCAGGTAGCCATGCGGCGGTTGACAATGGCGAGGCCCCAGCACTCCGGCCATTGGTGGAGGCCACTCCAGGTGTGTGACCAGAACCTCTGGGGACTCGTCGCCCCAGTCCCGCGACTTGGCCATCTCCTGCGCCAGAGCCTCGTGCTGCCTGGAGTCGTCCCGCTTGAGGAGGGTGGCGCGGGCCAACATGGCCTGTTGGTGTGAGAATGGCCAAACGCCAGGCTAGTTTCAGTTACGAAAGATTATAGCCCATGCTATAAATCACGGTATGCCATTAATATGCACATACAAAAAAATGAAAGTGCTAACGCGATACCTTGCGGCTCTAATGCCAACCTGGAGGATTTGGTTGTTTTCGTAAGGAACATTCCTTCAGAATTCATGGTATCGCCCATTGCTTGCATACGGTTCGCGCAGTAATACCATCACAACCCAATTGCTGGGCGTGCAGCTACTCAGCTTGAACAAGTAGCTTGCGTAGTTATATCCCTCACCGACAGAGTGCATACATGCCTAAGTTTAGATGACAATGTCGAAGGATTATGCAGCACAGCTGGGGTGCTTTTCCCCGGCTAATTCGAGCAGTTTACCCGTAGTGTAAGCGCAGCGGTGTCAGTGGGCGATTAGAGAGTTCTTTAGGGCTGTCCTTGCTCATGATGGCTGCGCTATGACTCAGAGGACTGCAGATTGAAACACCCAAATGCCATTTTGAATGTTGAAGTATTTTGGTTTGGCTAAATTTCTTAGTACCTACTAGGGAAAAAAATGGCTCAGGCATACCACTTTTTAAAGTAGTTATCCGGGGCGAAAGCAAAAACTATGCCCTCTCCGCTTCGTTAAGTTCACCTTTCCTTGAGATATCGCAGCCTTCTGTCGAGCTGTATCTTCAGGATATTTGGTTTCATCCTTTGCTTCCGCTGAAAGGCACGCACACACCGCCCAGCCGATGTGCCATCGCTGGTGACTCACAGGGACCAAGCGGTGGAGGAGCAGCGTGTTAGCACTCGCCTATTGCGTGGTTCGCTTCATGTGAAGCGTACGCACAGGCGGCCATGCCGGGGTTGAGCGATTAAGCTCAGACAAAGGAATCTTTTAACCCTCACCTAGTCAAGTGGTACCACAATGGCAACGGGTTCGAAAGGGCGATGGAATAACCAGTAATGGCGTAGCTTCCGCGCCGGTACGTGAAGGCCACCTGGGATGCGACTAATTTCATTCTGTGTAAGGACGTAGCGCAGTAGAGCTTTCGCTCTGCAAGGGGGAATTCTGTGGAGCTCGCTGACGCAGTAACCCCTGCCCCGCTAAACACGTGCGAAAAGGTATGGTGAAGGGACAAGATCCAATGGGGGAACTGGTAACTATTGCGTTGGCAGCTTCGAAGTAAGGCGGGCGAGTTCATAAATGCAAGGATGCGGAAAGTTTAGAGCATCGGTTAGCAAAATTCGCAGAGTACTCTATAGCACTAGTGCGAAGCTGAAACAATTCTTCGTGAAAAGATTCCTCTTTAAGCATGGCGTCAAATGTAGATTTAAGTACTCATGTAAGTAGGTACTTGTGTAAGCATACAACAGGATAATCTTACGCTGCATAGTTTGAGAGAAAGCGGCGAGAAGGCGAGCAGCCAACGAGCAGGCGTTGGGAGTGTGCGCCCCAAGAAAAAAAACGCGGTTAGAGAGGTCGCGGGAATCGAACCCGGGACGTTTACGCCGTGAAACGGCAACCTAGCCGAACCCAAAGGCCCGAGGGGTACGAGGTTAAGAGCGGTGGGGAACAACAGCCAAACCAAACATTCCGAACTCGGATAGAGCGGTTTATGCTTTATAGCGAACGCTCACGGTTCTTCTTCCATTATGTATGTAAAATGCACTTCTCTAACGAAATATCGAACTCCCCGAACACACACCCACGCGCTCCGGCTTCCCCGGCTGCACCTAGCTTCTGCACAGCCGCCCCGCGCGCTCGCGCTTCCGTGAAAGGCTCTAGCGGGAGCAATGCGCGCCTATTGCAATCCTCCCTTTCCAGCACTCCTAATCAACAGCTGCCGGCCACGTGATCAAGTACCTGCAGGGAGCACCGCCCTATTGCACTTTAGGAAAGAGAAGGAAAAATACAGTGAGGTAGACCACCGTTTGTCGACATGATGTCGCGTGTCGAGAATGCGATTCTTATAGATGGTAATTAACGCAGCCTTTAAGCGAAAATCACAGCCTACTGGAAATAGGTGTACATTTCTTTGCAATATTTATTTAGAGTAGACATTTATTTACGGGTAGTGACATGGTCTTTGTTTCTTTATCGCGTTTTCAAGGAAGTGTACCCATTTGTTATAACGAGTTAAGTAATGAAGTTCGTTATAAGCGGGTTTGTTTATACCGAACTACCTCGTATAGCGAAGAAATCGCGTTGAACCACGATGTTCGTTATAACCGGGTTTGACTGTGACATGTGCAGCCGATTGAAAAGGAAATAAAGTTGTGTTGGCGCGCAGTGCACAACACCAACAACGAGAAAATTGCAGACCGAAATTTTTACAAGTATTCGAGACAAATGGGTTAATTATCAAGCGGAAAAATGAAATAAACCTAGCAACAAATTTAGGCGCCCATAGCCATTCTATCTCGCCTCTTCAAGCCGCCTGGTTACGAGACGGAAAGGCAAAAAATGCACACATGGGTTTGGTAGGGTGGGAAGAAATAATGAGAAAACAAAACAAAAACGATAACCCATCCCCCAAAATTAGGCACAACATGTCCGCCACCGCACGAGACAAAAGAAAAACCTAAAAAGAAGAAAAAAAACGCTTCCCTGATTGGAATCGAAACTGGGTTCCTCGCCTACTGAAACCGACGTCTATTCGACTTCGCTATATTTTTTTTATTGGAAGACTTTGATATGCGAGCACCAACACATTACAACAGAAGACAGCACGAGGTAATGCAATGCCACCGTCCGGTTCTTCCGCATGGTGTTGTCGTTAAAACGCTATTTCGGTTTGGTGAGTCGTTCTACACGTGCCAACCATCCATGCACATAGCCTTGGACATTGAGCCCTTCAACATTAAGCTTCACACTCTTACGAAAGAACTGTCGCGCCGGCCTGGCATCCACATAACCGTGAAGCCATGCCATGCGCGCCCTCCAAATACTGCGAAGGACCAGTAGCATTAGCATATTGTGCGGCACGCCCTCTTCATTTTCATTTGAGAGGTACCGAATGCCATGTGGGTTCAACGGAAATTCTTTGTGGTGTGTTCGCTGTAGGACGTCTCAAAAGTGGACTGTCATATAAACACGTTTTCTGTTGTTCGGTCGCTTGAAAATTATGCAGTCTGCACCCCACATAACTTCAAACCTCTAAACTTGAAGCCACGTTTGCACTGCAAGCGTCCCGGTATGGAGTTTAAAGAAGAAAGACATTGCCCTCACCACGCCCCCTTCCCCACCCTCAACTGGCATCCTTTTGGCCCGCTTAAGAACATCTCGCCTCACCCAGGGCCGAATAAGTACAATGTCCTGTACCGTGGTGCAGGGAAAAGGTTATCACATAAGTCCCTGCACAAGGTTTTTTGGGAAATATGACCCAGGTTCTGAACTGACAAGCGATACGACAAATATCGCACCGCCTTCACAATTCCGATTGCGCTATCATCGCATTCGAAGGACACAACATTTCTTTGGGTTCGTAGGGCGGGCGTCCGGTTTAGACTTAAGCTGAGTGGAAGTGGACTTTGGCTTTAGACTTGGTAGTTAGGATTTTGGACTTTAAGAGAAGGATTCTGTACTTTGCTGTATCTCAGTTTGCATGAAGCAAGCTTCGCCTTATAACAATCTTTTTTTTAAGAAAGGGGAGACCTAAGATCAGCCAAGTTAAAGATGTATAGCAAAGACCTCCTGATCCTCTGTTTCCTCTGTTTCCTCAGTCCTCGCATCTCAATTGCGATGGTGACCGAATGTTTTTCTAAGCTGCTGTTTTTTTTTTTTAAAAGCACATATTCAACAACTGTAAAATAGAACTGGAGGCCGCAAAAACTAGAGGAAACTGAACTGTTTTTCATCAAAGACGTGCCTGGGAAAGTGGCACACCTGATTCTCCCGGTGGACGTCGGCCATGCTACGGGCCACCGAGACGAGGCGCGCCTCGAGAACACGCATGGCTTTGCGTGTCTCGTTGGCGTTGTCGCCGTGCGGAGGGCGGGTGTCCTGGCTGGAGCGGTGGGCTCCAGAATACCTCCTTTCGCCGCGCTCAGCTGCGGGTTGGCCGGAATGCATAGTGTCACCTCGGAAAGCGGCCACGATCCGCTGCGCAATCAATGGAAAGTAGGTATTCAAAGTGCAAGTGAGTATGTTGTACCCCACTCCTCCGATTCACTTCGACGAAAAACTGGAGAAACGCAAACGCCGCAATGGGAAATTGCGTTAGCCGCACTAGTGTTAGTAGAAGGGATGCCAGTAATCATTATTGGCCGTATCGCAGTATTCCCCTCAATATCAAACACAGTCAGCCCCTGGCGACGGAGTGAAGAACCGCCCATTGTGTCGAGGCCGCTGTCACGGCAGCCGCTCGTTTACGTTTCGCACGGTGCAAGACGGCCGCTGCCACAATAAAATAACAAATATGGCTGCTTGTATAGTCTGGTTACCTCTATTTGCGTATTTTAACAAAAAAAAAACAGCAATCACCGGCCGTTGCGAAATAGCCCGCCCTTAAAGTACCGTGAAACATCGTCGCTGTGGAGATCGCCTGCCAATTCAAACGTGTGAATAATATTGTTTCAACACCTGACAGATTTCTTCAAATGAGTGCAGTCGCCTACCCTCTTGGGAAGGGCCCAGGGAGTTTTGTTGAAAGGGGAAGGTTATTCTAGGTCAATAGCAACGTGACAACGGACGAGAGAAGAAGACCCGCGCATGCACATACATTTGCCATAGCATTGTAGAAGTTTATTTGAGTCTTTTGCAAATATGAAACAAAACAATACAATTTTGCCACGCATGAACCGTCCACCACCCATAAATTTACGGATGCGTATTTTTCACATGCCAAGAATAGATGAATAGATGAAGAGAATTTTTGAATACATGAAAGAAAACCACCGGTCTGCTGTAAATACCAGTTTTAGGTAGTACGCGCGTTATTCTAGGACTGTCCATCAAATAGGTCCTCTGTTTTAAATACACGAGAAAAATGACGGATTCACTGACTTGAACGGCGTGGCATGCGCTCGAACCGTCGGGGCTCCGATTTGCCGGGGGATCGATAAACCTTTTTTTTGACTTCGCACATGACAGGTTTAACTTTACGTTCTGTGTCACGCCCCACAGCCGTCGTCGACCGGTCTTCAACTCCCGCCCATCCGCGGGAAATAGCAGACGGGCGGTTAGGCGTTGGCAGTCAGGCATAGCATGAGTGCGAATGCGCCGGGCCAGGATTCCTTCCTCACGTGCTTGCGGGGTTCATTAAAGGAGATGCGAAGTACAATTTGATTGATTTTGGGCGTTCACTGCCGCAGCTGCATCTGGGCTATTAGGCGCGCCGTGGTGGAAGGCTCCAAGTTATTTCGATTACAAGGAGGTCGTTAACGCACAGCGAAATCTCAACACACGGGACCTTTTGCTTCACGCTTCCACATGAAATGAAAAGCTGTTGCCGGGGCCGGGAATCTAACCAGCGTCCTCGAGCTTAGCAGAACAACGCCTCAGCCAATGAGCCACCGCGGCAGGGGCTTCCTGAGACACGGTGAGGTGAGGCAGCGGCGGAGAGCGGCTCTGGGAGCCCGACCCTGAGCGACACATCGGCGTCAGTGTCACGCGACAAAATCGCATATGAAAAAGGCGTTATCGGAAGGATCATCATTCTGTCCTCGTTATTTCTCCTACATTCCGGCAATGACATTAGAGAATAAGCTGCCAATACATAACCTTAAGAAAATGAAAGAATCATTTTTGTTAGTTAAGGATGCCTGCACTGGCTTCCACTTTTGGCGAACATACTGCCAGGCTTTATGCGCGCGGCCTGATCTGGCTTTCAAAGCCCAAAAAGCGGAGCTTTGCGCACGTCCATCGCGCTTCATGCCAACCGTACTTTGCGATCTCCCTCGCGATGGGTACCGCTTGCTCTCGTCAGGACTCAGGAACGACATTGGCCCCGCACGCGCTTTAACGCAACACATCATATGTCAGGCCGGTGTACCAGGACATGATGTGTCGACTTGCATACCCGAAAGACACTGTTTAAATCACAGACGCCGATTTAAAATGTACGTTACAGGCGTTAGTCATTATCTCGTATTCTAGTGTACCTAAGAAAATGTGACATTCCAGGTATAGTCCCAGGGATGACCTCTTATGGTAACTCCTCTATTCCTAACCTCTTCAGGTGGTGTCGAAACGCTCGAGCCGGTTGGGCTGGCGGCGAGGCAACTCTTCCGGTAGAAAGCCGAGCGGTGCAAGACGACGCGGGCTCAACGGGCGAGCCACTGGCAGAAGCCTCTGGAGTGGCGCTGCTGGAACCAACCGCACCGCCCCCAGGTAGCCGGAGGCTCCCTCAGTGCGTCGACCTCCACCCGACAACTGGCCCTCTCCTCAGCAATTGCGGCGTGGAGACGGGTGTTCTCCTTCCGGAGGAAGGCGGTTGGCGCCAGCCTCGCCTATTGTCGTGGGAAACGGCAGAGAGAAGCTTAGCTCCCTGGCCTCTGTTGCAGAAACTTGCACCACCGGGAGTTATCCAATTGTCACAAAACTGCCAGAATAAAAGTAAGCACGAAGCCAACAGGGGGAAAACGAGGCCATAGTCTTTACTCAGAAGTGCAAGTGTTAAAGTTACGGGTCACTACAAGGACTAAGAACAGCGCTTTCAATGTAAAAATAACATAAAACCATGGCCTAAAAGGAAAGCATATCCATAGCTCAACTAAAACATATTTCCTCGGAAGCAAGACAGCTGTAATTAGTGGCTAGTCACGAATTCAGAAGGCTCCAATATGCCAACAATTACGAGCAGGTACTGTGATTAATGCCGATAAAAGGAAACAAAGAAAACTTTAGATTTAGCCACGAATACGCACCCATAGCCACTGAACTAACGACACGTGACTGATTGCTATTTTGAAATGGCCTCAAAAAATTTTAAATTGTGGTGCCAGAAATATTCTTGTGAGCCATTTCTAAGCAGCAGTTCTCAACTCGTTTCCCTTCAGACTCGAAGATTGGCAACGCTCCGCAGAGATTCTTATATTGGGGGGGGGGGGAGGAGGGGGGGTTCACTCAGTTTTACAGAAACTTTTTAAGATAAGCCAATACTTATACCTTTGAATGCAGCTTGATGCTTTATCGTCATAACTTAAGTAAACAATGTCCTTGGTTGAAAACATGAATCCGGACGAATTTTTGCGCCACTGCGAAGTTTCCCACGTAGCTGTCCACCCGCACGACTGCATTTTAGGCGGATGTCAAATTTCCTTCCCAGAGATTCCGGCATTGTAAAACGGCTTTCGGCAATTGGCCCACAGGGTTGTACCAGTGGGTTCCGGCCATGCTTCGGGTCAAATAACTTTGGTTGATTCCTCTTTCACACGAATCAGTAAAATACGAAAGGGAAATGTGCAGCGAAATCTGCAGCTGCGCATGATTTGCGGGTCGGCGGCTTTCTTGTTGGTGTGCTTCGCGAGCGACGTCCTGCTGGCGGGTCGCTTCGGCAAAGGCTTACTGGCGTCAGTTTCGTGATGGATATGACGTCAGTGAAATCTTGGGGTATCAGCGGCGTAAAACACTTTCGTGTTAAAATATAAAGTCCGAAAACGAACAACCATAAGTATAAGGTACTCTTTAGTACTAAAGGTTGTTTCCCGCAAAGAATACCTATGTGCAGGGGTGCACCCTTTTCAGGCCGCTTGCTTCGTTGTACTGGCGTCACTTGCGTGACGGATATGACGTCAGCGAAATCTTTGTGTATCCGGAAATAAAACACTTTCGTGTTAAAATCCGCACGGCCTCGCACATCTCGTCGCCGCCGTCGCCGAGTGGAGGGAGGCCGGCGCGACCAGAGCGGTTGGCTCCGGCAGACGTTGCGTCGCCTTCCGTCAGCGCGGGTTGGCCGGGCTCCATAATGTGGCCTGCCTGAGCGGCCGAGATTCGGTGCACATCCGAATGACTGTGAGTCGTTCAAAGTGCCAATCGGGCATTTTGAACGCACCTGGTCTATTTCTACGAAACTCAATAGCATAAATGCCACTGCACAAAATTATTCTAGCAGTATAGCTGCAGTTGGTGGCAGTAACATTAGTGGCTAATGGCAGTTGCTGCTCGCTCCTATAAGTATAGCAGGCGTGTTCGACTGTAGTAGTCCCGCTGACTTTAACTCACGGTGTTATATAGAACCATGCTTTAAATGCGCCACCTCTTTTTTTAGATTAGAGCAGATTTACAGCGATAGGGCATTCAGAAAACGTTATTTTAACTGCTGCAGTGTACGTATGATGCAAGGTACTATAGATTTGGATACTCCTTCAAAGTCGATGGATTTTTGTGGGCTACGTCAACAAAAACGTTTTGGTCTGTGTAAAAGCGGTAAAAGTTTTTCTTAGGCAAGTAAAACCCCAAATCTTTAGTCTTCGAGTCTGTATGTCTGTGTCATTTGATTCATCCGCATGGCTTAAAGTTCTAGTAATTCTCGAACCGATAAGTTTATATTGGCAAATACTATCCAAAAAATAGTTATGGTAGCATACGTAATTGTAATAAACATGTTCAGAACAAAAGAAATGATTAGGCATAATTGAGGATCTGACACTAGCATTCGTCTTTTTGTTTGAAAAAGATGTGGGCGCAATATTTCCGATAGGAACGAAAGGAAGCCCATTGGAAACAATTTGACCGTAAAATACAAAATGGCTCGTGCTCGAGCCTTAGGCTCATGACTCTAGCGCTAAGCCGAGCAGTAACAAACGGTCTCATCAGACGGCGCGCTAGCAGAGTGAAATCGAAAAAAAAAATAATTTTTTTCCGACAAACCTCCACCCTGTTCATCGTGGGACATGCAAGACCGGAGGGGAATAGCGTGGGAGCTTAACGGCAGAGAAAAGTTCAGTAACATGGCAGCGGCGGCGGAAGAACATCGTGTTCCGATGACATTTCCAAAGAAGCAAACAGATACGACGCCCATTTTTTTCTTTTGTGCTTCAGAACTGAGGCTAAGAGTACTGAGTACAACACGCCAAAAATAAGAATAGGCCGGTGCTGACTTGCCGCTGGTTCTTTAAGAATGTCATGAGAATGGATAGACTCAACCGCGGATGTTACGCACTAGTCTGTAGCTTCCCATATGCCCAGCCTTTGAAATGATAATGATGACGGCTGGTTACCCAAAGCATTGGCGCGATACATCTAGCCCACATACGTGGCTACACAGGCTCATCTCAGGAATCTACTGCCCTCTTTGAAAACTTGTGTTCAGTAAAATATTCTCCCCACAGTTGCCGCATAACGAAGGCTGTAAATCTCGGATAATATCTTCCAAATCAAGAAGTAGCAGCCCATGATACGGACGCAGCTTTTCTGAGGTGCCCCTCCCCCCCCCTCCCGCCACCTACATGAAAAGAAAAAAAATTCTGCAGGGAAGCTGACGTAGCGTAGAGATGAGTTGATGAAATGCAATGCGTATCCGTTTGCGCAGCGACCGCCGGCTTCGTCTCGCCATTGGAACGCGCTCTCTTTTAACGCTGATCCTTCACTCCCTTCACCCTGTCCTCGTGCGCACGTTCGCCCATGGTTCCAACAGCTAACTATTTGCCGCATACTCCGCTTTGTACAATGAGAGGCAATTAAATCGTACCCCTTGAACAAAATAGCTTATTTTCGAACGTGCTCAACTGCTCCTATCTGACGCGGCCACTATACCTAGAAAAGATTAAATGAATGCTCGCAGTATGACATACTCATCGACAAAATGAATACAACCGACACAACGTTTAGGCAGGAACGACAGCACACACAGGCGAGATATGTGAGACCCAAATCTGGCTGATATATTCTCCTCCGGGAAGGAGCTCTTGGATAAAAATCCTCACTCACCTGTGTCGCGGATGCCAGTGGTTGGAGGGCAGAGGGTCATGGGGCGTCGCTGCGGTTGGCAGCCGTCCTCCCGGCGAGACCAGAGGTGGAAGACGGGAACTTGACCGCGTGCCCCCTTGTTCCGAGAGCGTCTGTACTCAGTCAGACAGCAACGTGTCACTCCCAGACCGCGGAGGGCCCTGGCGCGTCCAGCCAATGGTGTCGCATTTTGTGGCGTTCTAATAGCTCGCGGCGGAGGTGGTGATGATGATGAGGATGATGATAATGATGATGATGATGACGACTACGACGATGATGATGATGATGTGCCTCAAAGATTTTGGCACGTACCCACAGGAGGGAAGGGCCAGGGCTAAACGGTTGTTGAAATACGTGGGGACCTCAAAATACTAAATTATTTCCGGAAAGAGGCCGTAAAAGGAAACTTAGGTTATGGATAAAACTGGAATTACCCATTAATTAGCACCCTTCAGCCATTCAAACCACCAAAAGCAGAAAGAAAATTTTGAATGCATTTATATATGAATATCCCTTTCGTAAACCCCAAATTTGATGCGCCAATAGATAATATACCGGAATCGAAAAAGACAACTCCAAACACTCCATTGGGTCCTTCAAAAGCAGTTGTCTAGCTGTTGAGAAACGGCGGCAGTCGAGAAAAAAATGTTCGATTGTTTCAGGGACCTGGAACCGTACACATAGTTCCGTAGGTGAAAGTCCTGATCGGAACAGATAGAAATTAGGCCTTGGAATCCTGCAGCGCAGCTCGTTGAAGGTCACCTCGCGTTGCCGAGGACCACAAAAATGAACATTCCAGCCCGAACTTTTAATGTTGGTACTCTTCGAATGATAAAAGTGAGTCTGAACGAGTAGCGTCTAAATGCCAATATTGTCTTAATCTTGAAGATGCAAAAAGAGCCAGATTAGGTATTCCGAATTGAACGGGAGCTGTGACAGCGAGATTAGATAAATGGTCCGCTCGTTGCCCCTGACGTCCGTATGGCCAGGTACCCAAGACAAGCGTACCTCCTTCACCTGGCTAGGAACAAAAAAATAATAGTGTGCGGTACAATGGAGAGTGGGAAGAGGAAGGTAATGCCGATATAACTGCCATCATATCGGATAGTATGATTATTTTTTCGGTTCCGGTACTGTTCCGGTACTGTGCATAGAGCGAGAGCTCTTGCTAAAAATTGTTCCATAAAAGTGGTTGCGTAATCCGGGATTCGCAGCGAATAACTCCCATCTAGAGATTGTGAAAAATACCAATTTCAGCTTTCTCGCCATTTTGAGATGCATCAGTATAAATCACAGAAGAAGGACGATACTTGGATAAATATTCATTTTGTGGTGTCGCGTCGGCGACGGCCCCGAAGGCCGAAGCAGGAGACGAACGCCCGGTGAAAGAGTCAAGCCAAAAGATAGCAATTTATTTAGTCACGTGAAATATATACCCAGGGCTAGCCCCCTGGTGGTAGAATCAGTTGACGTCGAACCGAAACCGAAACTGAAAACCCCCGGATACTACACATTTAAAATAGCGGCTAATAGAGAGCGTGGGAGAAGTTTTGCAGCCGAAGGGAAGGGGTTTTGAAAGAAAAACTCAGTTTCTCGCTCAGTTGTGGATACCCGAATAACTTCATATAGCCCAACAGAAATACAATCGAGGCATGCTTGAAAGAATAGCACTTGGGGGAAATACATTTAGGCCACAGAGATGTAAAAAAATAAACTCAGATCACAAATAAATGCAGGCTTGGCGGCTCCAGAGGGGTGCTCATGCAGAGGTAAGTTTGAACCGTCAGCAAGAGTAATCGGTACCTGAGTTCAGGCACGCGTGCTTCTAAGTAGAGAACTCGGTTCGAGACGAACCGGAGGAGGCCAATGCAAAATCGAAGAATGAGGATGGCGCCACTGACAGAAAGGGCGTGCTTCTTCTGCTTCTCCTTCTCCTTCGGGTAATGACGCATACCCACTGAGGAGGATTGACCAGGCATTGAGGAAGGTGCAATTAGTTCAAAATGCGGAGTTTATCATTTGAAAAAATATGATTGGCAAAAAATAAATAACGCATGCACTCCGTAGGGTCGGGGAAAAGCAAATCACGGTACGGATCTGGGGTGGTATTCTCGAGTTTGTCCGTTTTGAAAACGCCCCTTTTTCGTTCGTTTTATTGTGCGTAAATCTCGTTGTATGGTGGAATTTCGTTGATATTTGCGCTACCCTTTCTTGCGAACTTGTTTTAAATAACTAAATATATTTTAAATATCTTTTATATGATTATTGAGCGTATTTTTAAAACCTCAACTTGATAAGATTTTTATATGAGGAAGCTGAAAATTTTTACAAGGGGACGAATGTCGAAATATGGCCGCTGCAGCCCCCTATTTGGTGCGGCAGTAAAGCGAAAACAATGCCATGGCTGCTCAGCTTTTTCGTATTTGGACAACAATTTTTCTGTGCATGAGAATGGCCGTGTATCAAGGCAGTAATCTGGGCCCGTTTCCCCGAACGCGACAAGTGTGGGAATACGTTCTCAACTACGACTTTAAGGCTGTCTAGTTAATAGTGGCCGCTTTGTTGGCGAAACTGCAATAATGGCTTTTTTCGTTTATTGGCGACTTATTTCTTATTTGTAAGCGGGAACTTAATCGGGAACTTACGCGTTCGGGCAAACAGGCCCTGGTGTTACGTGTACTGGCATCAAGGCACTTGCGGTATGCTTACGCGAGCGTTTCGTTGGCATCTCTGTAGTGCTCTTCGAATGAAAACATGCCTGAGTGGTCGGGATTTTCGTTTCTTAAATACGTGTCGTCTTCTCGTCTAGTGATAGCAACGTAAGCTGGTACATGTATTCGTAAAGTCCTAATAAATATTTATAAAATCCATGACGAGTGGTTGTTTAATCTTGGTAGTTTGCTTGGCAGCTGTCAATGTCGCAGACGATCCTTTATTTCGCTGTGCGATGGAGGCGGCGTAGCTGCTCATGCTCACGAAAGACTACGACACGGATATCGTTTATTTGTTAGCGGCAGTTAGCGGAAAGCCACCGGCAGTGACGAAACGAAGGGCGCATATCACTTGGTCCTCGAAGCGGAGCCCATGGCGCCGTCAGCGAAGTTCGTCTCGAAAATCGTCGTACAGCCACCGCACAGTCGTCTTCGATGCGCGGAGCACTTCTGCAGGCATTTCGAACGCGTCAACATTACTTCTTGTCTTCCGGTTCCGCCGGCGAGCAAGCAACAAGGCCATGAACTGGCAAAATTTTAGCTCAGGGAAGCCGTGGCTCAACGCAGGAGCTACGCCTTGCTTGAGTTTCGTCACATCCGGGCTTTTGCTTTTAGCCAGTCAGGGCTCGCCCAAAACGGACACTGTTGAAACGGACAAAAAACGGACAAATCTTCCGAATACCGGCCCAGCACAACAGTTTTCCGGCGGTCATCATGAATTCACGAAGGTGGGAGTAAATGCTTTTCTTGCTTTAACAAGCTGTTAGCGCCGAATAAAAAGTTTTGTAGCTTCAGCTACTCTGGACGAGGTTAAGCAGTTTCGCGTGGCTCTTGGAGGGCCGATGCGCCAGCGCGGCACGTGGCGGCCCGGTCCACTTGATGGTCATGCGAGGGGTGACCGGTTGTGGAAGCGATGGTTTGTCCGTCGCAGCAACACTGGCGTGCGCCTGTGAAACCAGCTTCTCTCTGGGGCGATTGGCGACGCTGCGCCGCCGGAGCCGCTTGATAAATATACATGTGTCACACAATGCGTGTACCGTGTGTATGTGTCATTGAAGCAGCAGTAAGCATGACAATCAAGCTAATCCTAGACAACCAGGAAAGCTAAGAATATCCAGCTGAACCTTAACTCACGCTACGTATATACTGGCATAGTCTAGCTAATAGAACCACTGGTAATTTTTTTTAATTAAACCCTAAGGCATTTTAATGCGACAATCACGTAATTTTTTTCTTTCTTCCCAGAAACGGTGACATTAAACAAAAACCGTTACGGGTTGATTACAAAACAGGCATGAGTCTGTCATACCAATCCAGGCCTGCTCAAATATAAGTTTCCTCTTGGAAGGTGGCACCTCGTGGCTGTGAGGGCCACTTCGCATTGGTGGAAAACAAAACTCGCGTGATTTCCAATTAAAATTTTATTTGGCGTACTCTGGTCTATCCAGAATAATGTTGGATCGCCGATTGAGCAAGAGATATCACCGAGAACGCGCCAGAGTTTTGTTTTCCCGCCGCCTAAGTGAGCAGGATGCCAGTATGCTCGGGCACGCGCACAACACGTGGTGGTGGTGCTCGAGGCCCATAAACTGGCGCATACCCACTGAGGGGGATTGGCCAAGAAGTTTTTTTTTTCATTAAAAAAACAGATAAGGCAAAACAGCACAGTCGAAGACGCAATTTAGTACGTAGGTTCAAAAGAGAAATAGAAAAAAAAAAACGAGGAACGAGAAAACCTGATCGGCAGATGAAATGTGATTTGGCGCCAGAGGCCCTCTTTCTTTTTCTTCTTTTAGATGTATTGTCGGTTCGTTACTTGGCCTAAATCAACCATATCCCTCCCGGAGAATTCGTCCTGAAGTTATCCTATGGTACCGAAGCATTACTACTTCCGTTCGCTCCTCTCTTTCGCCTCGGCGGTCGCCAAGAATGGACCCCTCCTTTGCTTCCCAGAATTCTCCCAGTGGTCCCCTTCCTGCAGTATTCGTGTCCCGTTAAGGCCAGTGACGGCTCTTAAAACTGCTTTTCCTTTTTTTGAGCCCCGCCATTCTTTTCTCCCTGTTTTCTCTCTCTCCACCACTGGACGGAAGGTCCGCGCGCAGTTCTAACATCCATTTGCCACTTTAGAGCGGAAGCTAGGCTGCGGTGGATTGCATCCAGCGAACAACCCTTTGGCCGCCTTCCCAGCCCACGAGAACACCACATAAGCTTCGAATGATGGGCCGCGTTTATTCATTTCTCGCTTTCTCTCTCACACACACACACAAAAACAAAATGATCTCGTTATCAGCAACGTCACCACGTATGAACCGTTTAAAATTGTGGATCACAAATGCAGCTGGATCGGCTATCGCTATGTCTGCACTGAAAACAAGCAAATGGTTGAGGTACTCCTGGTGCGAATGCTCGAACTCTGCTGATAGGCCCTAGCCCAAAAAAATAATTTCCAGCGCATGCCAGGTATGGCCACTGCACAATCAAATTCTTGAAGGACCTTTTGAGGTCCTAAGCCTGCTGTCTCTTTCCGTATTGTGGAAAAAGAATGGCAATTTCTCGTATTAATTTTTCAGGGGCAAACCACCAGTGCAGAAAATGCGGCATTCCCAGAAGCTCGATACTATGGTGCTTTCTCTACGTGCACTTTATCCTACCTTTCCGCCGTGTCATCAATCGCCTATAGCTTAGCTATAGCTAACCTACGCCGTGGACATGCCTGTAGCAGTGATCGCAACCACGTACAACGGGACTCGGTACTCGATCATTGCTACCTGGTTACTGCTAGCAGCCCGAGTGCAGCCTGAACAACAGGCTGCACTCAGTTTAAGTAGTGCACGCACTTGTAGTGCGTGTACATTACTTGGAAACGTGTTACCTACATCGCCAGGGCTGTGATTGTGTCCTCACACCTACAAAACAGATACGGTCAAAAACTGCATCATAGCGCCCTGCGTCCTCGGAGGCGGAGAACCCCCCGTAAGCAGTAGACAATACTGGGCAGTGGACCTTCGCGCTTCTGTTGGGGGGACATCTGTTTCGCTTCTTTTATCACGTGATACAGCCACGTGAGCCGTGTGCTTGAAAAAAAAAATTAAAGCCGTTCCACTCAATGTGAAAGTTGCCGGAAGTACGGAGCAGTGATTCGCCATAATAAGCTGTACCGCCGTGATACGCTTACTGCTACCACCCCATGCAATTCAAATTTCCCGCCTTCGAAGTGCTCGCGCCTCCCCTGCCTGAAACTGCGCCAGCGGGAGTTTTGTTTGTTCTCTTTGTGCTTTTCTCCCCGCATGCGCTGGAGTTGCACTGCCACATTTTGCGTGTACTATAGTGAAAACCAACCCAACGGGCGTTTTCAACTAAAGGAATGCGGACGCTGCCGGCTAATTGCGTATATTTTTCCTCAGGTGTACCTATAGTTTTCTTTGCGCTAAACGATGGGAAGATATATGACAAGCGCCAGAGTTTCACGAGTTTCTAACGCCTATGACTAAATATATAAACCGCTTGGCTTTCGAAGCCTCTGGGGTACAACGCGAACAATGCTCTTTTTACTTGGGTCGAGCGAGCGAGCTAGGACGACAAGGCGAGCGCCTAAGCGCTCTGCACTTTAAAAAAAATCATGCCGAGACGTGAGATTCCCTTCCGCTGAGCGCACACGCCCTCATTTTCCTGTACGCACCAAACGCCATCTACATCCTTGCTTCGAAAACTCCTATTTTATCGAACCACTGCTAATTCTGCAACGTTCAGTGGTCGTACTCAACGACAGGATAGTTAGGTTAGTAGGTCTTTTATGCTGATTGCCTGAGTTAGCGCCCGGGTAGCTCATAAATTTAACAAAGACCTCAATTTTTCGCTTAGGTGAATTATATGACGCCAAGTGCTCCGTACTAACTAGTCCAACTTTCAACTAATCCAACTACCCAAACTTTTGTAAAATAAGGTGGTTTGGCATCTCCTGGGTCGCTTTGGACTGCTCACAGAAAAAGTAGTGGTTCTGGGAAGTCTAGCAAATAATTTTTCTCGGTGACCAGCTCCACCTCACGCTGACCAGATCTTTGTGGTCACCTGTGCCAAGGCTGTAGCCAAGGCCCAAAAATACCTGGACTAAGGCGAATCCACGTCACTCAGTTTTGCTCTCTCTCTCTCTCTCTCTCTCTCTCTCTCTCTCTCTCTCTCTCTCTCTCTCTCTGTGTATCTCTCTGTCTCTCTCTCTCTCTCACACACACACACTCACGCGCGCGCCCACATATGGCACTTTATAGATTGCAACGGTTATCGAAACTGTAGATGAGGCAAAGTACGTTTTGCAATGATACTTGCTTAAAAAACAAAAATATTTATTATTTTTAGCAAAATGAAAGGACCTGTACAAAACATTCTGTTACAAACACCAAAAATTAAGCAAAAAGCGTTAGTGATGCTCCGACCAAAAATTAACCACACAGACATTTTTTACATATACATTTTTTACACATAGTAGCAGTGCAAAACTCCTGCGAAAATCTTGTTAAAATTTCTTGCCTTTCACAAAAAAAATCTTAGCCCTTGTGGGGGTTTCCGTAGTCACTGACGGAAAGGTGTTCCCTCGAACTTGTGAACAAAGGTTGCCGGCACATGCATTCGGATGAAAACATTGGTTTTATGCTTCACGTTTTTTTTTTTTCGTGTAGGCCCAATTACAGTCTTACTGATATTAATAAATTTTCTGGAGCTTTGTGTTGAACAGGGGTATCAGGTTGCCGACTGGTTTTACGCATGTTGCTTTCCATACTAAACTCCGGTGAATGAAAGTGGTCCTTCTAGTCAGCGTTGCTGGTATTATTCAAAACTCGCGTGTAGGCTGGTTGAAATCGCTAGAAATGCGGCGTTTAACGCGGCGTGGTCGCGCGAAGCCATCGCCGTAATTGAGAGCGCCCTTCACATGACTCCGACGGAGCTTCAAAAAAAAAAAAAATCATCACCTCGGGAAAACACAAAAGTAGGGAGTATGTAAGTGTCTCTTCTACTGAGTAGATGGAGCCAGCTCGCAGAGCTCACTCGAAAAGTGCCAAATACGAATGAGAAGACGTCAAAATGTGAAGTTCACATCGTCGATAAAATACTTTCTATTTGAATTTCCCTGTGCAGGAAAGGGTGAACTATTTCTGCAATTCTTCGAGTACGACGCCTGAAGACGCGTAGCTGGCGTGCCTGTGGACTGCATATGCTGTCAATACAATCGCGTCTCCAGTCGCGTTTACCTTACCCTGCCTCCGACCTTTCAAATAAATATATTGTACCATGACAGCTCTATAACAAGAAAAGAGACAAGAGGCCAATTCTGCAATCGCAAGGACACCCACCTGTCACCTGTTTATGGCTATATGACGTCGCAAAGATGTTCACAATAATGTTACAAATGTAGTGACCGTAAGGATGGTCCCCATGACCGAGGCGTGCCCAAGCTTTAGAAACCTGCCGCAACGCGTGGTCAACGTGTGTTTCGCACACCGTGAAAAGTATTTTAAAGATACGCTGTAGTGTCCTCACTGATACCGTGGTACGCCAATACGCCTCGGAGGAAAGCCAACTTTCTCTGACGATTTTTATGAATGGTCGCGGGTGAAGTGAAAGAAAAAATTGGCAGTGGCTTAGCTCGGCTATGCCAGGATATACGTAGCGTGAGCTAAGGTTCAGCTGGTTATTCTTAGGTTGCAAGCTGGGCTTGTTGGAAAGACATCCTTGGATAAAACCAGCGCGAACTCAGACGAAGACGAAAGAAGTGCTCCACAAGGACAGCCGCTGGTCTAACAACTAAATTCTAATATCAAGAAAGGTGAATATAAATACTGAACACAAACAATAAAGTAAAAAAAGACAGTGCGCCTGGTCGCCCACAACTTTTCAAAGGTCACGGTGATACCACAACTAGATATAAACATGTTACAGTCAAGGCACACGCAGATATGCATTCTCTTTAGGGTGGAGACGCATCCTTGTTTGGCTTACAAACTTATCACCTCGTTCTGCTATGTGGAATGCCTCCATGGTTTCACGGGTTGTTGGTTTCGGTGCCTAAATAAATATTAGTGGCAGGAAAATTAGGTTTTCATTGGCTGCACTTAGCACAATGTGAAGAAAGATGGGATGATACAGGGCCTTTTAATGACAATTCATTTTTATCTCAAACGCGCGTTGATGCATCGGCCAGTTTGTCCAACATACGTTGGACAGAGAGAGAGAAAGAAAGAAAGATAGAAAAAGCTTTTGCTGCGCCAAGGGCTAATTCAGGGGGCTGGTGGTGACGGAGGGAGGAAGTTTCCCGGTGACTCTGGCACCCCGAGCGGCGGTGGCTCCCTTCACTGCGGAATCCTAGCTGCCCAATGGCATTGCCCAGTACTCAGCGTCTCGATATGGGGAAAGGCGGGGGGGGGGGGGGCACTGCCTGAGGAGGTGATCTATGGTTTGGACCACACCACAAGTAGGCCACTGGGGTGAGGAGTACAGTGCGGGATACATGCGGAGCAGGAAGGCGAAACAAGGAAGGGTGTACATCTGCACTAACTGCCATAGGCACCATAGGAGAGAGCGCCGGAAAGCGAACGCCAGCAGCAGGTGGGGAATTGAGCCGTACAGCCGAATCCCTAACATTAGTGCACTCCCTCGAGTTGCTGTGGCTATTCTACAAAGGTAAGCGTATCTCCAGAGTAGCATATACCCACAGAGTGGGATCGGCTAAACAAATAATCCATCATGACAAAACTTCGGGTTCATCCATCGTCGTCGTTGGAAGGAGGGGTGCATTTTTCTGTTTTTGATGTAATCCTGGTAGTTGGCATGACATATTTCTTCTTGTTTTTCCGTTCATTTTCTGCTGTTTCTTCCTTTCCGCCTTCCATTTTCGGTATTGCCTCACCACACACTAAAAAAACAAAAGATAATCCTCCCAACTTCGCTGGTTAAAACCCTTTATCAAGCTCAGCAATCAGAAGGCCACAAAGCTTCTATGCTAGGGGTAACCTCCTTGATCAACCCTCTGTGAGGGACATGGTTCATTTTAAGTCAAATATCCATCCTAGCGCACAGCTAGAAAGAAGCAGAAGTATTTCGCTTAGCTTTATTTCTTCACCTTATTCACTAATGAGAGTACAGTCCGAATCGGTCAATCCCCCAGAGTGGGTACGCCTGATTTTTATCCCTGCTCCAACTAACCAACCAACCAACCGATCAACCGATCAACCAACCAAAAGAAGACAGCATCTAGCGCGAGACAACGTGCCTTCCCTCTGGTGCATCATCTCGTGCAGCAGGCCCTTCCGAACGCCACAGGACCCAACACCGTTGACTGCCAGCACGGGGCATACGACGCACCGGTCGTGACACGGCATGGTTAGGCTGAGGACAAACGTTCTCGGAGCAAGGGCGGCACCGGGTCCAGTCGCTGTTTTCCAACCACCAGTTTCAGCGCGAGCGAGGCTGCCAACCGCAGCTACCATCGGCCCTCCGAACCCTGGCATCTGTGGGAAAGGTCAGTGGCGATTCCTTTGGCACCTCGATCTTGTAGGTAAATTTGTCCGCCGGAAGAACGTCTCACATATGTTTCTTCATAGTGCGTCTGCTTGTCTCGAAACGTCGTGTTTGTTGTATACATTTATTTGAACAAATGTTTTCATTCTCGAGCATTTTATGAAATAGGCCTACCGAGACAGTGAGGTAAAACTGCTTAGATGGGTTCGCTATTAGGCTCTGTTCATGCTGCGCGCTTTCTTATAAAGCCTCATAACGGAACAAAGTATTTTACCACGCTGGAAGTAGTTGCATCGTTCGTTAAAAATTCGGCGTCGCGACACCTTGTTAGCGGTTTCTATCGTTGGCAAAAGTGGATACAAAGATAGTTTCGAGCAGCAAGGAGGCAATGGAGACTAATGGTCCTGGAGGGGGAGTCCCAGTGGGGAACGAAGCTGACCATCGCCGAAATAGCTTACACCTATGGTGTTTCATCCGTCAATCTACATATCTACTACCTCGCCTTCCCTGTAGTATTTTCCATTTCGTCAAAGTGGGGGACGGTTTACCGCATTCCTTATTTCCGCATGGCTCCAGCTGCCTGTTTTGGTGGATATTAATAAAAATGTAGCACTACGGTAATACGGCAAAATAGAGATGGTACTCTAACTACGCCCTTTGAAAATAACTCAGCAGATCCCTAATATGAACCTTCGTAGCAACGTGTCTGCACTAGTTGTATCGGTCAGTTCTAAGTAACCAGCCCTGTCACCACCACATAACTGACTTTGTATATACACCCGCCAGGGTGGCTCAGTGGCTATGGCGTTGTGTTGCTGAGCACAGGGACGCAAGTTCGATTCCCGGCAGGCAGCGGCCGCTTTTCTGATGAAGGTGAAAAGCGAAAACTCCCGTATGTTTAAGATTTCCGCGCACGTTAAAGATAACCAGGTGGTCAAAAATAACCTGAAGCCCTCCCAGGGCATGCCTAATCGCCTGTGTATGTCGGCGAATGAAAACATCATACTTGACCAATGAACTTTGTATATACGTCGCTTGAAGTGACGTTGCTATAGCGGCCATCGGGCAGCTCTTCTTGCACGGTGGAAGGCTGTGAATTTATAGGCCGCCTTATCTCGAGAAGCGCTGTGCAAGCTAAAACCGGTACAACAGAAATGGTTGCTTGACGTGCTTGTAGATAAATATGCAATTGATGTGCACTGGCATTTCCATGCCGCGTGGGACACGTCTGTCTTCTATAGGCAGTGCGCGCAAAAAGGGGAATACTGCTTGGAGATACCAGTACCGCAGTTCGGCCGCCCCTCAGCGTGTAGTCTGCTTCTTTAGTGACGCTTTTGTCCTATGATGGATGCGTTTTTCTGCTGAGTCTTACTGGAGTATTTACAAGAAAGGTTCGTATTACGTTTATTTCGCTGCTATGGGTGCCTAGCAGCCCACTAACCATAGAAGGGCACATTACACGGTCGGTCGTGGCATAAATAATTATTTACAGCCTCGTTTATTCGTATCGGTTTCGCTTTCGCGAAAATGAACACCGAGCGAGTCGCCTTGACAGGACGGCGCTCGTCATATAACCGTTCGTGTCGCCCCACCGATGCGCGCCCAGCCCGGCCGTGCCTTCCACCATCTCCACGCGCGCGGGCGGCATGACGTCAGTACTAAAGCTATGACGTGTAACACAAGGCGGAGCAGCGCGCGCCAACCGCAGCCAGCGCAATGCCCTCCCCACCGCACTGGGTTGTATGCAGGTGGGCCCCCAGTTGGGCTCAATAATATCCCCAGTGCACTTCCTTTTCCTTTTCACCCGAACCACCTAAGAAAGAAGGACACGTCATGGGAGCCCTGACGTCAGCAGTTTGGCGAAAGCGCAGATGGCGTCATGCTGATCGATATGCTGAAATGGAATCCTTTCTGAGCTTCTTGTGCCCGGACAGACTGAAATGGATTTAAAATATAAAATGAAATATAAATTTAAAATTCTGAGTGGATACTTTTGAATGTTGCGGAAAAGATTTCTGCGTATATAAAGGAAACCTTTCACATGGTGATCTCAGCTTCGAAATTTCGGGCCAGTACTCCTTTAATGGGTTCGAAGTATTCGGCAAATATTATGGCTGCAAGTGAGCACTCCTAATTCCGTCTATTCAGCACGTTGTTGCTTAAAGGGTATTTATTTGTTTACCTGTGTCAAAACACGACCATAAAAATTTAAAGCCGATTATCAGGCATTCCCATCATTAGAATACGTTTTTTTTGCGTGCTATCTCTTCACGGTACTCTATTTTAGAAAAAGCTGTAGAATATTTGTAGTCTGCACGGCAACTGCAATGCGTACTGCTGCTGTTGATAACAAGAAACGAGCACTACTACGACATAACAACCAATAGTTGGTAGCATCTCTGCACCTATAATTGCTACTGTAAACTTATTCTGTTGCACTTAATTATGCCATCCCAGCCTCGTCGAAACGTACCCGGTGCGTTCAAAATGCTCAATTTAGGCTTTCGATAACGCAGCCATTCGCCTCGCGCAGCGGATCGCCGACCGTCCGCGAGAAATGTCATGGAGTCATGGAGACCGGCCGACCTCCCGGCTGAGGGCTGCGCAGCAACGTCAGCTGGAGCCAACCGCTCTGGCCGGGCCGATCCTCCTCCGATCGGCGACCACAGCGACGAGGTGCGCTCGGTCCTGCGCGTTCTCGAGATCCGCCACGACCCGGTGGCCCCAAACATGGCCGAGATCGACCGGGAGAATCAGGTGTGTGAAATACCTAAATCCGTCTTGCGGTCCCGACAGCATCGCTGTGGTTCCACATTGGAAAAGAAGTCAGTCATTGTTTCGTAGTCTCAAAGTCATTACGTTTATCCCCCCAAGACCCACTAGCTTCGCGTTTCCAACTTCCGCGGCAGCCATACTTTTTGCTAATACGTAAACAAAATATGTCCCTCTTCTCAGGACAGGTGAGGGCACAGCAGTAGTGACATATAACCGGATTTGTGTAAAGATACAATTTCTAAGGAAGGTGCCCTTTACTGAACATTGTTGCGGAGAGTTTGTAAGCTCCATTTATTTCATGACACTTAACACGTGAGCGAGCAGAGCGGCCAGGCATCAATTATTTTTATAAAGGCGCTATGTTGCGCTACCTTTTGATAGAAACATTGCGTGCGTGTTTCGGGGTGACGTCTCCTAAGAATGCGCTCGTTCGGTGCAGACATATTGTTCAAGGCTCTGTTTCTCTAAACCGAATATGGCACCTTGAAAAAATTATTCTGAAATTGCCGTTAAGACGACTCTATTAATATGCCTAGTTTTAATTTCGTGTCATGATTAGTGAGTTCACAATGAAGTTGCAAACATTACAGAATTCCCGCTCCCTGTCACCACATAGCCGCCTACGGATGGAGTACGGTTGCAGAAAAAAGCTGTAGATCTTGCTTTACCGAAACTATTCAGAAAACAACTGAAATGAGAAATATTAGATATAACCCTCTAGACGTCATGTGTATGTGTCTTTACTTGTTGGTATATTAGGTCGCTCTATAACTCACTACAACATCAACGAATGCATCCTAACTTGTCTTCCATATTCACAGTAGTGGAAGCGATATAAACTATTCTCCAAATGCCTTCTTCTCTCCTTGAGATTTCACGTCCTCGATGTGTACCTATCCGGCCTCTGCGGTGGTCGTGTTCCTCCCACAAACCAAAACGAACGAACTGGATACACACTGCGGGAAATAAACTGTGTGACCAAAACTCCCAATAACAATTATTGCTACAGCGACGTCTCGGCGGCCTCCATGGCAGTTACGGCTGGGTATCCATGTGGGACGAACAATGGTACCAACGATTTTATTGGTCCTACGTCATGCACCCAATCATCCTTAAGACGTTTATTTGCTGACTTATGTAATGACCGGGAAGCATAGTACTACATTTCAAGAAATAGTGGTGTGTTATAAAAGCTTCTGGTGAATCGCATTGGCCCTCCCATTTAGAAAAATGCCCAGGGAGCGGTTCCGAGCTTGAGGTTTATAGGAAACTAGTTCAGAAGAGCTACTTATTGTTGGCATGTAAATATGTCGCCTTATTCCGAAGCAATGGAAGTTTTTTTATTCTCATGTTGGTGAATTTAAAAATAACAATAAGATGGTGGAGGTAACCGGAATTCTGCGGAATGCGAGGGCGCGGTATTCAGCCTTAAGGTTTAAGAGTTTTCATTGCATCCCGTCATTGGCAGGGATTCAAATGGCCCGACTGTAGTCGTTTCTTTATTACCGACAAGACCCATAGGTTGCCCTTAATACCAGGTGTCGTTCTTTGGAGAAACAGTATTTTTTAGTCGTTTTCTCCCTTTGCCTTCCCTCAGCCCTAACATTGATTTTATTGTACTTTAAGGACGCTGTTTGTATCGCTGTTGACACAGAAACTCTTAAACTTTCCCCTTCTTAATACACGAAATGGGCGCGTTACCTCGTGTTTTCCGCTGGCTGCCTGCTTTTTTAGACTAAGAAATGCGTGTTTCAAAAAAGCCCTGTTGTCCCCAAAGCCGAGCGATATCAACCATTGCTGGTGTGAGGCAACATGACGGTGAAGGTCATCACGTGTTGTTTGCTGCTAAAGCTCCTTGCAGTTGCGCATCTTGGTAAAATTTCTTCGTACCCGGTAACATCTTCTTTATGGTTTTACCGTATTTTGGCTTCTATAACCCGACCGAAATGTGAAAAATTTCAGTGGCAAAGTAGGGGTGCGTATAATACGCAGGGTTTTTTTCTATAGTGCAGCTTCACGGCAATGCGCGTTGTGCCGTGAAGCTCGTAAGCGATAACACGGAGTAAGCATGCAAGGCAGCGATTGAGCAAACATACAGAGAAAAGGAAGGAAAAACAAAGATGAGCGCACTCTAACAACTGAATTTTATTAGTAAATTGTGACTTTTCCCCTGCACTCAGTGAATTCTACTTGCTAAATACACGCTTTTTACGTCTACATAATATGTGATGTGTTGCTTCAGCAGTAGCTTTGGGGCAGCCTTTCCTGTAGAAAATGTGCGGCCAGTACGCGAGGATTCTTTTTCTTTCAGTGGGCTGTAACTAGTGGCTTGGTATTATATGCTGGGCAGGTCATGCGTGCGAAATTACGGTATCTTTTTTTCGTACATAGCTCTGTTTCACTTGCGATAGAGGCCTTGTTACGGCCGGCCATAGATAACTCCGCAACAGCGATTCTTGTAACGGTTTACATGTATTGTGTCCGGCGTCATGGGCGACTAATAGGTTTCATGTTGACAGTGATGATCACGATGGAGTATTTCCCAGCGATTCTTTATTCCAGAATGCTTTCGCTGTGGTGGCGGGCATATAAGCCGCGAGAGCTAATGGACCTTGTTTGCTACTGCCTACGGTGCATTCCACTCCTGTGCAAGGGTATACGAACCTGATAACCTGAGATGTATTATGGCATGTGGAGGCATATTTTTCAATTTTCTCTTAGACATGAGAACAAACTATATAATTTAGACACTACAGGCAACTCATATGATTCTAGGAGGGGTAATGTAAAGCAGGGATTTCTGCAAACCTAGAAAACATATCCACCCTTATATCCTAAGTATGTCTGCTATCAGAAATCCCGTTGGGAAATGTGAGTGGTACGCGCGCACAAGTGTTAATATTCTTCTCCCACTCCTGCCAGCGCAGACGCTGGCAGGAGTTGGACAATACCTGGGCAAAATACTGAATTCTGACCCGTTTCGACAATGTCTGTTTCGGGGCCATTTCAGTCGTGAGTAGTTGACACTTTGGGGGAACCTCTCTTGTGTCGTATATGATCATCTCCTTTCAACCAGTCAGGCATCGCTCGAAACGGACACTTTAGAAGAGACATGAAGTGGACAAAATTGAGAATTTTGCCCCTGGTAGAACATTTTATTAGGCTCCCGAGCGGGCATGCCAGTATACCGACCATATACAATGATCCCGCTACTTTGAATGAGAAGCTTTTAACTTTGTAACCCCACGTGGTAAGTTTTCCACAATCGTCGTCCTTCGGTACTCACCCTCGCCTTTTCGGAACTGACAGGGCCACCCGCATATGTTCCTAGGCATTGCATCCTGGCACTCATTAACTCGTAAAGGGGCTACAGTGTTTGAGTTCCCCGGAATTTTTATTGTGTATCAGATGCGAAAGAAAATAGTCAAAGCAATACCAACCACCATAAGAAATGGTGTGGCGGTATTTATCTTGCTTGGTATTCAAGCGCGTCCACTGGTGTCGCCCACGGAGCGCGAGGTGTGCAGCGAACTGAGACGTTTCAATCACCAACTGCTCCTTCTTTGTCCCTATGAGAACCATTACGATAAGTGGGAAAAGCTCCCCATTGCTCGCGTGTTGGCTGCATGTTTAACAACGGCACCATACAGGTTTGAGAGTGCCACCACAATAACCATGCTGGCTATAACAACGTAATGTTCTCCATCAGCTTCCCAGCCGTATAGTAGCACACTTGGGTATGTGTGTTTACTATCACGCCAGTCCTTTGCTGAACGCTGCGAGGAATAGCGCGAATCCTTAAGGGAATCATATCCCACTTTGAACAATATCACTGCTAGATATGAACGATTACTGAAAGGTATCGTTCCACGTGATTGCGCGAACCTTCTGTGTTCCGTAGTGGACTGCCTGATCTTTACGTGCGCAAATTGCGCGATTCACTCAGCGCGTTAGCACTGAGCCACCGCGGCGGGTGCTTTAAGTGCGATTACGTGGTTAACTGCAGGTGGTATAAACGTCTGCAACAGAGGCCAGGCAGTTAAGCTTCTCTCTGCCGTTTCCCGCACCAACAGGCCATGTTGGAGTGGACAGGCCATGGTGGAGCGGACGGTACTCCCCAAGATGGACAATGCCCGACTCCACGATGCCGTCGGGGAGGAGCAGGCCAACTTGCGGATGCTGGTCAAGGCAAACAGAGTGCGGCCAGCTACCGGGAAAGGCTCTGGTTGTTCTAGCGGCGCCTCTGCAGCGGACTCAACCAGTGGCTCGCCTACCGAGCCGCCGTCGGCCCTCGAGCAGGGCATCGTAGCCACCCGCGGCAGCCCCAAGGGCAGAGGGCCTCCCGCTGCTCAGCCTGCACCCCATCGAGCAGCACCCTTTGGTGCCCCGGTGGACTGCGCAAGTATTCTATACCCTCGTGGTCGCCCACGACGCCTGTTTGTTGCAAGAAGCACAGCCTGTCAAAGCGCATCGAGCCCACCGGCACCAGCGTTTTGACGCCAGCTGAAAGAGGTTAGACCTAGATGTTACCACGTTTGAACTCGGCCTGAGTAAGAACTGCAATTACATATTTTTACGGGTGCATCAGGCTTTGAGAGATTTAATCCCGGCGAAAACCTTATATTTTAAATCGTCTGTGATTTTAATCGTGTCTTTTGGCATAAAAAATGACACACAATTGGCATCGACAACCCAGGGGGTGACATTCGAAATGAAGCATTATTTCATGTTACAAAGCGATGTAGAGTACTTACGTGGGGTGTGTCTGCGTTTCGGGCTATGTAACAATTCTGGTACATGGTTTCAAGAGTTCACGCAAGGGGACATGGTATGGGCACATATTTAATTTTAGTTTGACACTTCAATGGTTTCCGCTCAAAGTAATTATAAATTCTGGGATACATTCATTCATAGCTTGGCTCTTGCTCAGCATTCATGAAGATCTTACTTCACACTGAAAATATGGTTTTCTCTGTGGTTATATGTAACCTTGCCATACTAAGTTTACGACTGTAGGGTACGAGTCCGCTTAGTCCCAACGCATCATTTTGAGGTCTTATAATGCCACCCGGTATCCGCAATTTTATGTAGAGTGAATATATAGGTTTGCACTTTGTACCAGTTTACTACGTTGGGACCTTAAAGCCATGACGCTAGGTATAGTACCTCATGTTTAGGCCTAACATGAGGAAAGCTTGAAGTTGAGCGGTTCCGCTGGTCAAAGATGGTAATCCTCATTATTGGTTGAGCTGAGGGCACCGGTTGAGGGAATTAGACCTCCAGGCGGTACGTCTGCCGTAACATCGGTCTTCGCATGACAACGTTGCCCTCTCTTGCTGCTTTCCGATCCAATTTTGCTCCTGCCATCATTAAACGTGAAACATCAGAAAGCTTTACATTCGGCATTCCCTGCATTTCCCGCGAAATAGGCTGAAGTTATAAGGCTTTCTCATGAAAAATTCCTGTGATACGTTTCTTCCCGCGAACTACGCGCAAGGGAAATGCACAATAGCTTTCTGCACTTTGACGATTATCCATTCGATAAGAAGAAAATCTGCTCTGGCGTTTTGAGACTACGCTTCATCTGCGGTATGGATTTATCCCTGCTTTAAAGAATAGAATAACACGCCGTTGTTATTCTCGCCACTCTCGCGTAGCACCGAATTGAAGAGAAACTGCGCACCAAAGGTTCGAGTGAGCCACGGCTGTAGCCACGCGTATACGTCCCTCACTCCAAAGAGAAGCGATAACTTTCATATTACAGGCGTTTATCACGCGGAATACCACGATACAATACACTGCACTCTACTAAGCACCTAGGCCCTCCGGCAAACACCCGTCAGCGTCTGTCCCAGTCCGGCATCAGGCGACAGTTAGGGCTCACCTGCGTATGCACCGATGCGACGCTCGCTGAGCTAAGAAGAGGGAGCAGGGTCTCTGTGGCCGCTATACATTTCAAGCCTCTGGGCTCGACCGAGCAACATCAGCGCTCGTGCGCTGAAGTTAGTCGGCGCGAGCCGTCACAGCGCGGATGCGGGAACCCACCAAAGGCGTGGAATATGTCCCAGGACTCGCCGGACATCCTAGGTAAAGCACTAACGCAATCACGGCATTCGAAAATCAACAAGGTGGGTGCCACGACCCACGCTTGAGGGCAACAACGGCTAATGCAAAAACGGCCAACAGTGGCCGAAGGGCATTTAAGTACCATGAGCTCCGCGTGCCGAAGGCGGTCTCGCCGGTGGTCTGCCATGCGTCCAGGGTGGCCCCTTTAGTTAGAGAACGGCCGCTGTAACCACCCGGTGTAATCACTCAGCCATCACCCGCTGTGGTGGCTCAGTGGCTGAGCCACTCTGCTGCTGCGCCGAAGGACACTGGTTCGATTCCCGCCCATGGCCGTCGCTTTTCAGACGGACGCAAAAAGCGAAAACGCACGTTTGTCGATATTTCGGCGCACGTTAGAGATAATAATGCGGAGCCCTCCTCTACGGCGCCCCTCATAATTCACATACTGCTCAGGTGCTAAAAGCAGCAAAATCAATCTCAGTAATCTCTCTTCTTTTGTGCAAGCGGAGAAGATGCTGGGAAGGAAGGCCCGTCCCAACCTTACTAGAACCCGGCTCTTCGATGATTTCGCACTCCTGGTTAGCATCACCCTCGATGCTGAACTGCCAGCGAGATATTGCCATGCTTCCTGGCATCTGCGAGCAAGTTATGTTGGTGACCGGCCGATGACACCTGCGAGCCGTCACGAATAAGCGCAAAAATTGAACCTAGTCGTGCGCGAAGTCGAAAATGAAGATTTATCAAATCCTTCTGCAAATCAAAGCGCTGACGTTGCAAGTAAATGTCAAGCCGCCCCATTCATTGAATTCCTGTCATTTTTAACGCGTATTCCAAAAGAACTGTTTGTTATAGGGACATATTACAAATATCACGGGTACTACCTAAAACTGGTAAATCTAGCCCACTGGTGGTTATTGTTCATCTATGCAAGAAACGGTAATTGTCTGAAGTTGTAGAAGGATGGCGGCTACGCTAGTGTAGCTGCTGTAATATTAGCCATGTTTTTGAATAGGACTTCTCTTGCAGATTTATCTGCCTTCGCCATACAAATGGCTTAATTAAAAAGAAGTGCGATGACACTACTACTTGTTCAGCGATCCGAGTTTTGCAACGACAGCGCCTATGTGCATTGTTGCCTTGCTGTGATTTGTATTGGTCAATGAATGCACGCGTGCTCACCCGCCAGCTCACACCCTATCGTTCTTTCTATGCCGCCCCTATAAGCTGAAAAATAGCCTACGCACTTATTTTCGCAGGTGGCGTTCGAGGGAACCCCGAGCGTCATGAACTGCCTGGAGGCAGGCGCATCGAAGCAGATGGTGATAAAAATAAATTTGTTTTTTTAAACCTCTGTGTTGATCGCTTTACTTCTCCTAGCTTTATTTTTTAGCATATCGTACCCGAGTAATTGACCTGGCTTTGCTAATGACATTTCTCGGCTGGATGTAAGAGCACCGTTTTGATATAACTGAGCACTGAAAACCTGTAACCCAACGTAACCCAACCAAACACACCCACAGTTCGAAAAACACCAACAGACCACGTGCAGACAAGCGAGAGCGGAATGCAATATGCACGCACCAGGTGAGGCTTCTGGGAAGACAAATTCACCTCGAATTTGAGGCTCGGGCAATATTATCGACAGTCAACGACCCATTTTGTGGGAACGCCCCTCTTATGCAAAAGTCAGACAACACGGCACTGTAAATTGGCTGGTCAACCAGAAGACCTTGTCGCAGATACTAAGCCCTACTTTCCGCAATTTACCGATTTCCCTGAAAC
This sequence comes from Haemaphysalis longicornis, assembly GCA_013339765.2. Taxonomy (NCBI): domain Eukaryota; kingdom Metazoa; phylum Arthropoda; class Arachnida; order Ixodida; family Ixodidae; genus Haemaphysalis; species Haemaphysalis longicornis. The sequence goes on along the minus strand of CM023450.1, from coordinate 161,036,705 downwards.
ACTGCTAATGCCATGAGCAACTGTTAATACAGCTCTCCTGCTCGGCATTGTGGCCTAGGCGTTCAGTCATGCGGTTTTTTACGCTAACTAACTGGGTTCAATCCCAGTGCTGCCTAACCTTTCTCCCAAAGACTAGCAATTCTTATGGCAAAGCCTTCACTAACCTAGTCCTAGCTGAGTTTCGCCGTCGCCGCAATTTGACCTTCATTTGTCCGCAATAATCGCCGAAACCCCTGGCAACGCATCACGCCAATCGCCGCGCAGAGCTCAGCCGCCGCTGCAGCTTGGCGCATTAGCTTTCCGCAGCTGGTTTCGGGCGATGCCGGGCCGTCTCTCCTGAGCATTGTGCGGCATCTTGAGGGTTTGAGCCATCGGTTATCAAGCGGCGTCTGACCACCCCCTGGATATCGCCCGGCGAGCTGCTTCACTGGTGAGGGTCCGGAAACAGCAAGCGCGGAGCAAGCGCCAAGGACTGAGGAAGAGCGAGCCGTTCGGTTCGCTAAAACGCAGGGCAGCAGAACAGGTAAATCGAGCTTTCGCTTTGCGTATCCAGAACCGGCTGAGCTAAGGGGTGTTTTCTCTGAAGCATGTTCTCCCTACGCGATTTGTACGCATGTCTTGCTGAACTTAAGGTAGCTTCTTTTCGTCTATAGTCGGTGGAGCCCAAGAGACGTTTATAAGTTCAGTGTTTTCGTTTATACAACACTGAAAAAGATGCGCCACGTGTGGTACGTGCTAAGTGTACGAGTTTCTTTCATACACGGCCTGGTCAGACTCATCCAGAAGCCGTCAGTGGGAGGCTGCACAGTGGCACCCAGACCCTAAGAAGATTGTCGAACACGTCTTCTCCATTGTTTTACTCCAAAATAAAATTTTCTCCTCTGCTCTCTCTTTCCTCTTCTGCACTTGCTAATAACAACAACAGCTGGCTGCTCCACTTCCCGAAAATGTTCGCTGTCATCCGCTAGCCACACGCGTGGCCAGTGGTTGACGGAGATACCCGGATATTATACGCGAACTTTGCGCCAAACTTTCGCACCGAGGTGTGTCGAGTGACTCCTTTCCTTGTGGTACAGAATTTGCTGTGGTCCGCAGCGCCACCTAGTGCTTCGCCTATATTACTCCTTCTATTTTTTATTGCAAGTGCAAAAGAGCTCCGATGTTCAATCTCAGTGCCTCAATATTCTCTGTAAGAAACCTGAGAATGTTGAGCCTGTTTCTGTCATTGCTGGAACGCGTTTTTTAGGGACGTTTTCCAACAACCCTTCGAAAAAGTATGCTCCTCACCCAACGGCATGTGTTTCCTTGTAGCTAATCATGGTGGCATTCTGTGCGATGTTTTCGTTTCCCTTCTCTTACTTCACGTCATATGGAGCAGCAGAATGGCTGCAAGAATATTAGCATGAATGCAAGGCACGTAGTCTTTTCTTTGAGCTGAAAATATTTGCAAGCTGAGAGAAGCCTGTCGCTCACAAGAGTGTGAAAATGATGTTTTGTATATCACGAGTGATGTAATCATGATTAACGTCGGCAAATTCTATCTGCCTGCAAAAAGCAGAGCAGTGGTGTTGACTGACATCAAAAATCAAGTGTAGCTGGCATTTCTTGTTTGTTGTTCCTAGACAGCAAATACATCATTTATGTTGCACTACCATTGAAGAAAATGGTTTAAACGTAAGTAGCCAAGGGGTAGAAATAAGCAGTTCTGAAACACGCCCCGAGGTCGAGCCAAGCAGTGCCAATATTTTACTCAAAACCCGTGATTCCTATTAGTATAGCTCAATTCCATGCGCTGTTTTCGCAAATAAAAGTTATATTGTGTCTTCTAGATTGATTGGGAATCGGGGGCGCGGCATATAACCACATTCAATAACTGTTTGCATCGTACCGGAATTACCGGTTTGTACCTACTTTTGAAGAAAGAAAGGAAAAAAGTCTCTGTTTAGCAGTAGCTTCGGGGAAGAGTCTGTATTCAAGGATCCCTTGAGACCTTCTGACATCTTGGGCTCTCTGCATGCACCCCGCAAAGGTAGTCGGTAGGGTCCGAGCTGGGCAGCGCTCTCTCCCAGTACTCTGTGGAGGGGAAAGAACGGGGGTGAATGTGGGGGGGTTCTTATTACAGTCCCGCGTGATATGGTGGAGGGTGCTCGGAGTCTCGCAGAAGCGGCATTGCTAGGAGTACAGGATTGGGACAGAATGGCGGCGCTACTGTGGTGGGGAAGTGTTGGTTTGGATGCCTCGGAGATGGCGTTCTTTTTCGTTCGTGTGGTTTTAGAGTGTAGAGGGATATATTGCTCTGTCCAAGGGGAAGTGCTGCGTGATGTTTTTGATGGACAAGAGGGGAGAAACATCCCGCTGCTTCAAATCGGTATATCGCGTGCCTCAGATATTCGCCTCAAAAGTAAGTCACCGTTCAAATTGGGCTGCAGAAGAGCCAAGGAAAAAAACATGTCGCCACACTTATATACGGAATTTCTCCGCAAGACGAATTTTTTTTTCTCGTAAAGGTACATGATAAGGCACGTCTAGATGGTTGGATGCACATTACCCGTGATATATTTAAAGTCCACAGCTAACGCCGCATGCAAGGGAAGAAACGACGGAAGCGAGGCCGGAGCCATGGATTCCCATTACGGGGGTATCCCGGTAATGACACGGGTGGTTATTTCACGATAATCATCATGACTGGCGCGCACCCGGCGGGCGATTTAACATCCTCCCGCGCCCGAGATAATCGATAGGTGATCAATAGATCAGCAATGCTACATTCCTGTGTTTGTCCATAAGGTCAATCACTGTGAGAGATCGGTGAATGCTCCCACTCTTTCGTTTCCAGCGGTGCTTGCGCCATCGTGCACATCTTACGACAGCCAGCGCTACCAAGATAATGCGGGCGACAACCAGACTATGCGTCCAGCTGCCTAAAAGGAATACAGTCTTTTACACCGTGCAGTTATTGTGGCGAAGGTGACGTCGCGCAGCTCTCCAATATGTCGGTAAAACCATGACAGGAATCTAATGGCGTTCTCATACCGGCTTTGTGCTTGCCTTGTTGTTTCTCCTCTCCTGGCGAGATAGCTTTCCAGCTGCTTGTCAGTTTAATATACGGTTCCAATTATTCTTCAACAGTTCTTGCTACCTGCTCGCATGCGGCAGATGGATGCGCAGGGTTTTCCCTGCTTTCCCAATTTCGCTGAGATGGAAAAACTCAGATTCGCGCTTCGGAACAACCTGTAGCAATCCGTCGTCGGTTAGAGCTGGCCGGCTTGTCGTTTCCTCGGACGGAAGCAGCTGAGCCGTCCTTGTCATCGGCATGCGTAGCCTGGAGTTGCGCACATCCTTCTTCCGTCGGGATGTTTCTATCGCTCTAGCGTAGCCGGCTCCCAGTTGCACGTCCTTTAATTTAGTTTGGCCTTCGTCCTCAGATCTTGAAGCCTTGGGTTCAAAGACGGCTCGTTTCTTTACGGAAAAATCGGAGAGTTTAACGGAAAAATTGTTCTCGGCTGTCCTTTCGTCGTCTGGTAGGGCTGAAAGCAGGGATGGCTCAGGAGTGTTTGTTTTGCTCCTCGCGCTGACGATCTCCAGAAGGACCACGTGGTTGTGAGACATCGCGATCCACTTCGGGAATACAACTCGCGAAATCGACTTGCCTGAGCCGACGTGGGAGGGGTGGTTTGGATGGGGTAAAGTATCCTTGCCTCTAAATGTCATGCCGGGTGTTCGCAGGTTGTTCGAGGTCTTTCGCAGCTGACTGAAGGCCCCACATATATTTTCCTGGTAATTCAAGGCGTCATAATAATCGTGTTCAAACTCGTCTCCTTCGAGCCGCTCGTTCAGCTTGCCGAGTTCGCTGTCTCTTCGTTCGAGCTCGTTGATTGCCTCCATCAAGTCGAACGTAGATGATTAGCCGGTGCTCGTAGATGCTTTCCGGTGCTCGGTCGCTGCCTTAAACAACCTCTCAACGGCAGCCCTAAGAGCTTTCTGCGACGAACGCAGAGAACCCATGTCGTAACAGCTTGGCACTCTAGAGATTTATTTATTTATTTATTTATTTATTTATTTATTTATTTATTTATTTATTTATTTATTTTTTTATTTATTTATTTATTTATTATTTATTTATTTATTTATTTATTTATTTATTTATTTATTTATTTATTATTTATTTATTTATTTTAAAATACCTTACAGGCTCTATTACAGAGATGTACAGTGGATCTCAAGTGTGGTACCCTGGACGCGACGCTGCGTGTCTGCGTCCCGTTGAATGTTGTGGTCGGTAATAGGTGAGCTCTCAGGGTCAGCCATGGTGACCTCCAGCTGATGGCGGGGCTAGGCTGTCGATGGCGGTCAACAGCGGTCAAAATCACGGTCATAATAGCGACTTCTTCTTACCTCACGCCGGAGGGGACGTCGGGGGGTCTCGTTCGTCACACGCGGTAGTGATTCCCAGTCGCAAGGCACCAAATGCAACGGAACAACGGCGGAAGCGCGACGGGAGCCATGGATATCCGTTACGGGCATGATCGCTTTAATGACACGGGTGGTTTTAGGTGCGGAGCACCTCAGGACCGCACAATGTCCGTCCGCGTCCGTGCGCATAGCATTTACAATCACAAAAATTCAAACAGGCCCCGGCAAGGTTTCGATCCGTTGTCTGGTAGACCAGACAGAGTTAGTGTCAGTCGGCTTACCCATTGGGTGGGCACTACGATTATGAGTTAATACCGGGAGTCAAACGACTTACTCCCCGCCTGTAACGGTGCGACTATCTTTGGACCTCCCAATGTCCGTCCCGTCCATCCGTGCGCACACTACCACCAACCGAAAATCAAGCGAAATTCGATTTGAGCCGCGAGTTGCAGTTTCATCTAGGAAATAATCAAGTGCAAGTCCAAGGTTTCAAATTGAATGACGGTCGGGGCGCAAATCGGATGTCACTAGGTGCGCAATTTAAATGTCATTTCGAGCCCCCGTACTCCGCACCCTCGCCATCACCCACGGAGTGGAGATGGTGCTTTTTTTTCACGATAATGATCATCACTGACGCGAATACGGTGGAACATTGAATACTGCAAGCTTAGAGTGCATCAGAGTCATATGTACTTTAACTAAAAAGAAATGCTACTTCCTGCCCGAATCCAATTACGGCAACCGTACATATGTGGCACTGTAGTCCTTTCAGAAGCACAATCTTGGACGCCTTAAAGTGCAGGGGTACACTGCCTGAAACGAACACCAGCGACGAACAGGGACAAAGAGCACAAGAATAGACAAGCTGAGTCCCAATTAACAACTGTTGCTTTATCAAACGAAGTGAATGTATATGAACAAAAACTCACTCAAAGAAATACATCTTATCTTAACGATAGAGGCAAGGCGTGACATGGTATCTATTCTAAGCATGAAACTTATTTCACGCGTCGAAAGCCTTATTGAAGAGGCGCTCACGCAATCTTCTTCCGCTCCTGACAACATTGCGAATATTTGAAATACGTCACGGATAATGATGTCATTAGAACGGAACAAGATAGTTGTCTCAAAAAATTCAGAGCCCTTCCACCCGAAGAGGGATGGCCAGCAAAGCTGCGGTGCGGCCTCAACGAGGTGACTGGGTCGTAGTCCAAGGATGTACGAAGGAAACACGTTTCTTGGTAATTTGCGATTGAGCATTGTTCTTGGGTATTAACTAAAATTCCAGTCCTGTCCAGTCACGGCTCCTCTCGCGCATGCTCAGCACGGCTTTCACGACCACGCGAAACGGCTATCAGCGGCTCCGACGCAGCGTCAGCTTAGCTACTGCGCAATTGAGGCGCTCACACCCTGGGCACGTGCCGGCGCCAGTGCGTCTGCCCGCGGCTGTGACGCAACACAATCTAACACAATCCACTTAAACCAATCCAATGCAATCTAATCCAATCCAATCTAAGCAAGCCAGCCAATCGAATTGAATTCAATCCAATGCCTCTCGCGCTTGAGCAGAACGGCCCTTCACGGCACACGCGAAACTGCTCAACCTCGGCCAGTGTAGCTTACGCTACAAACATACAGGAATCGTGGGTAGAAATTTATTATAGCGCGGGTATGGTAATCACGGTGCATGCTCTATGAAGGCCCTAGGACCTTTTATTTTTGTATGATTTTTTCCATGCCCGGGGGTGTGGCACGCAGTTTTACGATTCCGGGGATTTGAGTGGGCTCCGCAACGTGGCGCTACGCTAGCTAGCGATTACTGGCCTACATCGCTCGGGACCGCAGACGATCTGCTGGATCCTAGCCATTTACTGCTTTGCTGTAAAATCTGGCGAACAATCATTTAAATACCACAGCTCTTATCACGACTCTTAACATGCGCTGTTTATTGCAAGTTCCGCACAAGCGTTGTGATGTTCCCCTCGTTGAGGCAGCGGCGTGATTGAACCACGTAAGACCAACCACAAGTACAAGGTATCTTGTATAGAATTCCCTCTGTGTAGTTGAAAAAAATTGCGGCTGTGGCATATCCCACATAGGAAATCGTTTTTCTTTTAATTTGTGGGCTTTCAGAATCCCTTTAGTTTAACAAAGAAGGAAACACCATTGGAATATTTTATTTAGTGCCCACTTTTTTAGGCCGGTGCGAGCCTTATGATATAGTGCACGACAACTGGCCAATTCACAGGTCTTTCTCAAGTCTGTTCTCGTCTTTTTTAAACTTTTTCAGCACTTTGTCTGCAACCGAGACAACACCGATGTGCCCCCGGTAACCACCGGTTTCCTCCACACAAAGCCTTGTGCATTGGCGATCTAAGCTGTTACAATTCCGCTGTTTCATCAGTTTGGTTTGCGACGAATTTGTCCTCTGGCAGCTCACCTCTGCACTTTGAAACAGCGACTATCCTACTTCCAAGCTCTGCGGCACTCTTGAATTCGGCCGAGAAACTACGTAGTTCAAAATAAATCACGCAGGTTCCAGATGTTCTAAAAAGAACACAAGGTTAGTACAAGTAAAGTTACAGACACAGGGGTTTATAAATAACAAATCTTTCTTTTTTGCCGGCGTCCGCTTTGATGGAAGGAGCCTCCAGAAGTCCCAGATGTTTAGGGGGCACTCGGACGCAACCTGCGAAGATGGGACCCTGCGTTAGTTTACGTTCAGTACTGCACGCACGGTTTGGAAGCAATAATAGACGTGCACTGCAGCTGCGCACTCGTATGTCCGTTACCGATGCAATCACGCCAACAGCGTCGATAAGCGCGGGTCGTTAAGAAGCTCAGATCCCTCACCAAGTAGTAGTGTCATCGCTCGTCTTTTGTAGCGGAAGCTACACTGTGCTACCTCGGGCAGTCCTCGCGGTGTCACCAGTTTTGACCTTGAGACCTAGAGGTCAAACTACACCCCCTTCCGCAAGGGCCCGGCATGGAGCAGCGGCCGATGGTGGGGAGAGATAGGTCGCAGGGGAGAGATAGGCGAGCAGGGAACGGAGACGTGCGCGGGACCCGTGTCCCCACTTGCAGGGGAAGGTGAGGAGGCCGCCGCCGCAGCGATAACCGCGAGCCACAAAGGAAGACCATGATGGCCACGTGCGGCGCCGAGCCGTGTGCAATGGAAGACGAACATCCAGCTGTGGTCGATTGTAAAGCGGAAGGGAAGCTTTCGCTATCAACTAGGGTTAAACAAAGCTAAACCGCAGCAATTTTCTAATTAAGCCATCTGCATAGGGAAGCCAGAGAAAAGCGCAAAAAAGGTCATTCAAAAAATTACTAATATGACAGCAGCTACACTAGTGTAATCATCATCGTTACTGCAAAGGACAATTGTCACTGTTTTTGTTACAGGCGAACGTTAACCACTGATCTCCTGGATTTCCCAGTATAAAGCACGGTAAGCGCAATATTTGAGGACTAGTCCCTGCAGCAGCTTTTCCTTTAGGAATATACCGAAAATTTGACAGGCGTATATTGAATAGAACAGAGTGGCATGTACTCGGAGCGGCCACGCGTCGATTTACGGGGGATTTGATAAACCTTCGTTTTCGACTTCGCGAACGACTGGGTCCACTTCTGCATTATTCCCGACGCCCCGTAGTAGTCGTAGACCGGAAGTGAACTCCCACCTAGCTGTGAAACGTGCTCGTAATTGCTGTGGGAACAGGCGGTTAGGCGTTGGCAACTGGATGCATAGCAAGATTGCGAATACAGGGGACCAGGTTTCTTCCCCCTAACGTCTGGCCGGATTCATAGGAGGAGAGCGATTACCGAGATTGGTTAATATTGGGGCTTTATGCGCCGAAGCTACAATTGGTCCATGAAGCACGCCGCAGTGGAGGGGTCCGGATAAATTTTGTCCCGCTGGGGATCTTTAAACGTGCGCCGAAATGCCTAAACAAACGCGTTTGCGCTTTTCGCCGCCATCAAAAAAGTGGCCGGTGCGTTAAGGAATCGAAGCCGTGTCATTTGACTCCGCTGCGCAAACGCCTTAGCCTCTCATTCACGTGGTGGGTGAGGCGTTGCGCTGCTGAGCACGAGGTCGCGGCGTTCGATTCCCGGCCGTGGCGGCCGCTTTTCTGATGAGGGCGAAAAGCAAAAACGCCCGTGTGTACGAGATTTCGGCGCACGTTAAAGATTCCCAGGTTGTCTAAATTAATCCGGATCCCTCCACTACGGCGCGCCTCATCGCCCGCGTTGCGTCCGCGCGTTAAACCCTACAATCAATCAATCAACCGCGGTGGTGACGAACTGAGACTCTGTGAGGCGAGGCAGAGGCGAGGGTGGCGGTGAAGTCCCACCCCAAGCGACACTTTCTGCTGTAACGGTCATTATTCTAACTGGCGGAGAGAGGTATCGTTAAGGTGACGCGAAAAACTTGCATACGAAACGGACGTTATCAGAGGGCCATGAATTTGTGCTGGTCACTCCAAGTTTGGTACCTGGAATAACAACAGGTAGCACAGCCAATGGCAACATGAAAAACTCATTCTTGGTCATTAAAAATGCCTGAGCTTGCATTCGTCCTCTTCGTGATCATGATGCTCGGCCATGTACCGTCCATTGCGTAGCGCCAGAGTTTCGCGTCTGATTGACACGTATCGCGACTTAACAACTTACGACAGCAAAGCCCGCTTTCAATGCCGCGCACAACAACCCATTTTCAGGCAGTTCTGCTCAACTGAGCGGTGCCAATGGTGGAGAATGCTGCGGCCGCTCGGCGGCGGCTCCTGCATGCATCCCGGCGGCTTTCCCGCACGCCTTGAGAGCTCAAGATGGCGAATGGACCGCAACTCTGCTTCCCTAGGGGAAATGTATAAAGGAACCTAACTCTGCCAAAAGTTCCTGTATATCCCCTAGGGGAGCTATACAAAGGGAACTCTGCCGAACCAGCTGCGCCACCTGACGTCGCGTCCCGGTGTCTCGCCACCTGCCCTAAGCGCGCCTTGAATTGGGATTGCGGATCTTCACGCTTACCACGTCTAACGTCGTAAACCCGTTCAGTTCGACGAACTAACGAGTATCAATTTGCCCGGCCCGTCGTAACTATCAACCTGATTGTTTCCTAACCTGGCCCCTAAAATAGGACTCTAGACCGAATGTCATGATTCCAGGTTACCAGTTATAAAATAAAATACTCATGGTATGATAAGCGGCTGTCTCTATATTACCAGTTGGCGTTATGACAGCCGTAAAAAAGCATTTTGTAGCGATACCTACAATGGCCGTGTTGTCACCGTTTCTCTGTGGCCGATGGCCGCATCGCCAGCTGAGCGGTTCGCTACTCGCCACGCCATCCGACATGACGTCAGAGGAGGAGCCGGGGAACCACCCTGCAACAACAGAGCCGGCGTTGCATCGTATATATACGAGGGGCGGCTCGATGAGATAGTCGTCAGATGTGGAAAGTGAGTCGGAGAGACTGAAAGAAGCCAGGCTTCGTCGTCGGAACGAAACGAAGGGGAGCCTGCGAGCCGAGGAGACGGAGCAAGAAGGAGCCGCACGCCTCGAGACGCGTGGTAAATACGAAGCGGCCAAACGAGTGGATTCAGATGAGGATGGTCCATCGTCTAGTTCGGCATCTCGTGCAGTGCCGCCGATCAACGACGGAATGAAACTAGGAGGAGGCAACAAGCTGCGGGGACAGAAGAAGAGCGTTGACGGTACCTCTCGCGGTGCACACCCAGACATACTCAGTTAAGCCACAGCCAATCTTTTTAAACCTAACCTGGAGCATAGCCGATAGTTCCTGAAGGTTAGTCGAGCCAATTCACGCATATCCACCAAATAGCCCGTACTTCGAGTGAGCTATCGGGCAACGTTTCATATTTATAAGCTTGGCCATCAGCTAACGTATTTTTTTATTGCCGAATGAACCAGCCTCGGTCACCCAAGAATGACTTTTCCTCATACGTCGGCCATTTTTCCCAATGACTAGCTTTTGAAGTGCTTCGGTGACGTGATGAGTTCAAACATTGGGTTGACCCCTGGTTGAAAGAGGCAGCGTATGCATAATCGCCATAGGAGCGCTCCACACGGGGGGGGGGGGGGGGGGGGTATTTTTCTGCTTGCTGGCCGAGAGCGCCGAATTTTTGGCAGTTTGAGCATCGGGTGACTTGCCAATCAGGCAAACCCTCCCGAAATCACGGGTGCATAGTTAGCTAGTTAAGCTTGCTACCGGCCTTGCGGAATGTGAGAAAAACAGTCGCTCGCATAGCTTCGCTTCTGAAGCGGCGATAGGTCTCGCACTGAAAAAAACACTGGAGGCGATGCATCGGTGAATGCTAGGCAATGGCTAAGCATCGAAGGCAAATAGGTTATTCTGAGCTCAACAACTAGGCTGATCCACCACAAGGAATTGTGTTCTTATTCTGAATAAGGCGTCTGTACTCTGAATTGTTACCCGAACTGCAACCTACCCACGTAGTCACGCCTGCCCCATTTGACGTACTGGTCATCGCTATGTAAACATTAAGCATTGCTGCACTGGGAGGTCTTCTTCGCTTTGGTGAAACCACAAGACTCACTTATTTTGGCTTCGCATTCGAAAAAGCATATATTATCAGCATTATAAATCTTGCAGTGGGGTGCACCGCAAAAAAAACTGCTATTTTAGGTACCTCACTGGGAGCGACTTCTAACGGGAGCTCCTGTAAGCCTAACCTCTACAGCTAACTTAGAAGCGCTGTTTCCGGTTGGGCTGGTGGCGCTTGGAGATCCAGCGCTTCCAGAAGGCAGCCGGACGGCGGTGGGCGACGATGAAAGCTCAGCAGGTGAACCACCGGCCGAAGGCTCTTGAGGGGCGCAACCGAAACCACCAGCGCCTCCCCTGGTAGCTGGCCGCGCCCTGAGTACGTCGACCAGCAGCCGAAAACTGTCCCTCTCCTCGGCGATGGCGTCGTGCAGGCGGGCGTTCTCCCTCTCTGGCAATGCAGTGCGGCACAGCATCACCTGTTGGAGTGGGAAACGGCAGGGGAAGCTCAGCTCCCTGTCCTCTGTTGCAGAAATGTCTACCACCTGCAGTTAATCACGTAATCGCACCTATATGCTCAAAAATCAATTAAGTGTAGAGGGAGTACAACGTAGGAAATTATCGCGATACCGAAAGCTGCCATACTGTACTAAGGGAACCTCATTCGTCATGGAAGGGAATCCCTTTGAGGATTCCTCCACTTCGTATACAAAGTCGATTTGTTGCTGCAAGTGTGAACTCCTTTTAATCCTATGCCAGACGGCGAACTTCGAATAAAAATATAGCCCATACACTACTGTGACGATGGAAGACGAGTGAAGATGTATTTGTCGATAACTACATTCAAGTATTCCATTCTGTCGCTAACAGAATGGAATTCTTTGTCGGATAATATTACGACTCTAATTCAGTCTTCATTCCTTATTAAAGCACTAAGCGTTCTTAGTAACTTCAATTGATTAGTGCAGTTGTGCAGAGATGTTGCTGACGTTATTTATTTCACTGTTATGCGTGTGTTTTTTTCGTATGCATTTTGTTACCCAGGGCATATTCGATTGCTGTAAAGGTAACCCAGGGCATACTGTTGTGCATAGAGTCTATATGCAGTAGAAACACGTTGATACGTTAAAAAAACGGAACACACTTTTTGGGAAAACGTAATTGTCCGCCTCAGTAAAAAATAATTGGCCACAATCCACGCGGTCAACGTGGTGGAAAGAAAAGCTAGAAACGACAACCTCAACAATTTCCCATGCGGTGTCACTTCAATTCACACACGTGGCTCTGAAAAGAGCAAAACCATAGATTCTGCAATCTATTACTGGAATTTCGCGGGGGCGGCGTCCCAAACACAGCTGCAGCGGCGGACACGGCCGTGTTTAAAGCGGCGTACGCCGCTACTGCAGCCACGCCCGTGCGTCGGTAGAAAGAAAACGGAGAGGAGTGTCTTCTTCAGGGTGACACAGCAAACCTAGCCATCCTGATGTACTAGCTCGGGGGGCACACAACCGCGCGACACAAGCGCAGACACCGAAACAATTGGAATGTGAGCTTAGTGATTCTCATTTATTGCCGATTAAAACTAGCTAGTATAGTAAATTTGAGAATTTCGAGAAGCGGGGGGAACTTTTATAGTCGCTGTTTTATGACAACAGTTGCTCTGTTCGCCTTTTGTAATACCTTCTTATTACACAACCCAATCTCTGATTCACCAATTTCGAAAACGGAGTCCCATTCGTGGCAAGCAGTGCGCAAAGGTAGCGTTTTCTAGCGGCGAAATGTCTGTATGTGGTCTCTACATTTTGTTTTCCCGCCCTGCAAACCAAACCTTCACGTAATCTATGCCGTACGGCTACAATATTCCGTCAGGTCCGGGTTGCCCGGAGGTGCTGTCGACAAGTTAATCAAAGGCGTGCGATGGAAGCGCGCAATGGACGCACGCTCAGGCAAAGCAGGCCCAAAACAACCGTCGCTAAAGCAGACGACAAAGCCGTACCGCCGGCGCGCCCGCCGGCGTAGGCACCTCCGCGCTGAGAACGCTGGGTAAATTCGCGGCGCAATCTACGTCTGCTCCGCGAGTGAAACACTTCCGCCTCTCCACCTCCCCCGCCAGGCCTCGGCCGCGTTGGAGTTTATTGTCCCGCACGCCTCGAAAGAACCGTTGGCTGGTAGAGGTAGAAAGCTTTGCTTCAAAAGCAGTCGAGACATAAACATGAACACTTATGGCCTTTTCACTTGTACATGTCTGTGAACGTCTGCTGGCGCATGCTGCGGCCGTTTTAGAGCAGGAGCTCCTTTTCTAAACATCGCAGACTTTTTTCCGCACTGTGATTGCCCTCCGCACCGCTATTAAGTCGCCTACGGCCTGGGAATATGTGGCCTCCGGAGATCTTCCTTTCCGTCGTCGCCGCCATCTTTCTCGGGGCTACGTCCAGCACCGGCGCTGCTTCAGGCGTGATTCCGCCACGATTTCTTCAAGGTTAGCGCCTGGCACGTTGGGACGTCGTTTTACAGATGACGTTGGCTAAAACAAGCCGCGTTACCAAGTGAGTACGCCAAGCCCAGCACTGCGGGAAAGCCGTCACGGTGACCCAGACGGCCCGACCGCCGCTCCACGCCTGCTTATTGCGCCGCGCGCGCTAGACTCGGTCCGCACGCACATCAGCACGTTTTCTTTTTACCGTAAAACGTATCATCCGGTCGTAGGTGGAAAGAACTTTAAATATTTTGAACGAACTTACTGGGAAATCGTACTATCCAGGAACGTATTAAGCAGCGAAAAAAACACCGTACGGGGCATATTAGTGTTCACAATTTCAGAGTGTAGTAACCGGGAAGTCGTAACTACCGGGAACGCATAAATGGGGTTGTACTGCCCACGCCTGTTCTTTCTTAAATCTTCAGTTTTGCTTTCTCGACACTTAGACATTATGAACTTTATATAATGATGCCTGGAAATGTTGAGTGTGTTGTGCACTGCAGTTCCCTTGCGCAAAAAAGACGAAGACTGAAAACCCAAGAAGACTGAGGAGTGAACGTGCTGAGGACTCGGGGCGCTACGTCTCGGGCGGTCTTTTTTCAGGCTATCTTATTTGCGCACATTAAGTACTGTACGGGATACCAACTCGAGAAAAATTCAGCCTATAATGGGCCGTTTTGATATCCTCAAAATCACCCCAATTTTAATTCCCACTCGGGTGCTTAAGGTACGAAAGTAAATATGACGTTATCTACGATGTTAAGAGTCCTATTAACACGTAGTTGTCATACTTGCTTCTGAATAGTTTTGATAGATGAAAAGTTGCAGCGATTTTTGTAACCCTCTTGGTAAAACAGCCACGTATAAACTAGACGCGAATTCTGTAACGCTGCAGCCTTTCTGTGAGCCAACCAATCATAAAAAGTATGTCACACGATGAGTATTGTAAAGTCATCCTAGCAGCCAGTTATTATAAAATATATTGTGGGGAAAGTTTCGCTAAAAACAACAGTTTCCTGCCTGTTTTCTCTCTCCCACACTCCTCACATGAATGTCCCATGTACTGACAAGCGGGGAAGGAGTTTGATGTAACCATGGTTGCAGCCGTTTTCGTCCGAACATTCGTATAATGTGTGATCTGGCGCGATGCCTTTGTGCTCCCAAGTGTCGAACCAAGCATCGAACAAGTGACCACCTCCGCGCCTACCCACAGTAGTCCTGCCGCTTCGCAATACATTCAGACGGCGGCTGCAAGACGGTATCCGACTAGAGCCCGCGACCACCGTATAGATTTCAAGCTGGAGGTTACCATGTTAAATTAGCCAACATAAAATGGGAGTGATGTGGTGTTCGGCCTAACACCATAGTTTCGAAAGACCGATAATGAGCATGCGCGCCAGACGAATCAAAGGCGTCCGGCGCATCCGGCCCGCTCGGTATTCGCTCGACCAGCCATGTTCCGACGAACATTGGCAATAAACGTCGATCACTCCCTGGAAACTTTCCTGCTCCTTTAAACGGACCACTTAACAAGAATCTATACCTGTGAAACTTAGATAAATGGTGCTCTTGTTACCGCAAGAAGTTAAACCATGCATTCATATATCAAGCTATCTCTATTATGAGTAAACAGTGTGTGCACTTGAACCGGCTTAGATATATAAACTGGTGAAGGCTTATACAGCAACCACAGCGGCGATTGCATCCTTGTCTAAAGAATGGCTGGGGAAATGTTCCATTCACATAAACGTAAAACGTATTAAACCACCGTAGTACAGCTGAACGCGAAAAAGGGGGTACCCTCGAATAACTGGTGGTGCGAGCCAACGTATGCACGTACGAACGTAAAACAATAACTCATAAAAAATGCTACGACGGCGAACAAAGATGTTAAGGGTTACGTGATACTAATATTCGCAACTACGACAAGCTTTAACAGCAAACAACATGTTGATTGATTGATTGATTGTAGGTTTAAACGCGACGACGCAGCGCAGGCGATGAGGCGCGCCGTAGTGGAGGGCTCCGGATTAATTTTGACAACCTGGGGATCTTTAACGTGCGCCGAAATCTCGATACACGCGGGCGTTTTTTGCTTTTCGCCCCCATCAGAAAACCGGCCGCCGCGGCCGGGATTCGAACCCGCGACCTCGCAACAACATGTGATGACCTTCGCCTGCATGTGGTGTTGCCCCGACAGTCGTTGACCTTTGGTCGCTTTGGGGACAAGTGGATCTTTTACCCGTCGCAGTGGCTGAGTGGCTGAGGCGTTGTGCTCCTAAGCACGAGGACGCGGGTTCCAATCCCAGCTCCGGTGGCCGCTTTTCTGATGCAGGAGAAGTGAGAAAAACACAGTGTGTTTGAGATTTCGGCGCACATTAAAGAGTCCCAGGTGGTCAAAATTAATGCGGAGCCCTCCACTACGGCGCGCCTCATCGCCTGCGTTGCGTCGGCGCGTTAAACCCTACAATCAATCAATCGATCAAGAAGTGGCTCTTTCTGAAAAAGCCATTGTCAGGAACGAAATTGCCACAGTGGAGGGAAGAACGAGGCAAACTGGAGGAGAAAGAAGACGCTATGTCTATAATGACAAGTTAAACTGTTTTTAAAGTTGCGCGTCACAACACGCTATAAAAACAGCGCTTTCATAGGGCAAATAAAATCAATACTTGGGCTGTAGGGAAGGCACATAGATAAGACCAAAATTATTTGCCCAGAACCGAGAAACCTGTTGTTTATGGCTACTTATAAATCTAGTAAGCTGCGATAACCCGACAATCATGATCAGCCACTTTGATTCCTGCGCATGAAAAGAAAGAGAACTATTGCTTTAGCCGTGAATCCGCACCCCCCCCCCCCCCACACACACACACATCCGCACAACTACACTTACGTCACTGATTATTTTAACAGCAGAACTGTGCAAGCTTTAAGTTTCGCCGTAAGGAGTTACCAGAAAAAAATACGAAAAAAAAAAAATTGGCCGCGTAATCTGCTCCTTTCGTTGCAAAGTCGTCGAAACACGATAGCCTTTGTGGACATTTGCCAAGGAAATGCCCCCCTTTGCTTTCCCGCTCACCCTCATGGTATTCCTGTACCGCCGCGCTCTCATCCCAAGGTAAACACACTAGAGGTTTGCGCAAGGCGATTTGAATTTACCGCGTTCCACTGCTAAGGCCCGGTTCCTCGATGCCAGCGCTGAGTACGGCGGAGACGCGCGTGTGATGAGGAGCGGCCGACTACAAGGTTGGCAGAACCGCGTCGCCGTGCTCAAGTGCGATCCAAGCAGAACGCGGAACCCAGCTAGCGGAACCTTTCGTGGCTGTTGCCGCGTGATTTTTGATATGCCGCCAGGAGGCTGCGGTTTTATGCCGTAGATGTAGAATATCATTTGCTATCGAAAAACCAAGCATCTAGGATATTTAATAAAGGAACACTGTGAATATCCCTTGTGTACTAATTCCCTGTCATATATTGCGTAATGTCTTGTTCTTGGTAAACAAAGTTGACAAGTATGAACAGATAAACCGGGCTTAGACGTTTTACATTTGACTGTGAGTACATAAGACTATTGCGCAATACCAATTTTACTTCGGCCGGGTGGCTGAATCGAGTCACAGACAGACATACAGCCAGACCAAAATTTCTGGGTTCAAGTAGCCCAATAATGACTATCGTCTTTAAAAGACCGAGCGCACGTCGGCGTACGCTTCGTAAGTAGCGTCCTGCGTCGGCTAGGCTTGCGCGCGGGCTAGCGCAAGGTGAGGAGCTCGCAAAAAAAACCAAGAAAAAATTCCCCCGCATTTCCCCGAGGGGGAGAATGTGAAAGTGCGAATGCACGGTTGTCGGCCCGCTTGCGGCGCTTGCGCTCGGCCCCGCAGCCCACCGCCTCGCCGCCTCTCTTCCATCTCTTCCATCGAGTTTGTAGTATCACGTGTACACCACGCAGTTATCAAGCCGCTATAACGCCGCTGAGTCGCCAACGCACGCCGCTGACGACGTAGTTTGAATGCGTTAAAGATATAAGGCGCGTCACTAACACTGATATCAGCGTCGCGTCCGTGGCTTGGTCGGTAGAGCGTCGCGCTGCGGCCGCAAAGTCCTCGGATCGAAACCTGGCGCCGGATGCTGTTTCTTTTTTAAATATAGAGGAGCACTGCGGACGCCGCGCGCCGCCGCCGCCGGCGGCGGTGGATGGTTTGGGGTCGCTTATAAAGTGCCATAAAAATATCGAGTGTACGTGAGCGCGCCCCTCTTGAAAAGTGCCCGGCGTGGGCCAGCTCGACGTTCTTGAACATTCTTCCTAAAGTCACTAGATAAGGTTACAGAGTATCGGCGCTCTTAGTCTTATTGTTCAGTGCGGCCGCCGTGATAATTGGTCAGACCAATACGTGGCACTTGTTTACACTGCGACGGTTCAGCGCTGCCATTTTGTTGCTTGTGAATTTTCGGTCGGTAAGCTGTGGTAGACTTGCTTGTCCTCCCTGCTCTTGCGGCTACGCTTTTGGCGTCGTTCTGAGCACGAATAAAAGATAACGCGTGTAGCAGCATTTCAGCAGCATAAGTGCCCCCAAAGATGCCGTTTTGCTACAACATCTCCGGCATTGTTGTTAACGAACGACCCGGTAGAAGTTAGCGGCCAGGCCGTAGAAGCGGAAGTCTCGCAACACTGATAAACAACAAAATGGCCGCCGCTGCTGAGTTGCGTACCTGAGTGCCGCTACTCCTATACTTATCTATTGAAACTATAGATTCTGCCTACGTTCAGGGGGTGATCTTTGGCGTGCTCTTCTCCGCGCCAGTTCCCATGTGTTCGCGCATGAAGTGGGGAGCACAAACGCCCAGTTCGCGAAGCCGGTTGCCGCAGGTTCCGGCACGCGCTAACGCGGCCCACTTCCGGAGAGCTGTGAAAGGCTGAGGACAAAACGAACCGAGCTGCACTCACGGAGAACTCTCAGCGGCAAGTTCAGATATCCATGTGTGGTGAAACAGCCGGGTCTCCGACGAAGGGAGAGGGGCCGCCAGATTGCCTGTTTCTCAAGCCTTTAACCACTAGGGCAAGGTGGGCTAATTTTCGAGGGTTCACAAAAAAATTAAATTCTGCCGACACATGGGATTACTTTTATGGGCTGTTTCTAAGCAGCTCTCGTTTTCCCCACAGGCCCGAAGGTTGGTAACCCTCCGCAGAGACTCCTATAATAAGGGGGGAAAAAAAGGGGGGGGGGGGGGGGGGGTTTCATGCAATTCTACAGAGTATTTCTTGTTTCAATCCCTAGATGTTAGAACCAAGCGTTATGCTTTATTGCCATTAGTTAATTGCCATGTGCCGGGTTTCAGTTTTTCGCCCAGGGCAAATTATTCGTCAACTGAAAAGCTTCCCAGAAAGCTATGTACCAGCACGGCTGAATTTCAGGTGTATGTCCAATTATCCTTCTCGGCGCTTTCGGTACGGTAAAATGGTTTGAGGCAATTGGCTCACCTGTTTGCCCCGGTGGGTGGAGGCAGTGCTTCGGTCCATCGAGTCCAGGCGGCCTTCAGAAGCACCATGGTCCCGCGCGTCGCTGCAGCTTCCGAGCACTGGGAAGTCGGCGCCGCCAGAGCGGTTGGCTCCGGCAGACGTTGTGTCGACTTCCTGAGCAATGGGTTGGCCGGGCTTCAGGCTGTCGACTCGCAGACCGGCCGAGATGAGCTGCGGACACGAATGACTGCGAGCCGTTTAAAGTGCAAATGAGTCATTTTGTACGCACTTCGTCTATTTCAACGAACATTCACAAGCATATTATCGCCTATATAAACTTATTCAAGCAATTATAGCTGCTGTGGTGCTAGCAACTACTGTAGTAGTTAAAGGGGCCCTGAAAGATGTTTTGTAGCGCAAGCTACACTGCTCCAGGTTGAGCAGGTTTCCGTGGACCTTGAAGGGCCGCGCTGTGCAAGCGCGAGTAGCATTGGATTGGATTGGATCAAATTGGATTGGATTGGAAACTGAATCGGACTGGAGTACGGGTGTGTAGATAATTGGGTCTGCACCTTCGCCGGTCTGGGCATTCCAGAGGAGTGACGTCATAGCCCCGGCGGACGCACTGGCGCCGGCGCGTGCCCAGCTGTGCACCTCCGATGCGCAGTAGCCAAATCTGAAGCTGCACCAGAGCCCCTTGATAGCCGTTTCCGCGTGGCTCCAGGAGAGCGGTGGTGCGCACGCGGGAGGGGCAGTGACTGGACTGGGCTGATCTGGATTGGATTGGATTGCATTGAATTGGATGGTAAATCGTTTTAGCAGCAGTAAGCATGATAAAAGCTGATTCTAGACAACCAGGAAACCTAAGAATAACCAACTGAACCTTAGCTCACGCTACGTATATCCAGGCATAGCCGACCTAAGCCACTGATAAGTTTTCAGGGGGCGTCGTGGATTCCATTTCCTCCTGCCCATCTTACTTTCCGGGAAACGTCTACGCACCCTGCGTTTATCAACTATAGACAAGTACACCGTAACCGATATTGCGAGACAAGGCATGCGAGAGAGGAGAGGGCGACACATCGCAGTGGGAAACGCAGCCTCGCTTCCGACATCTCCACTGCGCGTGTCAGTGCGTTTTCCATGCCCCTGCCAGGTGACGGCACCGGTATCTTCGGCCGTGCGCTCCGCGGTTGGTATTTGAATTGTGACTGTACATGCGCCGGAATGGCGGAGCCCAAAAAAACAAGGGTGGGAACGCCGCAACAAACTTTGCAACGAAAGTGTGGAGCTTTCCGCCGCACGGAAAACAATATTTGGCACAGATGACATTGACCACGCAACCAAACGATTGCGCTTGTTCATTTAGTATGTTCAAAACGTCTTTCCGCACCGCTTCAAGAAGCAGTGTTGTTCGTTGCTTATTATAACTACTAGTACTGCACCTTGTTGCTGTAACGATGACTCAAAATGGGCCATGTCATTTTATTTAAATGAGTGCAGATTTAAAGTAATAGTATCCACAAAAGTTAACTTCTGCAGTTCCTAATGCGACATCTTATAACACCCTCGGATAATCGTGAAATGCTATAGGTTGTAGGGAGCTACTTTAAAGAAAAACTTTTACTCTGTCTGTCTGCCGCGCAATTTTTAAAATACGATAGTTTTCGTATGCTAGTGATGCACGAAACTTCAGCCTTCGTGTCGTACGTCTGTTTCTGTCGCTCGATTTTGTTTGCACGGCTAACACTTAAAGGAAATATTGAACGACACGTTTATATATGCAAGCAATATTTAAACAACTAAATCTAGCAGCAAACTTCAGACTAATCAACATTGTTCTAAACAAAACAAATCAATAGGCATAGTTGAGGAAAACTTTATTAACTTACGGGACACTAGCAGTCGTCTGTTTTCTTTAAAATAGGCGTGAGCGCAATATTTTTGATAGAAACAACAAGAAATCTGTAGAAAAAATTATTTTAACCCTAAAATACAAAACGGGCACGTGCTAGAGCCTCATGCTCGTGACTCGAGCGCTGAGCCCAGCAATAACACGAGGTTCAATCAAACGGCGCACTAGCAGAGAGAAAGCGGTAAAAACAAGTTGAATTCGGGCAGCCCTACTCCGTATTTATCGTCGTGGGAAGAGGAATACTCGTGGGGAATAGCGTTACAAGTTGACAGGAGACAGAGTGACAGCTACGTCGCAGCGGCGGCAGATGTCTTTCGATGACATTTGAACGAAGCGCGCATGCAGATACTGCGCCAATTTTTTTGCTCGTTCTTCTCATCTCGGGCAAAAAAGTAATAGCGGGTAATCTTTAGAGCATCACGATAAAAGTACAAAAAGCCGACGCTCACCTGCCGTTGCTTCTTTAAGGATAACATGAGAATGACTAGACTGAACCACGGCTTTTATGCACTACTCTCTCACTTCCCATGAGGCGTTGTATGTGAGTCCTAAATACTAAAAAATTCCCCGCATTTCCCCGAGGGGAAGAATGTGAAAGTGCGAAGCACGAGTTGAATTTGCGCGGTTCGGTAATGTTTCGCGAAAGAGAGATCACACACACCACACACACTACAAAGAAAGAAAGATGCATTTATTTACGGACACCTATTTGTGTTGTCGTTGTACTTGATTGCTAGAGCGGATCTCAGCTTTTGAAATTTCGTGTCAGTACTCCTTTAAGCGGTACATTAGCCCTTTCACGCCCGATTCTTGGCCAATCCCCCACGTGGGTATGTGCCATGTCAGCGGCCAGGCAGCGCGCGCATATCTCCCCCCGTTGCCAAGGAGACGCGGAGATTCTTGGCCAATCCCCCACGTGGGTATGTGCCATGTCAGCGGCCAGGCAGCGCGCGCCCATCTCCCCCCGTTGCCAAGGAAGACGAGGAGCGCGCGCACCCGCAGCTGTTGCTATGCGGACGGCGGCGGACGCTTCAGGCTCGCTAAGAAGTGCATTCGCACTTAAAATCACGGCTGGTTACTGGTAGCATTTTCGCGATAAAAATAGCCCAGATACGTGCCTATGAATCTGGTGCGCTATATTCAAAAACCTGCGTTTAGGAAAATATCTTCTCCACGTTGGCACCATTAACTTAGGCTCTAAATTTCCGATAACAACTCCCACGGTAGTAACCCAGGAGACGGCAGAAGCCTTTTTGAGGTGCCCCCCCCCCCCCCACCCCACACACACACACTTACAAAACTAAAATAGCGCACCCCCTCCCTCCGCCTAACGACGACGATGTCGAACGCGAAGCTTTCTCGTGATGGATTCCTTTGTGGGACACAATACTCCACTGCGAGTATGTGCTACTCTGGTCTACGCACTAATTTTCTAAAATACCCACAGCAATTCTCGAATGTGTACTCCGTAGACCTAACGTTTGGGTTTGGGGTGTACGGCGCCGAATCGGTACCTGCTGCTTGGCTTCACGATTCTGCCAAGGGAAGCGTTTTGAATGCATAGCATTCTTTGCCGAGTGCCCGCACAGCCATGACGTGTAACACCCTGCATTTCCACAAAATGCAGATATCACTGAAGTTCCACCTGTAATCGCTATAATAGCGTAAATGGAGACTAACTGGTCAGACAAAATTTGAAAAGCTAAAAATAACAAAAATATAAAAAAATTACGAAAAAGGGTGGAACGTATAAACGCCCTGCATTTCCACAATTAACGCAGATTTCGCGAAAATCTCACCTCTAATCGTAATGTAGCGTAAATGGAGATAATTGGTCGAACAAAATTTTTAACGACTAGAAAAATAAGAAAAATATAAATAATTACGGGAAGTGGCGAAAAGTGTGTGACGCCCTGCATTTCACAATAATGCGGATTTCGTGAAAGTTCCACATGAAATAGTTACAATAACGTGAAGGGCGACTGGTCGGACGACATTTTGAAAACTAAAAATAAGAAAAATCTTAAAAATACGGAAATGGCAAAGCGTATAATACGTGGCATTTCCAGTATATAAGGCATATTTAGCGAAAGTTCCAAATGCAATCGTTATGATAAATGTAGGTGATTTATCAGACAAATTTTGAAAAAACTAAAAAAACCTGCAAAAAAAAATATTAAATAATTACGAAAAATGGCAAAAACGTATCACGCCTATCCCCAATAATGAAGATTTTGCGAATGTTCCACTTGTAATGGTTATAATAACGTAAATGGAGGTTATTGATCGGACAGAATAATTATAAAAAAACCAAAAAATTTGGCTTCAATAATGTACACTCAAGACAAGCGGCATAAGAAGGCTGCACATTAGTAGATAATTCTCTGAATTTCTGCATAATTTTCTTTCACGTCACCAACGATCATTCATTACCATCGTAAGAGAAAGTTGGCTTTCCTGCAGTTGCGTATTGGCGTACAACAGCCTCAGTAAGGACACTAAATCTTGGATTAAAACTGCTACAGGAAAGCCTAGGTAGCCTACAGATGAGTTCATTACATACAATGCGTGTCCACTCGCCCAGCGATCGACAGCTGTTTCTCCTTATTGGAACGCGTCCTCCTTGACCTTAAACCTTCACAGCCTTCACCCTGCCCTCACGTCCACATTCGCCCATGGGTCCGACCTCTACCTGCTGCGATGCAAAGTCTTTGAGGGATCACACATGTACTTCTATCGCCGTTAACATACTTCTCTGTTCAATGCTTGGCAATGAAATCGTCCCCCTAAACAAAATAGCTCAAGTGCGAATCCGTCCAACTGTTTTCATCCCAGGCGTGTACTGTCCCCGAAAGCGTTATAATAAATGCTTGCAGTGTGACATATCGACGAACAAAATAAAAAAACTGGCCGCGTATCTCGCTCCTTTCGTTGTGCAAATGTCGACAAAAGACGATATAGTCTTTATCGACATTTGCCAAGTAAAAGCCTCCCTTCGGTTTCCCGCTCACTCTCATGTTGTTCCTGTTGCGTCGCGCTCCTTCCAAGTTAAAGACGCCGAAGGTTTGCTTAAATCCTTTAAAATTACCGCGTTCCACTGCTCCCCGGTCGGGTGCTTCGATGCCAGCGCTTCCGTACGGCGGAGACGCAACGTGAATCGAGGCGCCATACTTCAACGTTTAGAAAAATGCTTTGCCCTGCTCCACGTGCGTTCGAGGCAGAACGGGTGAATCATCTAGTTGAACCTTCCGTAACTGTTACCTCTTGATTTCTCAAAATGCCACCAGAAGCTATGGTGGCGCTGGAGACAGGAGGCGACAGCGGAGTGAATTTTTTGGTTAGAGGATGAAGT